>VXBO01002531.1:355424-419293 GCA_013400135.1 Rhinoptilus africanus | reverse complement strand
TGAGGGGGTGGGAAGGGGCGGGCAGCTGCCGGGCACGGAGCCGGGGGTATCAGCCCTTGAATGTAAGGAAGGGCCTGGGAGGCAGCTGCTGGGACTGGCTCCTTGTGGCCTCTTTAGTGTTCCTCCTTCCGTAACAACCCTGTGACCCCCCCTGGTTGTGTATGGACAAATTTCAGTTGGAGCCATGTTCTTTTATTTTCTTCTTCCCTTTTTTTTTTCCCCCTTTCTTTTCTTCTCTCAGATTTTTATTTCCTTCTCTTTTCTTTCTTTTTACTTTCTTTCTTTCTTTCTTTCTTTCTTTCTTTCTTTCTTTCTTTTCTTTTCCTGTTTTAAAACTGAATGGCACGAAATCGTTTTTCCTCAACTCGGAGATTCCTGTATGGAGAAAATCAATTTCTATATTTGCAATAAATTTCTTATTTAAAAAAAAAAAAACCAACAAAAAAACCCAAAAAACAACAAACAAAAGATATGAAAAGCTGCTTCTGAGTCCATTTGTCCCAGCCTTGTCTCGGAGAGGTTGTGGGATGGGATGGGAGGGAATGGTGTATGGGAGAAACTAAGAACTCTGGGTTGGGGCGCGGGAGAAGGATTCTGGATTCTCCCAGGCACCCAGTGGCCATCTGCTCCCCTCCAAACACACTGTTTCTCTGACCTTGCGTATCGCCTTGTTTGGGCACATCCTCATTTTCACCGAGTCCTCAGTTCTGCCATGAAACCTGTCTCCTCCTGCATCGGTCTCCAGCACCCGGTTCATGCCCCGTTCTGTGCATGCATACAGCACTGCCTGGGTGCCGGGCGGCGCTTCCTCGCCCATCATCCACACACCAAACCCTCAGCTGGTGTTGAGGGGCATCCTCTGCCCAAGCTCCAGGGCTGTCTGGAGGAAGGCAGTCCAAACCAGGTGATCTGGCCATGGATAATGACTGAGCAATCTGTAGCCTAATCCAGCAGCAGACATCCTGATCTCAGCTCTTCCTAAGCATCAATATTTAAAGTCAAGAATACAGCCAGCAAATCCGTGGCTATTGGTGCATTTATACACATAATTAGGCCAATTTGTGCATGGTGACATAGCAGCCATTCCCTCGCATGTCTTATCTCTTCTCCACCTCCTGTTTTTCCTCATTTCTAGTTTCCCCATGAGTGGCACCGATGCTTGGCTCAGAGGGTTTGTTCTTTTGCCCTTGCAGTTTTGATCAGACAGGTCTAACCGTGGCTTATGAGCTTTCTTCTTGGGTGTGCCGAGCTGACAGCCTCTGCTCCTAATGTAGGGAGGGGTGGGAACGAATGGTCTTGAGGGGGTTGTGAATACGGACACAACAGTGACTTTCAGCTCCTGGATATATATGCTGCCGTAGCTGATGACTCTTATTAATGCTTGAATTGATTTTAGAGCAGCCTTGGGGGCAGATGCTACTACGGGCAGATGCTTCACAGTCTGACGCGTTCTTCATTGGACTTGGGAAGAATGACTGAGTGTGGGAAGGAATGGTGCTGGGCTGTGCGTTGCTGGGGGATGGACAATGGTGCATAACACAAAGGAGCTCTGCTGGGGTTAAACAGAGCTTCATGTGCTTGGTGGAAAGCTGGACCTTTGGGTCAAGGTGGTGTTCCTGGCATCTGCACCTCTGCAGTGCAGGGATATGGGCCTTCTGAGACAGGGAATCTCAAACCTTGGGAGGAATTAATGCATAAATTATAAAGAGGCGTAATCTAATCAGTAGAGTGCCCCCATGCTGTTTAGTTTGTTGCTAAATTCGATTTTGTCTCCACAGTCCCTGCATTTCATCTGGTTGCTCTGCCACAGGGAGGAGAAAGGACAAGACATGTTTGCAAATGCTGTCTAGGGGGAGTGGGAAGCGTTGGTAAGGGAAGACTCTCAGGGCTGAAGTAATCACAAATGTCCTAAAGCCAGGTGGGGACTGTCGGGCTGGGGGGACACGGAGGCACTGTAGTCAGCCCTCTGGGCCAAAATGAACTGTGATGAAAGAGTTAAGCAGTGCTTGTATTTAGCAGCCTTTGGCTGATTCCAGTCAGAAACCCTAGGAGTCCTCTATTCTGCATAGGGTTGAGTCCTCTATTCTGCATAGGCTGAGCTCACGCCAGCCTAATAAGCAAACCTGTCATGGAGAAGAACAGCGCAGCTTCACATAGCCTCATGTTTTAGGCTGGCTGCAGACTCAGGAAGACCATTTTCCGTTGTCTTGTGGTTGGTTCATGCTGACATGGTTCTTTTTCGCTACCATGAATTTCAGTAACTTATCCAAGCCATCATTTGCTGCAGCACAGGAAAAGCGGATTTAGCCACAGAGCCTCTTGCTGTAAATCACACGGGGCAGTTGAGATCTCTGCGTGTATGTGCCTGTGAAATGGGCAGGCAAGTGGGCAACATTGCCCTCTTCTGGACCGACTGTCAGGCCTGGGAGAGCATCTCTGGTGGAACTGCAGCCTGGCAAATGAATCCTCTTTCCGCTGTTGAAGGTAACAATCTTTCTGAGCCTTGATTTCCTGTCCAAATCCTGGTGGCTTTTACAATAACCAGGTCAGATTAGGAGACACCACTGCTCTCTGGAGCTCCAGTGCCTGGAGACCCTGAGCAATCGTGACTCCTCAGGGTCACGCCAAGCCTAAGAGAGCAGAGTAAGGAATCTCTCCCCTCCAGATAAAGTTGGCTCCAATGGAACTGGTAACCAACAGCTCCGAAGGGCAGTGAGCAAATGGATGAGGGTGTGAGGGTCACACTGCTGACATTTGTCCCATGGGCTGTCCCTCAGGGGGAGAATAGTGCAGGCTACCAACATCTTTCCCCAGGGCTTGGATGCACTCTCAGTTAAAACACAAAGGTGTGTGTCTTGCAGAGCTGGAGAACCAGCTGAGATCTACACAGAGCCCAGAGGGATTTTGGAGTGTAAGTGCACAGGCCAAGCTCATCCTTAGCAAGGGAACAGAGAATGTCACTGAACAACCTGTGCATCTCCCTTCTCATCCTTGGAGGAAACACAAAGAGAGAGAAACCAAATCCGAACAGCCTGAGAGTGAAAGATTTAGGAGTGAAAGGATAAAGGAGATGGAAGGATGACTCAAATACACAAGGAACAGGTTCACACACATAGTTAAGACAATGGATGGATTGGTAACACTGGTGCTGCACTAATAAGGCCAAACTCATGGGTTTGCCACAGGCTTGGTGGGACTATGGCAGGGTGCAGAATAGCTCCCTTCTTTGGCTTCCGAAGTACCTAAGAGAGATCTATGTCTTCCCTTCCCTTGTCAAGCTCCCTGGGACAGGGTCTGTCACAGCATGGTTACATGATAGCTCTTGAAGAGGGATTGCCAGACTACTGAAGGACTGACAGTTAACACACATGCTTGGAGGAGGAGGGAATGGCATTGAAAGCGAGTCCGAGGAGCTGTAAGGAGTTGCCCTGCTAAGCAAGGCAGAAGTAAGCAGGGGCCTGGCCAACACTACTGTGGAAAGTGGATCAAAAGCCTCATCACTTTTTAAATAAGAAACACTTTAAAAAAGAAAAGCATTCAGCTCCATCTCTCTGTCTATGTTGCCAGAAAGGGCGTCATTAAGAATTCATTGCAACTTCTGCACCCAATTTTCCGGCCCAGTGCCTTGTCCCGCTTGTCTTGCTCCAGCTCCAAAGACAGTGGAGGCTCTGCCATGAGTATCGAGGGACAAACGGGACCTGAATAACAAGATAGAGCTTGAAGAAAGTGCGGGAGTAGCAGAGGACCTCTGGCATGATGTGGCTGAAGGAAGGAGAAGCACAGCCAGGCAGGCAGCATGAGGAATAGCCAGGCTCACCCATAGACTTGTGAGCAAGTAGGCAGAAGCCTGCCCCAGCTGCCGGCTGTTACCTGCCCACACAGGCCTGGGGATTTCCTTCTACTCTGTTCTTTCCCTTCTGGAGCACCTGGAGTGTATCCAGGGATGAGTTTAAGGGTGGGGATTACTGGTGATTCCTAACAGCTGAAAACGGCCTTTGTGCTGTTGGACCAAGGTCCTGACAGTGGATGCAGCTGATAAAAATGGCCAAGCCAAGCAAAACTGTGTCACAGGGCAGATTCAGGGCAAGAAGGAGCTAGGCCTAGGAGGTAAAGTCTAAAAAGGCTGAAGTAGCTGTACTTGTTGTGTATGAGTGCCTCCAGTCCAAGCAAAGTAGCTGCTTAGTGTCATGATATCTGCTCATCTGGAGGAAAAGGGGTTTCATTCTGGGCTTTGCTCAGGTTGGGCATTGGGCCAGAAGACAGAAGATCCCAGATTCTCAGCCCTTCCTGATAAGGTGAGGAGATACCTGTTGCCTCTCTTTCTCAGCCTCTTCTGCCTTGCCACTCACCTGTGAGAAGCAGCCAGTCCTCCGAAGCCCTATCATGACAGGACACAGGTTCTCCTCTCACCTCTGCTTTATCTTCTGGGACATCACGTCTCTCCTCCTTTCCTGCATACTGTGTTTTCCTCACAATTTCCACCCACCACTCCCTTCACACTTCCCCTTTTTCCTGTTTTCTCTGTTATCCACCTTCCTTCACTGTCCCTCATCTCTCTGTTCCTTAAGGAATCATGACTTCCTCCATCTCTCCTCTCCACTTTCCTGATGCTTTCACTCACCACCTTCTGTCTGCTATCCTTTTTCCATTTCTCCATTTCTTTCCCTCGATTCAACCCTTTCTGTCTTCTCCCCTGTCCACATATTTTCCTCTCTTATATAATATCTAATATAATTCCTCACATCTTGAGTCATCCCAACCTGCAAGGAAGTGATTTCCCGCAGGGAAAGAGTATGTGAAAAATATCTTTGTTCACCAAAAATTAAGTATTGACCATATGGGGTGGAAAAAACCCCAACAAACTAGGCAAAAAATGCCATCTCATTCGTCATAAAGGGATAAAGAAAGGCAAAACTTATCTGAGGAAGTATTCACCATGGGGTTTTGAGCATTTCTTCGTCAGTGTGTCACTGAAAGTCTAGCTAAGATTCTCAGCCAGACATGCGCTGCAGTGAGGGCAGCCTAGACTGTACTGGGGTTGTCAGAAGATGGAATACAGGATGCAGCTGAGATACAGTCACTGTGTGAAACAAACTTAAGATATCTCTTCCAAAAACACACATGTACATACACATAGCTCCTCCCCAGTCCTACAGCTTTGTTGTTTTAGGCTGAGTCAGGAAATAAATTTAATTTTAGGGGAGAAATACAGAGTCTACTGGACACCGAACCTTGATCTTATATTAAAAAAGGGCTGGAATAAAGTGAAGGCACAACCCTTTAAAATGAGGAAAGGAAAAGGGAAATGCAGCCCACCAAGCAGTTGGATATTCTCTGCTTCAGTCATTTCTGAGGTGTTACCCCTGCCCAAATTCCCCCATTTCCTTTCAGAAATGGCCTTGATTGTGGAGAGGCAAGGTCAGGGTTAGACCCATTCTAACATGGTGCCATACCATCAGAAATAGGAATATGGTGAACACTCAAAGCATCCCTAGAAAGTACTTTCGTACGTGATCAGGCACCTTCCCCTATGGACGGTTCTCCCAGATCCCCAGGTTTCTCCTGGTTCCTTACTGAATGATCTCAACTGTAACCAACTTCTCCCACACCTTGATCCCAGAGACGACCCACTGCAGTGTCTGGACATCACCCACAGGCTGGAATTGCTTAACAAAGACCGTAGTACAGAGGAAGCCCAATAGATTTGGGCAAGAGCATCACCTCAGAAATGACTGAAGCAGAGAAAGTAATATATTGCTCTTACAAGCAGGGGACAGACCCAGCACCACTATAGGTCCTCAGGAGGGCAAAAAAGAATACGATTCAAAGTATACCAGCTAAATCACAGAGCAGCTTTGGTGGGCAGAGGAAGAAAACCTCAATGAATTCCTCAGACTGTTGTGTTGCAGTGATCTATTAAACAAACCGTATTTCTGTGTATAGAAAGCACAGGCTTTATCCCACGTGATTCTGGTATTTTTAGCAGCTTGTTCATGGATAGGGTAATTGTGACTTTTCTTGCTTCACTTGCAGGAGCCCTGAAGCAAGACTCCAAAGATTCCTAGTAAACAGGAAGATCTCAGGTGAAAATCAAGGTCTCCGAGTGCAGCGGTGAGAGACACAGGATGTCCAATTAAAAGAAAAATGTCTTGGGATCTAGCTGAACCAGCTGTTCCGCAGCTGAGTCTTATGCTAATTCACTGTGTGCCTCTGTTGGGATCCATCAACCTGAACGGAGGGTGGAGAGGCAGGTGTCTGCTTTGCCAACGCTTGAGACAATGCTTCATGTGATGGTGATGGGGCAACGCTGGGCCTTTATGCAGAGTGAGGCTGCATACAGACAGAGGATTGGGGAACAGATGACGGCAAGGTGGTAGCAATGGAGCGCGCCTTCTAGCAGAGACCTTGTGAGTGTGTGGTCTTGCTCTGCAGGGCACCAGATCTCTGTCCTTTACCAGGATATTGCAGCCCGAGCTGAGTGGTATGGTCTGGGACATAGAGTCTCCAAGGAATGTAGAGGCCATGGCTGTGCTGCCAACTTAGGATGTTCTGGAGTCAGATTCTACCATGATCAGGCTCTGTAGCTGCAGCAGGGTTCCTCTGGTGTGTAATGGGGACCATGTGCTCCCCACCTGCTGTTATAAATGAAGGCAGTTGGCGGGAGTGAAAGGATTCCCCTTATGGGTCAGCTCCTCCCAGCTTCTGCTGACACCACTTGGAACAATCTGGACAGAAAAGATTCCTTGGATCTGCACCGAAGTTCCTTACACAGCACACATCCAGGAGGTCCTTGCCAGAAAGGCATGATCTCAGGGATTCTCAGCCTCCAGATGGGGCAGCCCTTATAGCTACTCCTCCATCACTAGTATCTCAGGCAAGAAAAAGGCCCAATGGAAGAAGGCACATGTTTTCTGGTCTCTGTATAATCAATACTAAGTGACAACCAAGCAGATGGGGCAAATTTATCTGCTTAGGGAACTTCTTCCAAATTAAGGAAATATTTTGTGGAACAGCAGCAAAAAAACTGCCATATTGGCATGATTCAAAGCTGTCTGCATCCTCTCCTCCACCGAGGATCCTAAAATCACAAATGGTCTGAAGAAGGCAAGCAGGGCAAAAATACTGACTATTCCTTGCAATGTGAGAACATCGAGTATCCTTGGGATGATCACGCATCGGGTTTAAGAGAAAATCCAATGAAACATCATATCATACATAATACAGAAATAACTTTTGAAACTCCTTGCCAAAGTGTTTAAACCAAATCTCTGAAAGTCTTTAAACTGCCAATGACCAGTATCAGGGGAAAAAAACCAGGGAAGGCTCATTCCCTGTTCTTGCCCAACCAGAGAGCCCTCGATATCATCAGAAACAGAACACTGGGACAGACGGACCTTCATGCTGATCCAGTATGTCCATTCTTCTGTATTTTTGCACATCTTATTCAACCTCTGTCAGCTTTGCACCAAGGTGTTGTAGTTTAACCCCAGCCAGCAACTAGGACCACACAGACTCTCGCTCACCCCTCCTTTCCCCCAGAGAAGGGTAGGAAGAAGAAGGAGAAAAGGATGGGAAAGGAAAAGAAAATATCTTGTGGGTTGAGATAAATACAGTTTAATAGAACAAAAAATGAAAAGAAAAAGGAAAAGAAATAATAACAATAACAATAATAATAATAAAAAAACCCCAAAACACAAGTCACTCTCACTTTCTGGTGAATTGGTTGCCCAGCCTGACCCAAGCAGAGATTATGGCTTCCCTCTCCTGGCCAACCCCCATTTATGTTATCCGAAGCACGATGTATATAGTATGGAATATTCCATTGGCCATTCTATTGTTCTGTCTATGGTCCTTCTCAGCTTCTATGGGAAGCTGAAAAAAATCCTTGATTAGTATAAACATCACTTAGGAACAACTAAAACAATATGCATTATTGACATTCCTTTCATACCATATCTGAATACACAACAACCACTAGAAAGAAAATTAATTTAGCTGAAACAAGGACACCAGGTCTATCCAGCAAGTCTGCTGCAATGGTCTGAAATGCCAGGCAAATCTTAGCTTGATGCTAAGATAATCTGACAGACCTGATGGGAAAACAGCTGCATTTAAGCTTCCCAGTGTTGCAGCAGTGAGACTCATGGTTTCAGAACAGAGTTTCTGCAGCTGCTGTTGATGGTTCTCCCAACACAAAGCAAGCACACGCATAAAATTCAGGCCTTGTAACTATTTGGCATGGACTGACAGGGCAAGTGCAAAGCTTAGGTAAAAAAGCGCTTAAATGTACACATCAGTAATCAGACAAATGAACAGGAGAAAGAGCTACATTTAGCATGGGTTTTTCATCAAATAAAATCATGTAAGTCAGGACAGCCCTGGAGACACGCTTGCCTTGGGCACCAGAGTGCTCACAACTATCCCGGTCAGCACCTTGGCAGGTGTTGTGACTAAGGCCAAGCACGTCAGATGACGTGGGAGAGGGACAGCCATGGTACTAGGGCAGTGGAATTCTCCTAGCAGAAAAATTTGCCTCATGATGAGAATGCTGATGTCAGTGATTGCCGACATAGGAGTCTGTGTGTGGAGTGGTAGGATAGAAGAAATCAGGAATTTATTGGTGAAAACAGAAAAGGAAGAAGCTGAAACATATGGCTTCATGACCTAAAGCTCTTTCTGAACAAAGATAGGTCTTAAGAGAGGAAAGTCCCTGTGGGATTGATCCTGGGAGACGTAAATCTACGCTAGATGTGCTAAATGACCTTGTTTGCAGTCAGCTTCACATCCTCTCTTGAGCAGATGGTAGGTACGCTCTGCACTACTTGCCTGTAGGACACAGTGCTGAGTGTCTCTGAGTAAGCCTCCAGGTGAGTTCCTCATGACTGTCCAGAACCTTAAAACTGACAAAAATACAAAAGTATATAAGTGGCAAAAGGAAGATTTGGGAAAACGTAGGCCCACTGCTAAGTGGGACATGGAAAGACTGGGGTATTGAATGCCTTCTTCAGCTCAGGCTTTACTAGGAAGACTGGCCTTCAGAAATGCCAGGCCACAGAGACCAAGGGTAAATAGGGAGCAACTTAAACTTGGTGGAAGACCTTAAGCAAAGTAGACATATGTGAAGTCATGGGCCCTGATGGGATACACCAGCAGTGCTAAGGAAGCTGGCTGATGTAATTTCAATGTCACTCTAAATAGCCTGTGAACACTCATGGTCACTGGGAGAAGTGCCTGCCTGAGGACTGGAGGAATGTAAATGTTGCTGTGGAAGGTCTAAGTCTATATTAAGTCATGGAAAGGTTCATGCCAACTGGGAAAGGTGGAAGTGAAATTCCGCTAACTTCTTAGAGACGTGCACCTCTAAGAGAGGTGATGCTGCTATGAGGAATCCATGCATTTCTGATTCCTTCCAAGTTGGAACAATGTTGGTGAGGCAAGTTTATGGAGGGAGATAAATGTCTTTTTTTGGACAAGCCAAATGACAATGGACAAGCTCTTCTTCAGGGCTGCTGCATTTGTCTCTGCTAGACCTGCTTGTGTGCCTGACACCCTGTCCATTTCTTTCTGCTCGTTTCACAGATGATCCTCTCTACAACACTCTTATAGTCTTCAGACGTCACACTTAGAAGAGCACTGCTGTTAAAATATGAATTCTTATTTTCACAAAGGCCCAGCGTCCCTACACTGATTGGTGAGCTGGGAAGAAAAGGAAGCAGAAGATTAAGGAATTTTTTGATGATCCACTTGCATATGGGTACCCACTGTGATAATCCATGCTTGCAATAAAGAAGAGGAGGATCATCTGTTCTTCCAGGTAGTTGAAGTGCAGTTCAACAGTTAGTCTTTCAGAGCTGTTCGTTGGTACTTTATAGCCTGTTTTCACATTAAGCTCACCTGGTTGACCCATGTGAACCTGCCACATGCTGGAAGCATCACTCTCTGACAGGTAATACAGCCAAACAGAGCGGGTGTAAAGGAAAACCCTCATGGACCTGCCAATGAAGGCATGTCTGGTGAATCCTAGGATTCTTGCTAAACCATAAGGGTTTGAGCTTCTCCTCGAGAGCAGGGAACTGAGCCTCAAGCAAAGAAAATAGTAGTAATATAGCAAAACAAATCGTACAGACTATCAGGGAGTGAGAGACTGCGAACAGAGTGAATAAGACAGAGCCTTGTTCCCTGAAACTCCCACCAGTGCTAGAAAGAGGTAGAAGAGAAAGAGGTGTTTGCAAGCACGAGTGTGAGGGAGAGAGACGCTGTGTCTGAAACAGACACTGTGTGAGGGAGAGGAATTCTATACAATGCATGAGAGACATGTATCCTATAGCCTTTGTGTTTGTGTTAGAGCTTGTGTGTGAGAGAGACAGACTGTGTGAGAGAGCTCCAGACAGCTACAGCCTTCGTGCGAGCATGAGAGCCAGGCAGAAGGAGAGGGGTGAGCTGAAGTGGAGCCTCTCCAACCCCTTCTCTGCCTGGGAAGCAGAGTTGTGGGCTTGGAGTTGTGGAGAGTTGGCACATTCCAGGTGGGGATGTGGAGCCTTAGGAGCCATGCACTGACCCTTCTGGCTCGAGTCAGTGATGCCAGGGCAAGCTGGGCAGTTGCAACAGCCTCCCGTCTGTACACATGCCTTCCCTGTTATGCTGCTTGTCCTCCAACCCCACCAAGCCCGAAATACCACATGGCTAGTCAGTGGCAGTGAGGATGGATGCAAGAGAGACTCGTTGAATAAAACTTTTCCCTTCCATGTACACTGGGAAGCCTAAGAGGACTAGTCCAAAGGTTCCGACAGAGAGCAGCTGCTCTCCTGGTCACAGAGCCAGTCCTGCTGCCTCTGTGTTCATGCTGTTTGTAACCAGAGCAGAAGGCAGACAGCCTTCCTCTTGCTTGCAGGAGCCTCCTCTCCAGAGCTAAATAACCAGCACAGCATAGCCAGGTCCTGCAGCTGGCCAGACCCAGTCCTGTCTAACCACAAACTCACAGTCTCTGGGAGATGGGAACATCGTGTCCCTTCCCAGCACCTACTTGTCCTGAATACATCAGCTGTCCTGCTCCTGCTGCCTCTGCAGAGGGGATCACCTACCATCCAGTGCTCAGAGACCCCTTAGTTTTGGTCAGGTCTTGGTAGCGGATCCTTTCCAAGCCCTACAAGGGTGAGGGAAACATAAGCACGGTGTCAAAACAAAGGTTTCTACAGCATTCATGCACTATGAAGTGCAGCTTAGCTCTCTGCCAGCAGTGTGAGCCAGGTACTGGGAACGGCCCGCCACATTTGAGTGACTGTCCTCAGAAGAGAGGAAAAGATGGAAGAAGGACATCCCAGCAAGTTTCTGGAGATGGGGGATGACACCATTGCTGCAGGCCCTCAAGCATCTGAAGGGTGAGATTCTGGCTTCCAGAGCCATTTTTGGTACCATAACTTATCCAAAACATTTGGTCAGTGCTGGCAAATGCTACACAGGACCTGTAGGAGATGTTCTGGAGGAGATGCTGAGGACAGGTGGGTGACCTTGCACTTAACACCAGTGTTTGGGCCTCTGACGCACTTCTTGACTGAAATAATTTGTGCTAACCCTTAAAACCAGGGACAGCATCAGCACTGCAGATTTTCAGAGGTACCATGTGACATCATCCGGCAGAGCTCTTCAAAGCCTGGGTGATGTCATCACTGCAAAATCCTGGTGCAGGGCTGCTGAACCTGTCTTTTCCTGGGGAGAGATCAGGTCTTTCCAACACCTTTTAGCTGATCGCAAATTCACACATACCTTAGCACTGCGCAGCAATAACACAAAGTGAGAACATCACGTTACTTTCAGCGCTGGTTGGGAATAAGGTTCGTGAGCTGTATCTTTGATTCAAGATTGTGGTGACATATGCAGATACCGTGGCCTGAGGCAGGGGCATCCTTGTGTTCCCCAGATGCAGGTCTTTTCAGCATGCCAAGTGTCTGTGATATGTCCCAGGCCCATGAGCTCTTGCAGGCTACATCCTGCCCATGGGCTTTAGGTGTCTCACCCTTGCTTTAGACAAAACAGTGAGACCATGTGTGGAAGCCCTAAGGATGATCACAAAGACAGACCACCAGCATGAGCTTTCTAAGGAAACAAAAACATCGTGCTTTCATTCTACATCAAGAGACTGCAAGTAGCAACTTGTAACAGAAGGCAATGATATCACCCATGTGAGCCTCTAGAGACACTGAATGATGTCACCAACTTGTATAGCCGTCAATTGTAAGGTCAGTTCTAGAGGCTAAAGACTGGTGAACCACTTGAGCACAGTGTAATGCCCAGCTGACCACTCCTAATAAGTAGGATGTCCCTGCAGGCACTAATGAACACTTGTTGTGATTGCCGAATCAGAGCTGGCTGGGGAATTTGAGCACATGCCTTCTCATTGTACTGCAGGGCAAGTGTCTGAATGCACTTACCAGCAGGAGTGCCTCAGGAGAGAGTTACAATGCTAGATAAATGCCTGATTTTAAGCCTTCCAGAAATCATGGGTCTATGTTAGAGCCATGTGGCTGTAGCTTAGACCCAGAGAGCTATATTTCCCTGGGGTTATACCCCTTCCATCCAAAAAACATGCATGTTGCTGTTGTCTGTGGAGTGAAGGAGTCTTTCCTCATCAGTGCTCCCATGAGAGACGAAGCCTATCCCTACCTGTCAGGCTGGGCTGTGGGTTAATTCATCTGGGCTGAGACCTTGATGAGCCTCTAGGGATGTGCAGATGTGTCTGGAGTGAAAGCTCTGCCCAAATCCTAAACACAAAAAGCAGGATAGCTGTCTGTATTCAGTTCTGCATCGTGTGCATGGGCGCACAAGGAGGTGAGATGCTACTCTCACTCCCACCAGGCTCCCCTTGGGCAGCCCAGCACTGCCTGGGGTGCTTGCTGTAGTAGACTGCCCTTCACAGCAGCTCCCTCTCCTTGGAGCCAAAAAACAAGGCGTGCCTTGAATGTTCCCTCTGTGCACTTGCTCTCTGGTGCCCTGCTCCACTACTTCTCCTTCAGTCCAGTGCCTCCTCCTTGGTCACATTCCCATGCCCGTGACCTCCATGAGTATTACCTGTCCATCCCCATCAGCCTCTGAGAATGGAGACAACAAACTGACAGGCACGAGCCATTTCTGATGGGAGGGAGAAGATAGTCCCCACAGCTCTCTCATCAAAAGGCCCCTCTAAAACCATCCTAATGAGATTCTCCTTAGGGCCCCTGTCAGCTCTGCCTTTCTTTGCAGGCTCCTTTGACAGACGGATGTCAGTTCAGGGAAAGCTGTTTGATGTTTTTCATCTTAATGAAACCGATCCTCAGGCAGGCGCTGCCTCCTTTGCCTCCAGGCGCCTGTGGTCTAGCAGTGTCAGGCTACTCTGTGCTTTGTCATATGGGATCCTAATTAGTGGCTGGCTCCTGCTGCCTCTGAAGTCAACAGGGAAAACATCCCTGTGGCTGCAGTGGAGCAGGAGGTAGAGGATGGGAAAGTCAGTGTAGGGAGATGCGACAAGGTTCCGGGTGAGTTCCTTCCCATTTTTTTCCAAATATTACTGTCATCTCCTTTTTTCTCTTTCCTCTGCTCATCCAAAGACAGGGATGGATACATAAGTAGTTCTATTTGTGCTCCCTGTCTGCTGCTGACCTGTTCACAGACACGCTGATGCTGCGGGGGAGAAAGACCCCCTCCCTCCCCAGGCCACTCACCTGGGGCTAGCTAAGTGCTAAGAGGGGAAAGTAGGGATGGGCAGAGACAGAATGGGATGGGGTGCTGAAGGAGGAGGAGAGACACAAGTACGAAGATGTTCTCTTTATGCTTCAGGAAGGGGGAATTGGTTCCCTGTCCTTGTGTATACAGGCGGTCAGGATAAATGAGAGTCACAAAACTTTATGCTGGGACCGGTGTGATAAAAGGTGCAAGTGGCAGCACATACTTGATGGTGGCAGGTGACACCACTGCCACCAGCAGCTCCCAGCTCCTCAGTCAGCACATACTTTTCAGATGTATCTGGCATCCCCCTAATGGGAGATGTACTGGATGGTGAGATGTACGTTACAGGATCCCTGCTCCAGACTTATGCTCAGATTGTGTAGCATCTTTTTGATTCAAGTTGTTGGCCGAATTTCAGGCTCCTGTAGATTGTTATCCTTTAAGGAGACAAATTAATGAAGGATCTAGGACGTTCTCTGGTGACACCCTCTGTTTCCCAAGGAGGTATAAAACACTGCTTTGGTAAGTTAAAAACTAAGAGGCAATTTCTTTACTGCTCAAAAAGCTTTCTTCAGTCTGTTTTTAGTGCTTTTTTACTCCCTCTGTGTTATCTCATCCTTTTATTGGACTGCACTGCTTTCTTTAGCCCTTTCTCAAACACAGTTCTTTTCTCATGTACCTCTGTTTTGGAAGTGGTGAATGTCTGTGTGTAGGTGATGACCACTAATGCTGCATACAGGAGGCTAATTGTGTCCTGGAACCATCTTTAAAAAAAGCGCAGCAGCTAAATCCACCTCATTAGAGGACATTTGCTCAGTTTGTAGCAGAACTTATTCAAAATCCAGTCAGATTCTCCATCTTTATCCATAAACAAATGCAGGCTTCCTAGCAAGCATTAAACCCGCAGCATCATTTTTATTCATCCCTGTCACACGCGCACAACCCTGTCCTGAATTCCCCCTCCTCCTTCCTAGCAGTGATGTGTGTGTGACTGTACAGCCCAGCATCTCTCTGTGCTTGTGTGCTGGAATTCATTGAAGTGATCGTTATATTGCTAATGCAGCACAGGGAATGACTAGATTCTTTCCACGGCGCTCACTATGATTTCTCTGGGACACCTCACAAACCCTGGTTACAGTTTTTGAGGCAAGGTGTACCGTGGTCTGCCTCCCCCTGCTGCCCCTATCTATCAGGTCACCTTGGGCACGTACAGGCTGCAAGAGGGCCAGATCTGACTATGTAGTGGGTACGTGGATGGTCAGTCAATGGAGAAGACACTGCTGGGATTTGGTACTTCAGCGCTGCAACATGGACCGCTGGAGGGGTTTGGTAGCACTGCTCTGAAAAAGCAGATTTCGGGAAGCTACTGGAAGGCACAGATGAATAAATATCTTGTGAAGCACGTGACACCACAAATACTGGGGTATAATGGAAGGTCTTTGGGTTCATGCAACTGGGATATGGCTATCGCAATGAATTTTAAATGGTAATTGGAACACTTGGTGGTATTTCTCTTTGAGCTTTATTTGTGTACGGGCTTCTTATTGTCAAACTTTTCTCAGATGCAACTTTCCTATTATTTTAGAGAAGCACATACAGTTTTATACATAGTTCGCAAGAACTCAAAATTGTACCCTCTTCATCTGACACCAGTAACTGGTTCTTTAAAGGAGAATAGCCACTGAGAGACCTGGAAGCAAATTGCTAGGCTTAGCAAGAGTGGCAGAGAAGGGAAGGGTAGAGAGGATTACAAAACAACATCCATAGCTGCTATTTGGAGGAAACAGAGTGGAGTAGGCTGCGTAGAGATGGAAATGGTTGTCCTTAAAGAAACGTCAAGTTGTGGAAGAGGGAGCTGTCGGCCCCTCTCTGGAGGGCTCTGCTTGGCTGGGCAGCCTAATAACCGAAATGGAGAGAAAATGGAGAAGATTCAGGGCAGAGCAGCAGATAGAGGGGCAAAGGAAGGCCTGACTGATGAGAGAAGATTAAACACTAAATGTGTTTAGCTTTGCTAAGTGATGACTAAGAGGATACATGATAACCATCTTCCCATCTGACAGACATGAATAACTGTGTGCAAATGGGGGCGGGGGGGGGGGGGGGGGGGCATGCTTTAGGGCAGTAAGAAGGACAAGGCATTGCGAAGAGCCCGACCACAGTGGTTGCCTTGCCCCTGTGCAGGCTCAAGGGCAGGCAGAATCACTCCACAGCACCAAAGAGGGACCAGTCCTGCTGGGAGTCAGAAGAGATGAGGGTAGTGGGTCTGGAACAGGTGGGAGATAGGATGGGAAGGAGAACAAGGAAATTTCACTGCTCCATCTCCAGACAGCGTGATCTCTTCTACTCTGCCCCTTCATTTTTTGTGTTATCTTTTAACCTTTTGCATTTACTTGCTCTGCCTCACTTTGTCTCCTCATATCAGGCTATTCACTCCCTACTCCCCCCATCTCTCTTTGTTTCCTGTCTTCGTTCTTGCCCACTTTGTTAATGATTTCTTCTCTCTGCTTCACATGCCCTTTTTCTCCTTGTTTTTCCCATCCCTTGCCCATCTCTCTCTTCCCCCTCCCCTCTTCTTTTTCAGCAGGTAGATCTGCATCTGTGATTGAAGGTTCATTTTCCTTTCATTCTGTGGGTGACAAATTCTGACTTTGATAATCACTTGTGAAAAATCAAGAGAGAAACAAACTGCTCCAATGGCACAGAAACTGTCTGTGATGCTCATGAGGACTGATGGAAGGCAGGGTGAGGGGTGGGAGGGTGCTGTGCAGGGTAGAGAGATGTTCTTTCACTTCATAGTATGGGAGGGTGGAGTGGCGTCGACAAAGACACTGGAAAGATTTGGGCTAAATGGGAAATCTCTTCCTGAGGCAGTTTTGATCCAAGAGAGCAAAGTGAAATGTGTTTCCTGAGCTCTGGCCTCCTGGGCGAAAATGGATTTTGACTTTCAAGTTGAGGGGGAAAGGTGTCATACTGGTAAAGCCATATAGAGGTTTGACCACATTGTGAGGTGTGGAGCAGCCCATGTTTGTCCAATATTGCTGGCTCTAGCTTGAATTAGTGTATCCACAATGTGCTTAGGCAGAGCCCCACTTTGATGTTGCTGGTACACCTTGTTGAAGCAAGCATTTGGACAGGCCTTGCTCCATCCAAATTGTGTGCCTGCTAAGATGTCACCATGCAAGAGACATCCCTTCCACAGAGCACCAGCAACCTTTCAGCACTTGTGTGAGTGGTTCCGATGTGGACAGTAAGTGAGTCTGGTTCATGCTCGTTGGACTGACTTTGTCAGGGTTACCCTCCCACAGAGCCCATGATCGCTCTCTCTAAGGAGACAGCTATCTGTAGTATGATCCTTCCTTCTACCTTGCAGGAGCTGAGTCAGTGCTGTTTACACAAGGTGGGAACCCTTTGTGTCTCATGGCACAGTGGCACTCACAAAAACAGAGTCACGGTGATGACACAGGGACTCTCTGATGCTCCTCTCTCCCTGTGGATATCTGTCAGGCATTAGTGTCAGACAGAGGATCGAGGTTTGGTGGTATACTGAAGTGAGCCTCAGCAACATCCAATGGAAATAATTCTGCTTGCTTCTCTGTACATGAAGTCCGTGTGGAGTCACCAAAAAGCCACAAAGTTCTCAGTGTGAATAAATCCACTGCAGAAAAGTGCTCCCGTTTCTCCCACAGGGTTTTTAGGCTCTGAGGCTTTCAAAGCTAGAGGTTTACCATCTTGCTGTTGGTGAACAGGAAGGGTCAGCACTGTGGCATTAGGAGACCACAGCAGATGCAGATTGAAAGGGTCCACTGATTCAACCATGTGTCTCTTTGTTCTTGGCAGCTCAGTCCTTGGAGTCTCGAACCTGCATGCCTCAATGGCATGGCAACACTTACACTCTCAGCACTTATATTTCTATCTGAGAAGACATTCCCCTGTCCTCTGGAGGAAGCTTTCTTCCTGCGACACAGGGGAATGAGCAGTGGGTAAAGACAGATGGTAGGAAAGGGCAGACCTTGGGGCTGATTTGCACTGTTCCACCTTGACTTTTCTAAGGCTCCCCTCCAGTGCCATGAAATTAAGTATGCAGAGGTGGGAGAAGAATAAAGGTGTTAGCTAAAGGGAAAGAAGAATTTGGGAGGAGAAGGCAGCATGACTAAAGGAGGTAGATGCGTCTGACTGGGGCTAGAGGTGACTGTGGATCTTGGTCTGTTAGGTTGGAGAAGCTGTAGCCAAGCAGAAAACAGAAATAAATGAAAAATGGCCATGAGGAAGCTACAGGGACAAAAGCTAGGGGAGTTAGAGACCAGTCCATCCTGCAAGGGAGACCATAGTTCGCTTGACTTAAGAGATCATGCCCTTTGCTCCCCTACCTCCCTCTCACCTTAATCTGACTGCCTACAGCTGCCAGAGAGGTACTTCCTGACTCTTCCAAGAGCAGCATAGCAGGGGGCTTGGAACTGGGGGATCTCTAAGGTCCCTTACAACTCTAATCATTCTGTGGTTCTATGATTCTAATTAGGCCAAGCCTCTCCAGCCCCTCTAGGACCAGACCAAGGGAAGGAGTAACTATGTGGTTAAGGGATATAGGTGTGCATTAACACCTGGGGCTGTAAGAGGCCCATGTTTGCTGGATTCATGGAACCCTAATGAGAAATGCCAGTACACAAAACAGACCCTGTAGGAGGCAGAGGCTGGGGGCAGGGGTGGTGGGGAAAGGAGGGCTTGCTGATTGCCATGGGTAACAGAGCTGTCCAGGCAGGGATCAAGGAGGAAGGGCAGGGGGTTGTCATAGGGGAAAAGGCAAGAAAGAAACAAAAAAATAGGCTGTAAGTCTTTGTTTATTCTCTTTATTTGTTTATTAATGACAAACTAATGACTTAGTGCCCCACTCCCACTCCAGTTTGCTGACTGCCTAGCCCTCTGCTCGGCAGCTTCCACTGGTGGGGTGAGACAACGCTACTGAGAGTGCCTGGGAAGGAGGTGGTTGGGCTGCCCTGCCTGCGTAGTTTTCCTTCACTCCTTCAGCCTCCCTTTTTTCATGCACCAATATGGCATCGATCCGGCTCAGTGAGAATTTCCATTTATATTTCAGCCTTGCCTGTGACACCGTCCCTGAGCCCCTGCAGCTCTGACGCGTGCTCGCCTGCTCTCCCAAATGCTCTGCTTCATTCAGCTCCTCCTTCTCCTCAGCCTCTCTGACATTCCTCGGCACCGCCATCCATCCTCCCCTCTCCCTCCAACCCGTCCCCTCATGCCGCCGCTGACGTCTGCTCTCTCAGTCACTCCATCTTTCCCTGACATGTCTCAGCCCCTCTCCCTGTGCTCCCAATTAGCACAGTCGCCGGGTTTAGCTGGGCAGCTGGTGCATCCAAGTCTGCACGGTGAAAAGATGGGGATTTCTGCTTCAGAGCAAAGCTGCAGAGTCTTTCTCTGGTACCTGGGGCCTCTCTCACAAATGCTCAGCCTTTGGTCTTCCCTAGCAGTAAACAAGCCATAGCCCAGGCTTCTAGGGATCACCAACAGGTAGAGTGACCCCCACCTCCCTGTTCACAGCCCCCCAAAAAATTATGTCCTATGCAGCTGTAAGCTGACACATTGGGCATTCCTTGCTTGGGCTGGCTGGATAAGTAATTGGAGGAGCAGAGGATCCCCCAGAGAGCCTTAAGAAGTGTAGATGTGGCGTGTATACTAAATCTGCGTCCCCCAGACTAAATAGGCTGGGCAGGCCTGTGCTCCCATGGGCTTTTGAAGTGCACAGGCTATGAAATAACCTCTGAGGGATTAGTATGGCATCCTGACCACTAGATCCCAAGCACCCAGAAACTGGGGGCCAGAGCTTTGCAATCTCCTGCACAAGTAGCCCTGCTCTCACATGCAGCCAAGAGAGCTGTGGCGGTGATTCACCCTCTGCACCCAACATCTGGATGGGCGAACTCTTCTCCAGTGGTGGCTACCTGCTGTTCCACCACTTCACCAAGCTCCTGTTGATCTCGCTGGGGAAGGAAGATCAAGGATTCCAATGAGGCTGTGAAGCAAGTGTTGCCCTCATTAGAAGAGAAAAAGTAGCACACAGAAGAAGAGAGGAGGAGAGAGAGAGGAAGGGAGGTAGAAGCCAAATGTTCTTGCTGTTGATGGGGAAAATTATCTTGGTTTTGCAAGGGGTGGAGTCTTCCTGCCCTGCCTCTCTCTCCATCAGGGAAAGAGCAGAGAATGGTATAGGCAGGCAAAGCCTTGAGATGAAGAGAAGTGAAACAGGCTGTGCCATCTGAGCACAGCAATGATTGCACATGGCCAAAGGGGATGGGAAGGCACCAACTTGGAAGGATACAGAGTTCCCACAGGCTGCTGCATGTGTGGGGTGAGAGTGGCAGCACCTCTGACAACTGCGGGGAGCAGGGGCCACTGCATGGGGCCCACCACTTGCCATTTCTCCCCATCTGTCCCTCTCCGGTAACGTTCCCACACCACCCCTGCAGTTACTCCCATACAGTGAACCAGTGTTCCTGCCCAGTTCCTTACAGCAGCCCCCTGATGCACACACTGAAGCAGTGCTCCCACCCTACTTTCTGCACCCCAGGGAGCAAAAGCCATCTAAGGAGCCCCCAGGCAAGGCAAATGATGCATTAGGAGACTCTAGGAGTCCCTTTCTGCTTAAGGGTCAGATGGGGCTCATGCTGATGTAAGGGAGGGACAATATCCAACAAAAACAAAGCAAAAGGGACGATACTGGGGACCAATGCCTTAGGAAAGCTGGGGTGCTTGGAAGTTTCAGAAAAGGTGGCACGTGGAATAGTGGCAGACATTTGTCACAGATGGTTTAATCCTGGATGGAAAGGCTTCCTTTGCCTCAGGAAGCAGTCCCATCTCTGAGAGAGAGACTTTTTATTGAGATGAGATCTGCTGATCTCACTACCTGCAGGGACAATGTCTGGCAGTGTCTTCCTCCTGGCTCTGTCTCTAGCTGTTCCCCATCTCTCAAAGTGGCCACCCAAACAGAGGAGATGGAAGTCTGCAACATTTCAAAGCCACTTTCTCTTCCTCCTATCCCAAACCGTGGTTCTCCCTCCCTTTCCCCCATCCGACCCCGTGTGCACTCTCTCCAGAGAGTAAGCTCATCACGGCAGCCCTGCTCATCAGCACAGCCAGCGTTTAGAAAATGCCACAGCTGAAATTATCCTGTCTCCAGGTCCCTTCATAGGAGGGCTGACGTCACCGTGCCTGCCATCAGCCAAGCAGGGAAGGTGCCCTCCCCAGACAACCCTTCCACCTCCCTCCCCACTCCAGCCCTCCTCCCCCTGCCTTTCAGTATTGTAGCACACCTCCTTGCTCTATTTAGCCTACCTGCTGTGAGCTCTCTAGGCGTCTTGCATGTTCTCTGTTGCCTTTATTTCAGCAGACCTCCCTTGAAGCACCTGCAGTGCAAGTTATATTCCAGTGCTTCCCCCTTAACACATTAGAAATCTCCCTGCCACCCTTGTGTTTGCATCCCAGGGATGATGGAGGGCAGCCGTTGTGGGAGCTACATGGTAAAGTTGCTGAACTCTGACTTTGTGTTGTCCCCAGGGAACAAAAGAGGGAGCAGGAATGGCCACCCAGAGATTCTGTTGGACAGGACAAGGCTGAGTCAGAGGCTGGAATCTGAAGGAGAGAAGACTGGTGGCCATGCTGGGAGCTGGATAACTAAATCACAGTGGGCTTCTTTTGAAAGCCTCAGCCAAAACATCTCTCTAATTCTGAAGGGGGCATTTGATTTACAGACTTCTCCATGATTGTTTCCAAAGATTTTATATGGTAGTAGCATGAAATTCCTGCTATTGCACATGCAGAGTTCACCTGTCACTTTGCATTCTTTCCCCAACTCCCTGATACCTTAGAGAAGGTTATACTTGAAAAATGCAAAAGATGCAGAGAATGTTGTCATGATGCAAACTGGAGAGTCACACATACTGTGGCGCTGGATGCTGAGGGGCCAGTGAGAGATTCCATCTGCACACACCAAACCTGGTGAACTACCATTAACTCAAGGGGCATGCAAGTATCAAGTAGGGCTTCTAAACCACTAGACTCCCTGTGCTCCCACACTCCAAGGCTGCTCTTATACAAGGGAACTCGTACCCACTCACTACAGAAGCACAGCAATGGCAAAGGTATGTTCTGCCACGCAGGTCATAGCTATCTAAACTAGGCATGAAGCTTTTCCATCAGTTCTTGGTTGGGTTTACTTTATCTCAGTCCTCAATTAAAGCTTGGCCTCGCTGTGATCCTTGTGTTCTTCCTGGCTGCCTGGGCTGAGATCTGCAGGGGGTGGCTATACTCACCCCATGGCTGGGATGCCCCAAGAAGCTTGTGTCCCCAACCACCACATGCCCAGAAAAGGTGAGGAAGAAAACTGGACACTTTATGAGTCAACTTGGTACTTAATGAGTCCCTAAAGGGGGAAGGCAGCCATTGAAGTGTAGTGGCAGAAGAGGGGACAGGTTCTGGCACTGCAAGGAAAGGAGGATCGGGCAAGGGGGAGGAGTGGAAGAGAGAGGGTCAAAGTCACAGTGGGGATGAGGCAACTCAGAGTCTTTATGCTTGGTGCTGTGCAGACACAGGTAACAGGGTAGAGTCTTAGTGCCAAAAGGTCTGATCCTGGAATGGAAGTAAAAAATGAATTTTCACAGGCTTGCGGGACGTCCTGACATTGTTCTGCACTTAGATCACCACAGGATAGGAAATAACACCAAACCAGGCAGATACCTTTAGAAACCCTTTCTCCTTTATATCAGCAAACTAGGCTGAGAAGGGATGAAATCAGGGAGTCAAAGAAAGGCTCTGAGAAAGGATAATCCTGATCCCAGCAATATGACCTACAGCACTGGCTGCAGCAAGGTTGAAGCCCTGCCTTGGAATGATCTCCTGCAGTCTGCACGGTGCTGCCCTAGGAGTCCCCTCCTCTCTCCTGGAGGAGAGAAGGTTTTGCCCTGGACTTCATTCATTTCAGAGGTGGCCTTTCCTGAGAACCACTATACTCATTACTCTCCTGGCCAAGTCTGTCTTGGTATTGAGCTTCTCCAACAACTTGATAGGCTTTTTTTGGTACCACTGACAACTGAGGAGGCACAACCCTTCACATACAAATGCAAAGAACCTCCTTGTCCTTTCCCTTCTCTTGTCCTCTCCTGATTGAAGAGTTTCCAAGATGAGTGTTGCTGTTTCTGGGTCTCCCTAAAGAGTATCTCTGAACGTTTCAGGCAGTAACCTGGAGAGCACTTACTTTCTGATTGAAGAGATGAGGCTCCATTAGTGGAGAGAGGGAGCAGAATGTGAGCGAGAGCGGGAGCCTGACATCGACAGAGTCCCTGTTCAGCGCTTTAGACTGTCCCCTCTCTTGGTGCCATTCATCAATTTAACCCAATACTATGCCATGGTTTTAAGTGACTCCAGCACTAGAAACTCTGTCAGGCATGAGATTTATGGGGTGAGGTGCGACAAAGCGGCTTCCTCTGCCAAGTCACGTGTTGTGCTTTTTTTCTTTCTTTCACAGTATTTGTGGAGCTAGAAAATTAAGTCCTTACGGGCTCCTCCAACTGGTTTCTGAGGCTGGAGAAAGGACCATCATTCCTGCACTGGACTGAAGGAAAAGAAGGAGGCTGTGGAGAAGGGATCAGTCTGGGGCATGAGGGGGCTACAAAGACTCAGAGCAGACTCAGGATGGATTTCAAGAGTAAACCAGAGCATTAGGTTTTCTGTGTTTGCTCTCAAGACCTCATTCCTGTTACCTATACCTATCCACAAGGATGAATTTTATGCTGAGGCATCACAGCCTCAGAGCTGTTACTGTTTTCTCCCTTATTCATAGCATGAGGCTCACCGGTGCTGTCAGGAGCCTGTTGGAAAGCAAAAACCAAGCAGTTTTCTGTGATAGCTGGCAATCTGCCTCGCTCTGTGGTTCCCAGAGTGGCTAAGGCCAGGGATGATGAACAAAGGACGGCAACAGTAGGGGACGACTGTAGTCTCCTCTCAGATTTCTTTGCCTAAAGATATCCAAAGGGCCAGTCCCAGACACACTGTAAGCTCCAGCTTTGACAGTATCCTGACTGTGTGCTCAGTGGGGCCATGGAGGGAAGGTACTTGGGAAAAAGCAAGAAAGATGTAGTGGAGTTGGGGAGGAGGAGGAGCAATGGAAGATAGAAAGGAAGAGGGGCCCTGAGAAAAGCAGCAAGCATGAGAGGAGTGTGTATCAGTAGCGCATGAACCAAGAAGCGTGCAGCTCTCGAGTGCTTTGCTTTCCTGATGCTCTTCTGCTTAATGCACTCTGTGCTTGTCCCCTTAGATCCCATTTCTGTCGGATTTAGCAGCAGCCCTGTTAGCCTCACACTAGGTAACCAGTTTGTGGTGAAAACAAGAAGAGAGAAGCCCCCAACCACCCCTGGAAGAGCAGCTGTCACGATGGATTGGCTTCCAGCCCCTTGCCAGCTGCCCCCAGCACCGGCTGTCTGTGCAAGTTAAGAGCCTTCTGCTGAGCTGCTGAGAACTGCCACAGCTAGCCTGTATCATTCACAGCATCCATGAGCACAGAGCTGCTGTCCGGACATCGTATGCCCTGCAGCTCCTTGGGCACTCAGCTGGTACAGAAGGGAAGCAACTTCCATTTGCGCGCATGCGTATGTAGCACACGCACACACATTTAGCTGCACAACCGTGCAACAGCAGCCTGGGCTGGCACCTTGCAGGCACAAATCCAAGCTGCCACTTAGACTTTCCCAGGCTCATGCTGAGCAACTGGGCACATGGGGTGGGTGGACACACACACACACAGCCTGGGCATGTGGGCAAGGAGACGTCTGTATGTATAGGGGCACATGGCATATGAGCAGAGAGCAGTGTGTGCACAGTGAACTAACAGGCATGGGCACATAGAACCATACAGAATGGGTCACAGAGTGTCTTTCCCACCCCTCTCATCCAGTGGCTGTAAGTACGGCTTGTTCTCTGTTGTATGACATTGCATCTCCCCCTGCCACATCATGGTCTTTATTACCCACTCACTCAACTATATGAAATGGGCTGATTTACCTTTCTCATACCAAAACCTCCTATCACCTCTGTATGCCCATGCACATGGCTCCGTTCCCCTTCCACACTCCTCGTCCCTGTCCTTTTGCCTTCAGCCAGGTGTGTGCCCATGGATGCCAAGGCCTGGCTCCCCAGACCTGGAGAGGTACTGTTTACTCTGTGTGAACCAAAAACCCAATTCATGAATTCATCTGAAAGAGTAAAAAAACCTTGTGTGCTCCACTCCACTGCCCTTCCCACGCTCCTGCATCTCTCACCACCCCTCATGGGGTCTGGCTGCTGCTCCGGACTCTGGAGACATTATTAACATTACAAAAAGGGCTGTCACTTCCCAGCAGCCAGGTGAAAAATAAAAAATCACTGCAATTAGGAATTTGTTAGGGAAGGCAGGGGAGGGCAGCACCCGTAGGGTGATGGAGAAGCAGTGGGCTGCCCTCAACACCCTGCCTTCCTTCCCCTGTCCCCTTCTCTCCTGCCCGCCCTCTTCTTTCACTTCTCTCTCTCTCCTCTTTTCCTTCCCAGTTTGTTTGCCTCCGTGCTGATGTCCTGCCGTGGCACTACCTGCCATGGGCACATCGCTGCATGATAATTAGGTGCTGTATGACGGTTCTGTGGATGAATGCCACTGTCAGCTGGAGCATAGCTCCAGCCTCCCCCACCTCCACACACGGGCTCCTGCTTCCTCCGCATCCCCTGGTAAATAGAGCTGTCAGGAGATCATTTATCCATAATGGCCCTCTCTGATAATAAATTTTTGTTTATGGGGGCATCGAGGAGGAAAAGGCAACAAAAGTGAAGATGGCTCCATGGTGGTAGAAATACCAGCTGTATAGCTCATCGGGTGGTGTCCGCGGGGAAGGTGTCTCCTGTTAGGAGAAAGAGCGTGAGAGTAAGGGTGGGTGAAACACATGGAAGGCCCAAGGGTTGATCTGCAGTGCCAAACCTTGTCTGACTTTGCCAGGTAATGCAGTCTTCTTCCCCCAGACCCACTGTCCCAGCCTGCTGGCATCTTCCATGATGATGGAGGGGGGAGATGACTGTGCTCCCCCGGAGGGAGGGAGAAGGGATGGCAGGCAGGGCGAGAACTCCCAGTGTAGGCAGGAGGCAGGGGAAATTCTGGTTGTCACTAGATGAGAGGAACATATGGTGGGTTGTGCATGGGACCAGGCACAAAAGGACTGGGAATCTTTCCTGGCACTTTGGGCACCCACTGACTTTGTGAGGGAACTCCTACTTCTCCTGGGTCTTTCAGCCTGGCAGCTGGTGGAGATACTCAGCAACAGGGTGACATTGGGCTTAGTGTCTGCAGACAGCAGATGCAATAATGCATGGCCAGTACCATTTTTGGGGGGAAAGGGTTACCCAATACGGAGAAATAGGCCCTTGTCAGTGCTTTGGGAGAAAGAAGAAGCCAAGAAAAACAGACAGAGGAGACAATCACCTCCTGGAAATATGATAAGGGATGCAGGAATTGGAGGGGAGGGAGGGAGGTCTCAAAGCATGTCAGCTAAAAGAGTGGGAGTCAAAGAGGGGGAAGCAATGAAATTAGGCTGTCTTTATTCCCTTCTCTGGTTCTTGGCACCTGGGCCAAGCCTATCTGTTGCTGTGCAGTTCCATGATCTCTGGCTGTCCTGTCCTGACATGGCATGGCACAGCTGGCAGTGGTCCACGCCAGGCTCCCCGGACTATGGTTTTCCCTCCCTGCCCTGGCCTCAGTTCCAGACCTCTTTCCATCTTCAGCAAAAGCCACCGACACCTCCATCAGCAGGTCATGACAGCAGCCAGCCTGATATTGTGGGTGCTTGTTCTTGCTCAAAGAGGAGGCAGCCTGGGAGGAAGGATTTCATCTCTCCTTCTCCTGTCACTTCCCCTTTCCTGTCCTGTTTTGACCCAGATACATTACAGTATAACGAATCTCTGACTCCCCTCGGGATTTCACAGTCATTGCTGTGCTATGTAGCACAACTGCTCACAATTTCACGGTGGTGGCAAGGCTGGCGCTCATGCCCTCCTCCCCTGGAAGGGCCCCTGGGAACAAAGGAAAAGCTCTTTTAGGCTACATTTGAGCTTCAGCTCTCCAGAAGGCTTCTCAGCTATGGTCACTGCTCTGCAATCTCCCCCTGTCCTGTGCTGAGCCCATGTGTGGTGAGACCCCATCATCTGTGCCTGCCTGATGTGGCAGGGCAGGGATGCAGGTGGGCAGGGAGCTGTGGCATGCTACCGTCTCCCTAGCTTCATCCATGTAGGATGAGAATACCAAGGTTTGCTGCAGCTCGTCTTTGCAGCCCAGTCTAGATGTAGCCTTTGCAGGGGCGCAGCTGAGTCTTGCAGAGGAGACAACCTCAAGCCTTCAGCAGAGGCTGGTAATGCACAAACATGCAGCATGTTTGCAGACAGACGGGGCCCTGTCTCTGCCTTCGTACAAAAACTTTCTGCCCTATAAGCTGGACACACCATGAATGACTTCATGTAGTGTAAGTGGGACTGTAAGTATGATCCCTGATGTACAACAAAGATGGATTAGTCGTAACTAAGCATGACCTAGCTTAATTACGTGGAAGCACAATTTTTCTTTAGGTTTAAGAGACCCTACCTTGTGTCCTTTGCACTCCTTAGCCCCCATTCATGTTCCAGAAAGGACCAGTTTCTCTTTTCAACATTTCCACCCCTCCTTTGCCCAGATCCCCACCTCATCACACCCTTTCCCTGCCTGGACCAAGTTTTTGATATGAAGCAAGATACGCTCTGACACCTTCCCCTCCCTGCTGCCCTGGCCTGATAGCCATTCACCACCGGCCAAGGACAGCCAGCCTCCAGATCACAGGAGCACTTCCTCCTCATGAAATATTGACACAACCCTTTGTCTCTCCATACCCATCCACTCCCACCCCTCTCACTGCCTCTCCTCACACTGACTGTTTGTCAATTACCTCTTCATCTAGCCTTTCTATTCAAAAATTCTTTTTCATCTCGCTGAAGCTTTTTATGTTTTTCTTTTCTTCCCAGGGAGGGGAGTGGGGAGAGACGGCACGCGGGGAGGGCACTACCCCAGTCACTGCTAGAAATACAAAGGCAGCTTGTGCACGGCATAGCTCTTAATTGGCTGCACTCTGAGACTTCGGGGCCCATCCTCAGTGATAAAACAGAGATGTGCAGTTCCCCCACAGCGGAGAACATTGCAAGGGCAGAGATTCCTGTTTAAGAGGGGGAAGGCAAGGTTTGAGACAATTTGTCCGGAAAACATAGAGTGACTCCAAACAAACCTAGCTCTCCTCTCCTCCTACTGCGCTGGAACCAGCTGTTTGCCTTCCTGGGGCTTTTCCCCTCCCACCACATGCATCTGGTGAGTTCTCCCAGGAGGCATCATCATTAAGTGTCAATGCAGGAATTAACATGAGAGCCGTTAATTGGCTTGCTTGTATAAATAGCTTGTTTCAGCTGGCAGGGGAGGTTGGACCCTGCACCTTGAGTGACCAGCGCTGGTTTTTGATGAAGTTGTGGGGGGAGTGGGTCTGTGAGGCCCTGTTCCGAATAAATTGCTAGAGGGGGTTGAAGACCTGCCTTCTGCTGCAGCTCAATTTGACCCAGAAGCCCCTAGTGATGGACAGGACGTCTCAGTTGCTGATGTTTGGCAGGTATAGGGAACCCCCCAGCCCCCACAGAAGGCTGTGGCAGGGCAGAGTTTAAGATTCCCCCTTCCCTGCCATAGGTCCTGGGTAAAACCAGCCCTGATAATTGACCTGTGTGTTCAGGAATATGTATAGCTCCCACTTGGCTGTGATGCAGGGCATCAAAAAGTAATGACAGCTTCCTTCCTGGCCATGAGAGACAGTTTCCCCTCACTCATGTACATCCCCCTTTATCTGCTATCCCAAATCCCAGTCAGGAATTCACTGTAGGGGAGAAGAAGCTGCAACATACTCTTAACCCTTCCTTTTAGCAGTATGTGGTACCTGATGTGTACGATGTCCATGGCCACAGATCTGGCAGTTTCTCCATCCACCATGCAGCTTCCTCAAACCTTTAGCAAACGCTTTTCAGGGAGGCGACTCCAGCATGACATGAGAGGCAAAGTGCTTATTTGGGTCAGGTGCACACGTGAAGTGGAAAAATGAGCATTGGAAAGTACGGAGAGTGTCTGCCAGCTGAGGACAAGAAGGAGACAACTTGTGGGGGTATTGTCTCTCAAGGAAGATGAAGTTAATCTGTGTGCCAAAGTGGGGTTGGAGGGGGGGGGGATTTGCAAGTAGAAAATGGGGAGGGGGAGATGCCTCAGGAAGAGTTAGTTGGGATTTGTGAAAAAAGGGTGCAAAAAGCAGGTGGGACTTCACACCTCGTGGGATCAAGGCTGGGGTGTTTATATCAGCCCATCTTGCCTGGATTTTATTCTGGTGACGAACGTGTTCTGAAAACAAACAGAACATTGGGGAAGAAACTTGTGGAGCGAATGACTGTTTTTTTGGTTGCTAAGCCATCTGTTCTGCTCCAGCAGCTCAGGGAGGGCTCCGCCGTCGCTCTCAATCTGCATGCCTGTGTTTTTGCGTGGGTGGCTGGCGCTGGCTGGCGTGGCAGGAGGGAGTATCGGGGCGGAGGGGAGGATGCGTGTATGACGGGGAACTTAGTTGCTTTGAGCAAATTTGCTCAGGAGGGGAGGAAGAAAGTTGGCTGTAGCAGTGTATGCAAACATACACGGTGGAGGCCAAGCCTGGGAGTGTGTGTGTGGTGGGGTGTGTGTGTGTGTGTGCTTTTTTGTGTGCATTTAAGGTGTGTGTGTCGGGGGGTCTAGAATGACAGGCACAGAGTGGGGTTTACATCAGGATAAGGGACCACATCTCCACAGCTCTGCAGGTGCAGGGCTGTGCCTTGCAGGGCTGGTCAGTGCCTTGCAAACCTGCCTGCAGGGAGGGGCACAAGTGCGTGCTGTGCACGTCAAGGAGAAGCAGTGAAACGACACCCATGGAGGACATACGTAGGTGGGCAGCAGCAGTGTGCCACCCACCAGGCTAAGAGAGGGGAGGCGGAGGTGCGAGCCAGTGGGCGGGCGGCGCTGCATGGCACATGCTGTGGGTGATGTGGCCGAAGTGCAGAGGGAGCTGGAGGTCATGCACGTGGAGTTTATGGTCAGCCCACCAATGTGCAGGAACCCAGCTTTCCTGTCCTTCTGCCTGTTCATCCCACAGCAGCCTCCTCCTCCTGATATTCAGCCCTGCAACCCCTGCGGTCCCAGCCAAGCTGCAATGATGGTGGAGGCTAATGACCTCTGCATATTGATTACCTTGAACCAGGCCATGGAGATCTTCTATACCCACACCCTTTCCCATCCCTGCCCTCACTGTCATCCTTTCTTGCTCCTTGCCAGGCAAGGCAGGGTTGCCATAGCAGCTAACAACATCTACTGTCCTACCCCTCAGGACAGGCAGCAGCAGTAAAAATGATGGGCTGTAGGATGAAACATATGACATGTTTGTGACCTTGGCTCCTGGGAACAGCAGCTGGGACTCCTTTGGTAACCTTCTGAGGCTGGTGGTAGTACAAAGCATCCAGGTGTAGTACTGAGAGAAAGCTGCTAGTGTACTGGGCACGCATGTGGTCCTCACCCACAGCCAGTCTTGTCCAGCTGCTGGGCTGGATTCAGGGATGCCCCCTTCTGAAAGCTGAACTGTGCTACGACAGCATTAAATAAAGAAGGGGTCTCCAGACCACTCCTAGGTGGCAGTGCAGACATCCTCCGCACTGAATCCTACCTCTTCAGGAATGTTCATTCCTCTTTGTCCCTGTCACGCAGACATGCTGCTGCACTGCAGAAGTAAAAAGGGTATCAATATCCAACCCAGAAGGAGCTGCCTTAAAAGGTGAGCTGAATACCACCCCTGTCTGCTCTCAGCAGCATGATTTAGGGAATGCACTTAATGATTGGTAGCAGTAAGAGAGTTGGTGTCGCTTTGTACAACAGTTGGTGTCCTCTGAAAAGATGGCACTCCATTTTGGGAGTAATATTTTATATTTATACGTTTTTAAGCATTCCTTCCTCAGGACAAGATTCTAGAGCTCTGATCCACCCTGAGATAGCCATTCTTATATTTTTAATGTGTCATCATCACGTTCTGGTGCACCTTCTCAAACTTCTTTCAGACAAACACTTCAGTGGTCTTTATTTGTGTGACTCAGGGCCTTTACACAGCATGCTCCACTCCGCCCAAAACCCTCAAACACCACAACCCCTACCTGAAACAAAAAAACCCAACAAATGAGACCTTCAGTTTGGGAAGCATCACAGCCCTGTGGGGTTTGTGAGATCTTAGCTCTGTCATAGACCTGTGGTGCAAATGACACCCTTCTCCTTCAGCTTCAAGATAATGGTGGCAATGTTTCCTCTCCATCTGCTACCCTCAGGGTCCTAAGCTTGTGGATGGGGTGTTATTAGATGTACTCAGATCCTCCTTATTTGACCGATGAATGCTTGGTGCTGCTGGAGACACACAACAAAGAACGAGTATAGTGTCTAGTGACGGCACATCAATGCTCAAGGCTGGGCTAACTTCAGTGTTTAGCAACCTAAAAGGTAAGTGAAAACTGACAGAGCCAAGGTGTCCAGCCAAGAGTCCATGCAGGAGAGCAGGCAGTTGGGCATGATCAATACCATCATGGCAACAGCAACAACAGCAACTCCCACAGCCCTTGCTACAAGTGGCCCCCGATTAGATACTCCTTCCACTTTGAATGACGACAGAAGTTCTGCTTTCAGAGTGGAAGTACCCTTGCACAGTATCATCACAAACATCTGGGCATGGAACTGCCTCTGATGTTGCAAGGAGAGCTGCCACAGGGACAGAGGCAACCCCCACTTGAAGGTTCGCAGAGTTGCTCATTTTCATGTGTCAGGAGAGAGAAAGGAGACCTTGGAGAGGAGACCTGTACCAGTTGTGAGCTATGTCACTTTTGGGAATGCAGGGAGAATAATAAGGGAGAGCACAAATCGACAGTGCTGACAGGGCGGGATGTGTGTGTGTGTATGTGTGTGTGTTACTGACTTCACCACCAGAGAGAGACATAGAATTATACTTATGAGAAAGTGGTAGGGGAAGAAAATGAGTGGGTTCTGCTGACAGAGAGAGGAGAGGAAAATGGAAAAGGAAGAATTTGGAAGAAAGAAAGTCATGAGAAGCAGAAGGAGGCGATGCATGCTAGTGTGATGAGTTCTTCGTTTAAATGGAAAGTGGTAATCTCCCCATGTTTAGGTAGTGTTTGAGAGAACCTGATTGGGATTTATTAGGAAATAAAAATGCTCTAATTGAAAGCGAGTGGAGGCAATTTGTATTAATAATGGGAGAAATCATCAAATAATGGAATTGTTTAAAATCTATTAGTTTGCTCCATGCAGTGAGGGGAAGGGGTTGATTATCTTGCAATAGAACATATTAAAAGGAGAGCCCAGCCTGCTGGTCCCCTATGCAGATTAAAGATGTAATTTATTGAAGTAATTTATTTTCTGTTGGGGAGAAGGGGGAAAAATGGAAAAATATGATAAGAGCTGCAATCAAGTCTTGGATTCTTAATTTGAAGACCTACCTCTTATCTGCCTTCTTTCAATCATTAGAAAAATATTACTCATTCCTTCGTTGGATTTAAAGCTTCAGGAGCAGACAGGGTGGCTGGGAAAAAAAAAAAAAGATCTCATGAGGAGGCCTATTACTCACCTCTTGAGGTTTATATTATTGACAGCAGTTGCTTCAAATCCAAAGCAAATCAACCTTGTGCTGCCTGGAGTAGCAGCAGGTAGAGCTTAGAGGTCAGCACCGAGGTGCTGTCTATCTAATCCTTCCCGAGGACAAAAGGAACATATTGCTAAACTGGAGATTAATTCAGAGCTGCTTAATTCATTCATTCTGTCTGTCTGTCTCTGCATTAATCTGGCCCTTACAAACCGCAGTGAGGGAATGACAAATGGCTCTAGTATTCTCACTTACTGTTCCTTCCAATCAATGGGAATTTAGGTGCCTAAATAGGAATGAGACACTTAGTGGCGTGCAGCTCTCCCTTGTCCCATGATTTGCCTGGCATGCCCACTGAGATGGCTTTGCAGGCCGGTGCTTTGGCGGTTCTTCAGATGAAGGCCTAGATCCCTTGCCCATTTCCTATCCTGGCCCCATTGTGATCCTCTGATCCCACCCAGAATCATGGCAGGGGTCTGACAGGACTCCACAACCCTTCCTGCCTCCTCCTTCCTTGTGTCATCTGCTCACTCTCTTCACATTGTTGTATCCAGACATCTCTCACCTGGCAGCCTCACCTTATACCTCCACATGGATCTTGGCTTCTAGGCATGAAGTCCTACCACTCTCAATGACCTTCAGCAATCCTGACCCAACTGTCCTTCCTTCTAACCTCACCATCAAAAGCTGTCAGAAGAGTGCCATTATAAGGCATGGAGTGAGAGAAGAGGACAATCAGAGGCAAGGAGATTATCTCCATAATAATCTCCATACTGAGGACAAAACAAAGGGACAAAGAGGCCAGGCAGCAACGGTCCTCATTCTACTCACCATCCTTCTCTGTCCTCCAGGTCTGAGCTTACATGTTGTTCTTGGGCAAGCTGTGACTTGGGGGAGGAAAATTTCTGGCCTGCCCCAGGGGACTTGAGCATATCTATATACAGAAGAAGCAGTTCCAGGCTTTTTGCAATCCCAGGGATTTTTCTGCTTGGTGCTTGAACACTATGTTAATAGGAGACATTGCAAATACTACCTCATTCTCCTAAAATAAATAGCTGGATTATGCCTTGAAAAACAGTAGACAGGGTAAAATGGAGACATAGAGTTGCAATTTCAGATTTTTAAGAAAACCATATGAGGATTCAAGATGCACTTAGTACTGCAAAGATCATGGCTAAAAGTCTTGTCTGTGATAATCTGTTACATCCTGTAAAGACGATAAAAGCCATTAGAGAAGGTATAAAGATAATAACTAGAGGTATGGTTGGAGTGGGTCTAAAACGGGAAAGCCAAAGCTGCTAAGAGATCTATGCTGAGAAGAAGTTTGTGGTGTGGGCCACCGGTGGGGTCTTAGTCCCAACCTGACCTGGAAAGTAGGACTAGCATTCATCACAAGAGATAATCTGGAGCTGGCATTGCACTGGGGCTGAGATGGAGCTGCCAAAGCATTATCTGCCTGCCAAGAGATCTGTGTGTGAGATGATGACTTTTCACACCTATGCTTTGCTATGGAATTATTTTTACATAGTAACACCTTTTAAAGACTTTGTCTGTCAGGGTGCTTTGATGAACACTTATTTCCTTCATTCAAGCTTCCAATCAGTTCTTCTTCTTCTGGGTCTACAGTCCTTTCAGACTTCTGTGCATGCCTCTATACCTTAACACCTGTTGATTTCTTTTCTTTGTTTTTGCATCTTTCTTTTACCTCTGCTCTGCACAGGGACAATGCAACAATATCATCTGCCTGCAGGGCGGAAGTTTTTATTTCCTCTCTTTCTCACTGTGAGAGGCTCCTTAGCATATCCTATTAAAGTGGAACCCAGACAGAGAGCGTCTCCCCACCTTCAAGAAAAAAACAATCTGTTTTCTCCACTTTGTAGCATAGTTACAAATTCTTTAAGAATCTATCCAGCATCCTTCTAAATAGGAGTCAGTCAAGCATATTTGTGCGTTCTACTACTTTTCCAGGTACAGTGATTGACAGCCACTTTAATTCAAACTCAGTCAAATACAGCAGTTCAGAGACCAAGAAATTAAACGAACTTCAGGCTAAGGCTTGTCTTTCTGAAAAGATTTTCCCATCATTAATTTACCTAAACTGGGAGCAACAGCAGAGGTAAAAGTAACTCACCTATGCTTTTGAGATCAGATCAGGTTACTGGGTGAGTAGATGGAAGCAGATCTAGTTATATACTTTTTTTTTTTTTTTTGCTTTGGATTCAGTAGCCATACAGCTTCATACCAGTAAGATGTGCATATACAAACTTATAGTATAAGTAGAACTTCTGTATAACTGCCCCTTTCCTCTGCCCCATCCCAGTTACAACTACAGTAACCAACACATTCAGACCATGGCATTCAATGGTATTAACTAGTGTCAGGGCCCTGACTGCACTAATGAGTGCGCTAGTTTCAAACCCCCAACATCTTTCACTAGACCAGGTTGCTCAAAGCCCCATCCGACCTGGCCTTGAACACCTCTAGGGATGGGGCATCCACAACTTCTCTGAGCAACCTGTTCCAGTGTCTCACCATCATCAGGCTAAAGAATTTCTTCCTAATATGTAATCTAAATCTACCCTCTTTCAGTTTAAAACCACTACCCCTCATTCTGTTGCTCCCTGATAAAAACTCCTTCCCCATCTTTCCTGTAGACCTTTAAGTAGTAGAAGGCTGCTACAAGGTCTCCCCAAAGCCTTATCGTCTCCAGGCTGAACAACCCCAACTCCCCCAGCCTGTCTTCATATGAGAGGTGCTCCAGCCCTTTGATCATCTTCGTGGTGCTCCTCTGGACTGGCTTCAACAGTTTCATGTCCTTCTTATGTTGGAGACTCTAGATCTGGATGCAGTACTCCAGGTGGGTTCTCATGAGAGCAGAGTAGAGGGAGAGTATCACCTCCCTCAACATGCTGCTACACTTCTTTTTTGTGCAGTCCAGAATGTGGTTGGCTTTCTGGGCTGCAGGCGCTCTTCTCTTTCCTTCCCTTTTCCCAAAGACTCTTCAATGCCTATAAGACTCTGAAAGCCCATGAGCACAGCCCTTTGGAGTTACACCTCTAATGAATACACCCAGGACAGTCGGAGCACTGTTCTCAGGCTGTCCACAGTGCAACTGTTAGGCCACTCCTGAACATGGCTGTGGCTTGTGCAAATCAACAATCTGATATATGAGGTTCATGCCTGGTTTGAGGGAAAGCCAGTGCCCAGGGTCATTAGAAGGCCCTCTGTTTGGGTAGAGGACAGTAGACTTCAACTATCTGAGTATAAGCTGTTTCAGGTTGCTTGGATTTGGCAAGTAGCATGTTGAGTCTATGGCAGCTTGACCAATGCATGGAGGGCCAGGTCCATCTTCTAACCTGGTCACAGACACCCAGATCAAATCCTACTCACCTTCCTCTCCTCTGTTCATCCCCTGCAGAGGAGCACCAACCATCCTGCTTTTGGATGCTCAGTAGTCCAAGCTAGTGGAGGGATGGCAGGGATGGCTTTGACAACTCATTTGCACAGTGCCTCAAAAACAAATCTTGGCAGAGGATTCTGCTGATCTCTTCAATGCAGCTAAGAGGGAATGCCAGAATCTCTATTTCAAACTTTCTCCTTCCTTTGCTCCACTTAGTTCTTCAGATCTGTTTCTTGGAGGCAGAAGTAAGTAAATCTTGCCTTCTGTCCTTTGCTAGCTATATGTCTGGCTGGGTGTGGGTCCATGTGCATTGTGTGGAGAAACACTTTTGTCAAGATACAAAAATCCTTGAAAAGGAGCTAAGTGAAAGATGGCAATGACAGATTTGTTGAATCGGATTGGGTGAAGAAACCCTGAGATAACGGATGTTGTTGGTACTGGGAACAGCAGTCAGGCTAGGCTGGGGAGAGAAAAGGAGGGATGGTAGGGGCCAGGGCTAGGGATCGAGGAGGGAGGAATCCGTGTATCTCAGCTAATGCTCTCTGGCAGAGTAGCAATGCTAATGGATATTAAAAGTGTCAGCTTCAAGATTTAGCAAAATGGTACCTTTCCTGATGCATCTCATCCTGGCACACAGAGCCCAGAGCAGAGGAGAAATGAGGGCCAACAGACTGTACGTGCCGAGTATGGGGTTGCCCTTTCCTCTTGTCAGGAAGCTTAATCCTGTGGCTCCGCATCTCATGATGACAATTCTGTACAGTGCTGTTTGCTAACAGCCTGCCTGTTTCTAGGTGGGAAGCCTTTCTCCAACACCCACACAGATCTGCTTGCCTCCTCTATGCCCAGTGGTACCTTGTCCTTGAGAAGAGTAAAGGGAGACAGACATTTCTCCCTCAAAGAAAAGGAGGAAGCTTGGGTATGGAGCCATCTCCCCCTGCCCCACAGAGTGGAGTGAGGTGGAGACATGGCAGGAGTGGCTGGCTGCTGGCTGGAGCCTGTGGGCTGGGTCTTTCCAGCCTGTCCTGGTGGCAGTACCCTCCTCAGTCAGATATGACTTGCCTCTCTGCTTTGTGGCAGAGCACCGGCAAACGAGATATTGCCATTCCCCAGCTGTTGGAGACCCTCTGTGGAGAGGTGGTGAAAGGAAGGGATTCACCTGCCTTTCCTCACAGTGCAGATGGAAAACCACTGTACATGTGGTATCAAAAGGAAAAAGGGAAAGAAAAGAGCATTAAGGGAGAGGTGGAGCAATGTACCCTTTGCTAGTTCCACCCGTGCTCCCCCTCAATCTGCCCTGACCTCCCCTAGTATCTGTGGTGGGTTTTTTTTGGCACAGTAGTGGTGACAACTGGTGTCTGGTTTGGGTGCTGGGAGGGAAGGATAATGAAGGAGTAAGTATGATGCCCAAACCCGTTCCTGCTCATAATGACACCAGGTTTCACCCCCATCTATCCATACCCAGGCCTCACCCTCCAGGGTGCAAAAGAGAAGACCAACTGAATTTTGTCCTTCTACTGCTAACCAGCCACAGCCTGGCCTGACAGAGTTGGACTCCATCTCCCTCCCAGGTTTTCCTTGGCTGTGTTACGATTTGATCCATCTTTTCGCCAAGTGGCTGACTGCCATGCTGCCAGCACTGGAGACGGATGCTCTTGTTACCCAGCCAGCTAGGGAGCATTGCCCCTGGGGCTCTGGCCAGTCAAGTTGTCAGTGACTCAAGCAATGCGGTTTTCCTTGCAAGCTTACTCACAGCTGAAGAGCAGACTTTCAGGTACCTTCCTTGCTTCCTCTGGGCTAGAAAGGAGCAGTGTGCACAGAAATGCCTCACATCTTCCTTGCGCTTACGCTCACCATGTCAGAGGTGGTCACCCTCAACATCCAAAATTAAACTGACAAATCTTTCCTTATTTTATTTCACATCTTTTTCACTTCCACTCAGGCCTATATTGGGAAGGAGGCTAGCTCTGACTCTGTCACGATGGCCAAGCCTTGGGGTCAGGTGGGCTTTTGGGGCATTCATCTTGATGGCAGATAAGCCAAACCAATGTGGCAGGGAGGTTTCCCAGAGGCAGCCTGACAGTTCCCTCCTACTCTCCCTGCCTACCTCTTCATTGCAGTGAAGGAGAAATGATGCTGGCCAAGAGACAGCCAAGCACAATCCCACTGAGGAGCTCAGGAGAGAGTTAAGGAATAATTATGGAAAGAGAGAGTGGGCAAAGCCTCAGAAGACTGGAAAGCTGGGGGGAAATAGGAAGAAAATTAGACATAGGTAGGAGTTAGGTTCCCCAGAAAGTGAATCAAATTGTGATTGTGCTGATGATAAAGAAGATATCTGTAAGTCTGCAGTCCACCCTCTCATTTATGTGTATTAGGGTTATTTCCCATGGTCCCAACAAGAATAACAGTATGATTACATGCTGGCACTGTGTAGCTGTAGTAATTGCCTTACCCCAAAGATCTTGCAGCTCAGGAAATGAGGCAACCCATGAGCAAAAGGGTTGTCCGGCATAAAGTCCCATTTTATAGCGGCAACATAAGGAAAAATTAAAGCTGAAATAGCTAATCCCCAGCAGCACTGGGAGGTCTGGGGCTCAGCTCTCCACAGATGAATTCATTGCCTTCTAATTCAAGGTGAAGTCTTGGCCTTCAGGTGCTCAAGAGGTAAGGGAGTGAAAAATCCTTCTTGCCTTTAAGAGAGTTTCTGAAGTGGCTTTTGGGCCCTGGCAGTCAAAACCTCTCTTGATGATGAGGCAGTTTCCTCCTGCCTTATACTCTATGCTCTGAAGAATGGCAAATGCATGTTCAGGCTAAAATGATCAGGCAAAGGGAGAGTCCACAGCAACACCTCTAAATAAATGTTGTTTATTTAGGTACAAGCTGCCCTGGTGCCTCTCTTTCTCTGGATCTGCCTGCTTTTTCCTTCATTTGTTCGTCCTTGCTAATCTCCTCTTTCAGTCCTAATCTTGTCCATTCTCCTTCTTTCCATCCTGGGCTTCCAGTAGACCCATAGTCCATGCCTAAGCAGGTTCCCTAGCCCTTGAGCTGCACCCCAGAGTCACCAGCTGCAGTGCCTGAGGTGAAGAGCAACCTCATCCAAAACACACTGAGAGAGTAAGGCAGGAACAGATGTACTAATCAGGCTTCTCCTCAGTTGTGCAAGCCCTGCCACCACCTCTTGTCTCCCTAATGCATAGGGATCTCAGGCCTTTGCCCTTTATATGTTCCCCCTGTTACACCCCACCAGTAGTTTTGGATGGCTGTGAGTTAACCAGGCCACGAGGTTTGGGAGGGAGCCTTCCCTGCCCTCACCTCTTCTGGGCAGCTTCAGAGATGGGCAGGCAGCACAACTGGGTGATAGCACACAGCCTTGGAGTCCCATAGAATCATAGGGTTGGAAGAAACCTCTGGAGATCATCGAGTCCAACCCCCCTGCCAGAGCAGGTTGCACAGGAACCCATCCAGGAGGGTTTTGAATATTTCCAGAGACGGAGACTCCACCACCTCCCTGGGCAGCCTGTTCCAGTGCTCTGACACCCTCAAGGTAAAGAAGTTCCTCCTCATGTTTAGGTGGAACTTCCTGTGCTCAAGTTTGTTCCCATTACGTCTTGTCCTATCACTGGGCACCACTGAAAAGAGCCTGGCCCCATCCTCCTGACACCCATCCTTTAAGTATTTATAAGCATTGATAAGGTCCCCCCTCAGCCGTCTCTTTTCCAGACTAAAGAGACCCAATTCCCTCAGTCTTTCTTCATAAGAGAGGTGTTTCCGTCCCCTAATCATCTTGGTAGCCCTTTGCTGCACCCTCTCCAGCAGTTCCCTGTCCTTCTTGAGCTGGGGAGCCCAGAACTGGACACAGGACTCCAGATGTGGCCTCCCCAGGGCAGAGCAGAGGGGGAGGATGACCTCCCTCGACCTGCTGGCCACACTCTTCTTGATGCACCCCAGGATGCCATTGGCCTTCTTGGCCACAAGGGCACATTGCTGGCTCATGGCCATCCTGTTGTCCGCCAGGACTCCCAGGTCCCTTTCCCCAGAGCTGCTCTCCAGCAGGTCAGCCCCCAACCTGTCCTGGTGCAGGGGGTTATTCCTCCCCAGGTGCAGCACCCTACGCTTGCCCTTATTGAATTTCATAAAATTCCTCTCTGCCCAACTCTCCAGCCTGTCCATGCAAGATGGAAGGAGGGTTTACTCACATTGACCCTTATTTCTCATCTTGTTCTCTTCCTTCTAGGTATTACAGCTTGAACAGGGGAAGGAGGCATGGGGATTAGGGTCTCTGCAAGAGCAGGGAACCAGCTTTGCTAAGTGTCTATCCCCTACAAGGCATTTGACCTCCTCCAGGGCAGAGGATTTAACAAGCTGAACTCTCCTGAATGGTTTACAGAGAGGCAGATCCAGCAGAGCAAATCCCAGCTTCCTGATTACAAAGTAGCTTTTTGTAAGAGGAATTTACCCTATGGGAAGCAGTGCAGATATCCCTTTTAAGTGCACACCCACCCACCCCTGCAGTCACCTGCGCACAGGCTGGAAGCCCTTGCTCAGACCCCCTGCCTGCCCTCTCACAGCCCCACCTCCCGGGTACCCGTCCTCCTGGCCCCTTGTCCACACCCTCTTTACTCCGAAGGCATCCCTCCCCCAAGCCATTCCCAGCTCTTTCCCTGCAGCATCCCTCCTCCCAGTTTTCCTCCATGCCTTCCTTCATGTCCCATTTGCTATTTGACCTGCCTCTTTCCAAGCCTTCTTTCCACACTCACCAGATCCACCTCCCCAGAAACTCATTTTCTTGCTCCTTCTTCCTAGGGAGCAATTCTGCACTCTCCCCTTTGCCACTGACATATTCCCACCTATAAATGACGCTTGTCACATTCCTAAAAGGAGCAGAGGAAGAAGCCAACAAGTCTGTGAGACTTGTGTGGGCCTGAGGGGTAAAGCTCCCCTTTCCTCCTACACAGATAGACATTAGTCTGAAGCCTTAGGGCTGGGACACATACTGCCGGTGTGGGGAGAAGGACTGGAGCAAGGAGGTATTGAAAACATGCCTGATGAGGCGAGAAGCTGAGCTGGTTTGGGTATTCTGGTCGCAGCAGCATGTAAAATCCCATTATGGCTTTACTATGGTGAGTTTAATGCACTGAACCCTTCGTTGCTCCAGCTGCCCCTGCCAGGCATCTCTAAAATTCGCAGCAACAGGTTTTCAATCTCTTAGCAATTCCCAGCTCATGGGAGCAGCCTGCCTGCTCTGGGTAGGGGAAAGGAAATAAGCAGCAGCTCCCAAACAGAGGCTTTCTTCTTCTCCTTCCTCCCCCACAGCAAAGACCCCGTGGGTTTGCTGAGGGTTACGAGAGCCCCGTGGTTTCACCTGCAGCTCTGGGGTTTGGCTTCTCACACCAACAAGCCTGGCTATGGAGTGGGGAGAGTTGCCCACAGCATAATAATATAGCTGGGTAGTATCCCACAGTAACGGCTGGAGGTTTTTCAGAAGGCTTGAGCTGTGGGCTGTGGAAGTGTAGGGATTTGACATGCAAATGGTAGCTTTTCTTTCTCCTAATGAGACTGAATGACGTGGCATCTTTTAGCACCAGCCTTAACACTTTCTAGCACTTTCTGATTTCTTGATTTTCCTCAGGGTACACGCTACATCTGTCTGCTTCCTTGATGAATTTGGGAAACAGGCATGAGGAGGTATCATGGAGGAGTCTGTGGAAAAGCTGGGAAGAGATTGTATCTGGCCCTGTGGCAAGAAAAACATTGGCCTTTCATTAAAAAAAAAACCCACCAAAAATGTATTTTCTGTGTGTGATTGCAAAGGACTAAGCAGAGCTGCATGTGGTGCATAGGTGTTTTTGTCAGGTGCTGGGAAATACAGGAGGGAATGCATTTGGGAGATGTGAGTGTAAGAGCATGCCTTACAGCAAGAGTAGAGGTGTCTGATGAAAGGAATGCATGGAAATGATGCAAACTCTCACCATTTTGACCTAAGTATCATGATATTTAATATTTTTCTTTTCCTTTCCCAGCACCTGGAGTCAGGGGAATCAATTGCAATTCTGATACCAAATACTAAAAGGAAGGAGGAAGGCAAGTTTCTTTCTCTTCTCCAGAGTGACAAAATATCCTCAAAATATAACTAGGCATGGCTTCATGGGGTATTCAGATAACATTTGGTGATTTTTTTAAAGTCCAGTCTTATGTTTGGGGAATTAGATGATATTTTGGTCTAGCTTGGGAAAGATGAGATTTTGTCAAATGGTAAATGGGTATAAGCAGTAGTGGAAAAGGAATGTGTGTGTAAGCACATCTGTTCATAGAATTGTAAAATGGTTTTGGGACCTTTAATGATCATCTAGTCCAACCCCTCTGCCATGGGCATCTTTCTCTAGATCAGGTTGCTCAAAGCCCCCTCCAACATGATTTTGAACACTTTCAGTGGTGGAGTGTTCACAGCTTCTCTGGGAAACCTGTGCCAGTGTTTCACCACCTTCATCATAAGTAGTTTCTTCCATATGTCCTATCTAAATCTACCCTCTTTCACTTTAAAACTACTGTCCCTTGTCCTGTCATTGCAGGTCCTGTCAAAAAGCTTTTCTCCATCTTTCTTATAAGTCCCCTTTTTATATTGAAAGGCTCCTACAAGGTGTCCCCAGAGCCTTCTATTCTCCAGGCTGAACAACCCCAACTCTCACAGCCTTTTTTCATAGGAGAGGTGCTCCAGCCCTCTGGTAGTTTTCGTNGCTCCAGCCCTCTGGTCGTTTTCGTGGCTCTCCTCTGGACCCACCCCAACAGGTTCATGTCCTTCTTTTGCTAGGGACCCAGAGCTGGGCACAGTACTCCAGGTGAGGTCTTACAAGAGTGGAGCAGAGGGAGAGAACCACCTCCCTCAACCTGCTGGCTACACTTCTTTTGATGCAGCCCAGGATACGACCGGCTTTCTGGGCTTCAAGTGGACATTGCCAGTTGTACACAACTTTTCATCCACCAGTATCCCCAAGTCCTTCTCTGCAGTGCAGCTCTCAATCATCACCCAGTCTGTACTAATTGAGGATTTCCCAGCTCAGGCACAGGACCTTGCACTTGGCCTTGTTGAACTTCATGATGTTCAAGGTCCCCCTGGATGGCATCCCTTCCCACTAATGTGCCAACTGTACCACACAGCTTGGTGTCATCTGCGAGCTTGCTGAGGGTGCACTCAATCCCATTATCTATGTCGTTAATGAAGATATTAAATATTTTCATTGATATCGGTCTCAGTACAGACTATTGAGGAACACCACTTGTTACTCGTTTTCTACCACTGGTTGTCTATAGACACCAATGTGTTGTCTAGCATTATGTGAATTTTAACTGCATCAGAGTAAAGGCATCACTGTACGGACACCAAGCTGTGTGAGGTGAAGCTGTGCAGGCTGGGATTTCCAGGAACCTCTGAGCGTGCTTCTTCCCTGCAGCACGTGGCTTGGAGATGCTTGCTCCCTCCTGCCCTTTCCCACTGCCTCCCTTGAAGTTCCTTTAGCCTCTTTGTGTGAAGGTTCTCCCGAGTGCCCTCTGGAAAGGAGGCCAAGCATCACATTAGCTCCTGGTTATTGAAATCATGGCTCCAGGGCACAGTGGTGCAACTAGCGAGGCAAGTCGAGGGCTGCAGCAAGGAAAACAGAGCTCTGCAGAATAGAGCCCTTGTGCACTATGATAAATAATTTCAGTTTTGCCAACTCTCCCTTCTCTTCCCTTCTCTGATACCTTGCTGTTTATCCTGGGTCTATTATTGACTCCCAGTTTTGAATTTTTATATCGGCTCAAGGCCATGCATAATCACATGAGAGGAAGGGGATATCTGTGGTGCAAACTGGGATGATCTTCTCTCACCCTGCCACCAAAAGCCACAGATCCTATCTGTACAGAAAGTGAAAATATGATCTTCACTCTGCAGAGCTGTCTCTGTCCCTTTCCCCTCCACTGAGAGCTGGTCCGGGAAGCCCTCTGGAATTTGGGGTGTTTTTCCCAGTCAGAAGGCAGCAGGCAACAGGCAAATCACTGTTATCTGTGCCTCTTCCTTCTCAGACAGGGCTGTGTATCTTTTTCATTTAGGTAATAACAGGCTTTTGGCAGTGCCTCCAGGACAAACCCAAGCTGCAGGTGAGCAGCAGGAGCTGAAGAGTTGGCTCAGGTTTAGCAACTCACTTTCCACTGATAATAGTGGGTTTTCCCAGAGCTCTGCCAAGGCAGACTGAGTCTGTCCAGGGAGCAGGAGGGAAGGAGGGACAGCATCCCTCATCAGGAAAAAGGAAGAGATTTGTTGAAGGTGAGAGGACAGTGGCGAGTTTATGGAGAGAACTGAGCAAAGCACAGAAGGCAGAAGTCACCATGGGAAAGAGAAGCCAGAAACAGAGGTGGGGTGAAAGGATTAGAGCAGGGGGAAAGTAAGGGGAGGGAATGGGAAATTCTGGAAAGGAGTATAAATACGGGAAAAGTTGAGAAGCGTCAAATTTCTGATGATGACAGAAAGTCCCCAAAGTCATATTTCTTGAGAAAAGAAAATACAGCACACTTTGGGCCATGTTGGGGGAAGGGTCCATTACAAGTTTCAAGAAATTCCTGGATGTTATGTGACTTTTCAAACAGTTGCAGGAGTTTATATTTCTCTCCCTTTTATTTTCTCTCCCATGTTGCAACAGAAGATAAATGAGAGACCATGTAAAAAAAAAAAAAAGAAAGAAAGAACAAGCTCAAAATCAGTCATGGGTTAAGTTTGTTAATATATCAGACTATTTCAAGGTGTCTCTCACTAGCAAGTCAATTTTAAAACCTCAGTGTTTCCTCCCGCAAAGAAGGATTGAATACAGTTTTCCACGTGGATGTTGCACATGTGCCTCTCATATGCAGCAGGATAGTTATACTTTTTGGGCCTTTTGCCCCAGTACGAGGTCTGTCAACCCCGAAGGAAGCTCTGGTTTACCTGTGAATGTGATTCCAATCAGATGGGACTTCATTGTCACTCAGGAGCTTGCTGACTTGCAATAAATATTCATAGAACTGATTAGACATAAATTGCACAAATCACCACCTCTTCAGCCAGCCCCAGGAGCCTTGCTGCCACCCACCATAGTTAAAGAGGCAGCAGAAAATGTCTTTTCTGTAGGTCCCTTAAGGTCAGCCTAGTACCTCAGAAGGAAGAGGGGACTGTTAAATGCCTCACCTTGCAATGTCCCTTAACATAAGGACAGTCTTTCCCCAAATTCCCTTTCACTGAAAGGGTTATTAAACATTGGAACAGGCTGCCCAGGGAGGTGGTGGATTCACCATCCCTGGAGGTGTTTAGGAAAAGGGTAGATGAGGTGCTGAGGGACATGGTTTAGAAGTGGTTTTTTGTCAGGGCAGGTTAATGGTTGGACTTGATGATCTCAAAGGTCCCTTCCAACCTCAGTGATTCTATGATTCTAAATTCTGACCCAGGTGATGGGCTGTGTTCCCACTGGTGCAGCCCCCGTGGGGCAGGAGCTCTGTGGTCTCTGTAGACCTCACTGCACTCTGTTCTACCTCCCTCTCCCCACATACTCCTTGCTGTCCAGCCCCACAAGAACTGCCCTTCCCTGCTCCTCTGTGATCTCCGTTCTTCCCTCGCGGGCTGTTTCTTCAGGGCCTTTCCACAAGGAGAGGGCAAGGAGAGGCATTGGGCTGGCATGCCTGTGGACTGTGTGTGTCCCTAAGCCTGCGCAGATGTGCTTGGATATGTGTGACGATGAGCGTGCAGGACACAGCACGCTCACACACGTCTGTAGCTGTGTTTGTGCTCACATGCAGAAAGTGAAATGTAACCTCACTTGTTCAGCAAGGTAGAGGAGCAAAGACATGCTCTGCTACCAAGGCATATGGTTCTCTTCCTGCACGTGTCCTTGCCCTCGCCCTGATGGGGCTCTGAGCAACCTGATCGAGTTGAAGATGTCCCTGTTCCTTGCAGGGGAGGCTGGATTACATGAGGTTTAAAGACCAAACCGTTCTATGATTCCATACCACATGCTGTGCCCTTGAGGACCCAGATGTGATGGCCACCTTGCACCATCTCTACTTTCTCCCTTAAGTGGCACATCTGGTGACACTACTCTTCAACCCCAGGGAGAGAGGAGAGCTGTTGTGACATGGAGTGCCCCTTGGTGGTGTGACACAGCGGTTGCAGTGAAGGCAGCAGGCTGTTCAATACATGTCATACCTCGCTTGTTCCTGACATGTGTGCTGCCCCTGCTCTGGAGCTGAGGTGAAAAACCTGTTCTTGTCACTCCAAGCCCTTCTTCATCAACTACCCACACAAGACCCAGACTCCTCCACCCTCTCTGACTCTTTCTTTGTCCCACCATACACAGTCTCTTTGCAGTTAGCCCAGTAGCATCAGCCTTCAGGAGCAAACTGATGGCTGTATGCAGGCTCACACACACAGGAATGTGACAACCTGGGACAGGCCACATTCATCTTCATCGCAGGGAGGCCACAGGATTGGAAATGGCATTGCAAGATGAGACTGCTGTACGCCTCTGTCGCAGGCACTTAAAGCAGAGCCACTGCAGATGTGACAACAGTGACACTCCGAGAAACCCTGGTGGGTTCTCAACCCCGGTCTGTCTGGGCTTCCTCCAGCCCCCCAGACTGACCATCTGTCAGGCTGGAGACAGAAGCGAGCCAGGACAATGTGCAGCCGTGGTGCCTTTGAGAGCCACCCTGCCCTCTAGCTTTGTGCTCTGGACTTTCTGTGTGAAATGCATATTCAAAGTTTTAAGAGGGAGGAAGTACCGCAATGAGCCCCCCACCCTCAGGTAACAAGTTGCTTTCCCACCACCAAACATAAGGGATAGGGGAAAGGAGGAACTGCTCCTGCTTGCCCTACAAATCTGATTGTGCTATTCAAACCAGCTCCAATACATCAGGGCTGTGCTTCTTTCCACAAAAGTGACTGATCCCAGTGGGTATAAAGACTGGCTCACATCCCTCAAAGGCCCTTGTCATAGCCTTCTGTTCCTCCAGGCTTATGAGACAAGCTGGCAAACCTGTTGACCCCACTTGGTGGCAATCCCTGCACTGCTGTGGAGGGATGAGGTGTGAGGGCTCACACGCTGTCTCACAGCGGGAGTTGGAAGGCTGGCAATCCCACTCCACACAACCCAGTTTAGCTAGCAGGAGAGAACTGCTTGATTTTCCCTTCACGCTGAAGTGTGTGTGACACACAGATGAGCAGTTTCAGGCCATCCAGGCATGGACAGTATCTCAAATGGGTGCTCCCACCCCACCACTGAGGACCACTCCTGTCTGACTCGCTTGCAGAGTCTTGCCTTCTGACAGGCTTCCATTTGCTCATGAGGTCTCATCAGCAAGGGCATTGACCCCCTGGAAAAAGACAGGTTCGACTCCTGCCCTTTGATCAGCTCTGAATCTGTAATTCAGTCCAGTCTGTCTCCATTTGTACGCTGCTCTTCCCCTCCACCTCCCAGAGCTTTTCTCTGTCCTTTGCTTGATACCTAAGCTGTACTGAATGAGACTGCTGGCTCTCCTCACAGCTGCTCCATCTCTGTCACTGCAAACAATTTCTAGAAAGCCTTTTTAAAATGTATTAGCCTTCCAAAAAGGAGCTGATAAACAGGAGACAGGAGGAAGGGAAGAAGAGGGGAGGAGACAGGATGCAGTGATGTGGTTTATTCCACACATCTGCAGTATTCTCCTCCCAGCCCTTTTATTAAAATAGATGGACATTTATTATGAATATGAATTACTGGGTGTGCGCAGGAATCCTTACGCAGGCAGGGAATATGTGTCAGTCTTCTGCATGTGTATCTATGTGAGCCACATATGGTGCCTACGACGAGAAAGAGGAACGCATCTACCAGACAGCAATCTGTCACATTTAGTACCTGAAGGGCTCTGTATGCATTGATGTGTGTGGTGCTGCAGTTGCCCTCAGCAAAGGGAATGTGTGATGGTGGCCAGCAACACGTTCCCCGGCGGTGCCATTCTACTTCCACAGGTCATTCCCATCATAAATTTACAATGGCTCCAAGTGTGGCTGTCAAAGCACACGGATATGAGTGGACGGTGGGTTTATAGACCAGTCCTGAGACAGCCTGGACAATACCAAATGCTCCGGTATTCAGCAGGCAGGAGGTCAGGGATAGCACTCGGTGAGTGAACATGTTGCTTTGCTGGTGGGCAACATCAGGTACCTTTGTGTTCATGGCACTGAGGAGATTGGGGCATGGTGTAGCAAGGAGCCTGGAATTGAATTTTCTGTTCTGGAGCTAAGGAAAGGCAATGGAAATTGAAACTTACTGTCTCTCTCTCTCTCTACTACAGTCTCTAGGAGAGAGGAAACCTGGTCTATCTCCACCTGACTCTTGTGGTTAGTTTGATGGATGGAAATGACACAATTGCCTGTCTCCATGCATTAGTTTGCCTCTCACAACTTGTCCTTCCAACCCTGTCCCTGATAGGAATAATTCTGCTCTACAGTGCCTGGGTATTGGGGCGAAGAAGGGAGGGGAAAGGATGTAGCCAGATGGAAGAGAACTGCAAGGATTTGGGATGAGGAGGGACTGGGAAGAGCTTGGATAGACCCTGCTGTGATAGGAATGATCCAGGTGAACTCTGGGGAGGCTTAGCCTGGATTCCCTCACCCAAGACCAGATTGTGGGTAGAAAAGAGACTCCAGGCTACATTTTGATGGCTTTTGTCACACAGAGCATGAGCCTGCGAGGCACTAGAATGGACATTTCTCACCCAAATCCTAGGCTCTGAGGCATGTTTTACAAACCAAGTTCATATTTATATTTCTCTTACTTATCTTGGAGAGGTTGCCAAGATAAAGGGACAGATTCTGACTTCTCCTTCCACCTCTGGACGTGGCCCTGATTCTCTGCATTGAACCCAAAGCAAGAGCAGACGTGTGTGTGTGAGCACATGTGCTCTAGAGCAGCGGGCAGCGAGCTCACTCCGTATCACGTCAGTGACAAAGAGATTCAAGGCAGGAGACATCTGCAGGCGCGAGCAGAAGAAAACCTTCACGTTCCTTCTCCGGGGTGAGCGCGTGCTTCAACTCCGAGATACACTCCCTGCCTCTTGAAATTAATTCAACATTCCTGTGGCTTGGGCAAAAATAACTAGAATGAAAAATCGGGCTCTGCGGCAGATTGCCTGGTAGATAGAGCCCTCTGCAGGAAGAAAAAAAAAGGCAAGCCACTGAGAGCACCAATGTTTACTAGAAGAGACCTGAAAGGTAACAGAAGAAATAGCAATAGCTCATCACATCCTTTAACCCTGCAGGTGTAATTGCCTCTAGCGAGTGGCTGGGATTTGCCCCCGTGCTGTTCCCAGCTCGCAGTGTTACAGCTCCCTGCACCTTTCCTCTGGTCCCATCACTGCTCCTCCCGCCCACGCTGCCCAGCAGCTGCCTGCTTGTGCCCTGCCTGCATTTTGGGTGCAGTGCAGAGCTGCGGTGGTGCTCGGGCTGCTTTGCTAGGCACAGGAACACGACACTCTTATCTCACATCCTCTGCCCTTATCACTAAAATGATCATCTTACCCTGGGTTTGGGGCTTGTTTTCAAGCACTTTTTATTTCTCTCTCTAGGCAAGAGACAAAAAAAACCCAGACTCCAGAGGAAACCACTGTGTGAAGATGAGAATGCCCCTGTGTGTGTGTGCTTGTGTGTGTGATGTGTATGCACCTCTAAATTTTCATGCCTTCTGGCTGCAGACCTTCCAGATACAAAGCCCAGGCCTCTGGGGTGGTACAAGGAAGCAACCTTTAGTGGGGAGCCATCAGCCAGGAGAAGAGCTAGTGTTTGGGTTTCTTCCCTAGGGAGACCTATGGTGGTCCCTGAGTCTCAGAACAGAGAGATAAAAACCCAGAGCCACTTCCCTGGTCCCACAACCTCTCCACACTCAGTTACCCTTTATCTCCCTATCCAACAAAACCCATGACTCGGTTACAAGCAGGGACTTCCCAGGATTACAGCCCTCATGGCTACAGGAAGAGGTAGAGGGCTCTCTTCCGAGCAGAGGGCTTCATATCTTCCCTTGGCCTTTAGTTTCACGGTGAGACCTTAAGCATCAGTGGCCTCTTCTCCACAGCCACTACACATCTGTTCGCGGAAGGCAAACCACTGGGGCTTTTCTGCTCTGCAACTGACTGGACCATGCTTGCTTGCTCCAAGAGCATCTATATCATTCCTCACAAAAAAACACCCAGGCCTGGTTTGATGGCAGGAGGGGCTGGAGACATTCTTGTCCCACCTCAGATCCTGTCCTACATGCCTGGGGCTATATGGGAGAACCCAAAGGCCAGTTGCTGCTGACCCTTTACGTTTGGACACGGGAAACGCCGTGCCTACGGTTCTGACAGTCCTCAGTGGATCGCACCCTGCACCTCTGCCTTCAGTTTGGAAAGGCAGGAAGCAAAGCTGGCGAGTTGTCCTGTCAGTCATCTTCCTGCCAAGTGGGAGGCAGAGGGAACCAATGCTCCCAAATTTCTTCACTGGAAGAGCCCAGCATGGGAGGGAAGCTGTCCAACAGCTACATCTTCCTGCTGCCAGTGACCAGTTCAGGACTCAGTTTTTGCTGGCAATCTTTTTCTTACGGGCAGAGACCAGATCATAGAAAGGATCCTGTGTGATGCTGGTCCTGGAAATAAGAGGAAATTGGAGAAAAAGTGAGAGATTTAATGCTGGAGAGAAGTACAAGCATTCTAATTGAACTTGCACAGAGAGACCACTCAGCAAAATGTAGGACTGTAGATCTGCGGACCCACAGCAGAGAACTGAGCTGTGGCTAGAGATTCTCCAGAAGGGACCTTGAAACTCTTTGAAGTCAAAAGGTACCACAGTTACTAGACTTCAAACATTTCTTTCCACACCCTTTTTCAAGCACTAGTAGCCAAATAAACTCTTGCAGCATTTGTCCCTGGGGCTGAACAAAGGCAAGCTCAGGCCTCCAGTTCTGGTCTCCTCACCGTATTGCCTCAATCCACTCATCGCGTTCTGATGGTGTGGCTGCTGAGATCTTGTAGGACTGATGCTTGCCTTCAACCACCTTCCCATCCCCATCTGTTTTGCAGGCTTTGATCTTCTGCCCTTTGCAGTTGGGATTGAAGAGCTCAAAGCAGTTCTGTCAGAAAGGGAATGAAATTGAGCAGTAGGAGAGGACGGGGTGGACCAAGGAAACTGTGCTGCCTTCAACTACGGGTGACAGGCTCAGAGAGCTTCCAAAGGGGAGGAGAGCATTCTATCTCTGAAATGCAACAGAGCCTTTCCTTCCCCACCCCAAGTATCCCCCTATGAGTTAGGTCTTCAGACCACCCCTCTTAGGTAAACACACCCCTCCTGTGAAGGGCTGGACACTAAAAGAGGCTTTATGGAGGGGTGGAACACCAACAGTTATCAGAAAACTCCTGGGATCTGTAACTCTGCTTCACTTATAAAGATCTCTTCCCCTTTCAAGTAGATGCAACATCTTCTCTTCTGCGTTCTCTTCTCTTCTTCACCACACAGACAGAAGACACTTCTCCAGGGCCCATGCCACATCAAAGAGTGGGTATCCATAGAAGATCCACAGATAGAGTATCACGTCCTGGTCAGGTTTCCTAACACCACAGTACTGTTTGGTCTACATGTGCTGTAACTAACTATGGACAGCTCTGGGGAGAGAAATTGAACCCACATTTCCTGGTGCCAAATGAGTGCACATGCAGTGCAGCCAGCCAAAGGATCGGTTGCCATTCACATCAGATCTTCCCTAGTAAAATATCGTCATATTTAGGTACCATAGTGTTTGTATGGGGGGACAAGGCAGTTCGGAACGGCACCTTCCCCCTGAGAAGCAAGGTAAGAATAGGGGGGGTGCATCCTCTCTTCCCTCTAGTTGCCTGAGAGCCTGTGTTGGCAGAGCACCAAGCAATGGAGACTTACTGGCTTTTTGGGATCGTCCACTTTCCGGACTGATAGGTTCTCCAGGGGTATAATGCCCAGAGGCTCTTTGTCCTGAAGGCAAGGAAACATGAATTAACACCCAATATGCTCCCCACACCTATGCCACTATTTACAGCCTCTCTGATTTCTCAGACATATGCCTTTGCAGGGGTGACAAGGGCAGTGTATGCCTGGGGACACCATCTCCATATACACAATGGGGAGCTTAGTTAACATGAGATCACAGCAATAGGTGCAGTGTCCAACCTCTCTCCTCTGCAAGACCAGGAGTAAGGAAACAGCACAGGAGAGAAGGGAGGTCTGAGTTCAGTCTGGGAGCATAGGGTTGATACCCCCCACCCTCTGCTCCTCCCTGCCCCCTCAGAGGCTCATAACCACCCAGGACACAGTTCCCCAACCAGGAGTTCAGCCTTTACCGTGGTATATTCAAAGTAGTAGAGGCAGTTATCGGTCAGAATGAACCACCGGCGTTTCCAGGTTTTCACGCGTCCTCCTAAAGGCAGTGAGGTTCAAAAGCCATTAGTCACACACTCCGCCATCCTTCCCGCCCCCCTCAAGCTCCAGACATGCCCGCACAGACGTGCTCTCCCCGTAGGTCAGCCCCAAGGAGGTATCCGTGGTGCTCACCGCTGATGTGATGCCCTATGGTGGACACGCACGTGGAGGGAGCCAATTTTGCTCCGATGGGGCTGGGAATGGCGGGGGTGGGGGGGGATGAGGGATCTCTTTTTGAGTCCCTTTCTGAGCAGTCAGAGCCCGCAGGAGAGGGCTGGGAGGAGAGAGCAGGCGGCTGTTTTCAGCAGCAGGTGTCAGCCTCACGCCGTCGCAGCGACCGGGAGGGAAGGACAGCGGAGATGCTGGTGGGTTCTTGGGTGGATATTTGTGGTAGGAGGCAGGTGGGCACGCAACTGAGCGGAGCCAGGGGTATCCTCCACTTTACCGAGTTTCAGGAGCCAGCCCTCACGGTTAGGGTTGAAGAAAGTATGTGTGAGATCGTTGCCATCATCCTCTGGTATGGAGAATGGCTCGTTCTTGATGCTCTCAAACAGATCCTGCCCCAGAGCATTGGTGAGAGAAAAAGAGAGAAAGACAGACAGATTTCTCACAAAGCTTGTACACAACCCTCCTAGGGCCATCTGGCTCCTCACTTTGTTTCCACAGGGGCAGGTTCGTGAATGGAGCGGGGATCATGCACTGAGCTACACCTCACAGGATCTCATGAGGGACCATGAGCTCTTTTCTGTGTTCTATATCAAAAAGACAGACCCAATTTGGAAAGCCACAGACACAAAAGTGTGCACCCATATCAAGAAAGACCACAGTGACCAAACCCAGCATGTCACAAGTGCCACTGTGGGTAGTACTAAGGCACCGGGGGAAGGACATGACATGGCAGAGATTGCAGCCTCATTTAGGCCCTGGGTTGGTGGTGCCAAACACTTTGCTGAGAACTTGTATGTAGAGACTAACACGCACATCTACATGACCACGAGGAGGCACATTTCATAGAACCAAGGCTTTTGCACTGAGGGACACACAGTGTGATGCTCATAACAGCAGAGTTGTGACAGGGAGGCTGCTTTCAAGGGATACTAGCTCTCAAGGGATACAAAAATGCTGCTCACATTATTGGATTTGCCATCATTTATGACACAAGTCCCATGCCAAGAAAAAGAATTAAACTACAGGCTCCTGCAACTTCTCTCAAACTGCCTGAAAGAAATGACACTCTGGAGAAAAATCTGAAGCCTTTACCCCGAGGGGATGCTGCTCAGCAAACCCAAGTGTGGGATGCAGGCAGCCTCTTTGACATAAGGCACAAGTTATTTTCTCCAGGCTGGTTGGGTGATGCTAGACACGTGTAGGTAGGCTGCCCACCTCTACTTTGCCTCATAGGGTGGGTCCCATGCCTGCTAAGCCTTTGGGAAAATGGTAGCTCCAGCTTTGCTAATGGATGTGTCCCCTGCCTCAATCTGCCCCACTCTGCATCTTCATTCTCTGGGATCAGAGACACCATAGACCTGCTGAGAGCTTTACAGATGCTGTGAGAGGTGCTAGAATGGCCCCTGACATTCACTTGTGGTTTGTTTGTTCTACTCATTCAAAGATATGTCCTGGTGTAAGAGAGGTCAGGCACTGCTGTCCTGACTGATGTGAGCACTGGGGTCAACTGAGACAGGGATTCATAATCTGGGCCGTGGTGACTTTGTCTCACAGAGAAACAGTCAGTCCCCTTGGGGGCTAGGACTTTCAAAGCTGGCCAAAAGAGTGAGGTGCCCAGCTGCATCCCATGGAGGTGGGTGACCCATTCACATGATCTCATACCTACATGACACACAGACACACTCCAGCTCATGTCCTCTTCTCTCACACAGTATCTCACATGGACACACTTAAAAGCACAAACTTTCTTAAACCGATACTGCTATATGCTGAATGTCTCCAGCCCTGTGTTTTTTGCTCCATGTCCCCACCAATAAACGTGTGCAGCCTGTCTACAAAGCAGTTTCCATGTTTTCCAGCTTTGCTTTTGTACATACTGCCCTCTTCCATCATGTAGCCCTTCCCCTTGTACAGCAGAAGGCCTGTATTACATGAAGACCTGTGGACATTTCATTCTCAGTGAACCCCAAGACAGAGAGAAAAGAGGGACTGATGAGAAGGACTGATGGGAGGTCTTCTTACCTTTAAGAGCTCTTCTGGCAGGTCTCCTCCATTGTCAATGCCTCTGTTGATGGATACAAACCTTTCAAAGTGAGGTTTGTCTTTCACATTGGGGTTGTGCAGGCTGGTGTTAAGCATGATGATGGAGAAGGAGAGTATATAACAGGTATCTGGCAATGAAAAAGAAAACCAAGATGGGTGGCACTTGTTTTAGAGGGCAGATTAATCCACACTCTATCAGGTAGCTTGGTTTCCAGTCACTGAAGAACAACCTCATCCCCTCCACTGTAGGAGGAAAAGGAAGACATAGCCTCTGTTAGGAGTAAGAGGGACAAACAGGGCTTAGAGGAGAGCTGATCTCCGATGATGGAGATCCACTCAGGGTAATGGGGCAAGTTGGGTAGGTCTGGTCTGATAATGGCTCTGCCAGCAAGAAGGTTTCTACAGACCCATGTCTGTCAGTGCTATCCTTGCTGTGATGAGGGGTACCTCCTGTGGGGCTGGGAGCACTTAAGTCTATTGCTTATGGGAATGGACTGCAGCAGAGTAGCAAAAGGAGGACTGAAGACCCTCAGCCTGTTGAAAAGCTTCACAGGAACTGGGCAGCCTCCTTCAGCTTAAGGGAAAATATCCACACTTTCAAGTGATGCCCTGTGAACTCTGTAAATGGAAAAAGAAAGCTCCTCTCTCTAGCAAACAATATATCTCAGCTTTACAGACCTTCTTCTCCCCATAACTACCTGTGGACTGGAATACTCCTGGGTTACACTTGCAGTACCAGTTGGCAAAGGCCTCCATCATCCGGTCAATCTTCTGCGCTTCCCCAGGCAGCCGGAAGCTCCATAGGAACTGTCTATCAGGAGCAGCACGCCAGAGAGTTAGTCAGATTGAGTCCAAGGGATATCATGAAAATAAAAGAAGTCATCCCACCACACTGGGGAGACAACACAGTGCATGAAGCAGGAGGTCTCCTCCTCTCTTTAGAACTTGCCCGGGCTCATCAGCCTCAAGCACGCTAAAAGGAGGAATCAGAACTAAGCATTCTGCAAATCATGGCTCCTCTTCCCTAATGACTGCCCTGCAAGGCAGCAGTGACCTCAAGAGAAAGTCCTGCCAGAGGGCTGACCTATAAGAAGACAAGATGCCCTAAGACAGAGTCACTTTGTCACTGACATAACAGGCACTGTGGACAAACATGTTTCCTGGTGCAGAAAATGACTTGCCCCATCCCCCTAAGCAATGAAGCCATGATGACCCACCTTGCTTTCCCCATCTTCTCTGCATGTGGCCAGTCCAGGCAAGGAGTGGCCATAGGCAGAGTTCCCCCAAGAACTCCATGAAAGGCTTACCCCAAGTAAAGGTGCTAACACCTCACAGGGCAAGAGTCTTGGGGGCAACACACGCAGCAGGGCCTTGGAAAGCCTCATTTCAGCCCAGTAGGTCTTCACAACTTTCCTGGGGGGTAAGACCCAGTGGCTGAGCAGGCTCCTGCTCCGTCCCCTGCACCCTGCATGCTCACTCACCTGAGTGCCTGCACCAGGTTGAGGTTGGCAAACTGGTGACATGCCACAAAGGCTTGGAGGATCTGAATGTTTGTGGGGTCCCTGGGAGAGGATAGGGGGAAAAGGTCAGAAGAGAGCTTTGGTCCTGCTCAGTTTGGATGCCCCTTAGCGTGATGACATGCACCTGGCTGCATCCCAGCCTCCGCTTCCCCTCTGACCAACAAGAAGCCAAGATGCATGCTCTCGCTGGGAAGACAGACCCCATTACAGGTAGTCCATACAGCCAGCCTTAGCCACACTCCAAAGGGCCCCCTCCCCGGACTGCACTGCCCACCCAGCCCACTTCAGTTTGAGGTATGTTCAGTCTTGGCACCTGACTGAGGTCTGCCAGGGGTCATCTAAAATAGCAGTTGAGAGGGGCCAGGCAGGACAGGACCACCTCATCCTGGCTGGGTTGCTCACCTCCCACCCAGGTAATCCCCAATGGCTGTCTTGTTCAGGCCTTCACCCTTGTGGAGGAATTTGGCGATCTCCTGCAGGTCTGAGGACAATACTTGGTGCTCAGTCAGGTACTGGATCCCCTGGGGAAGGAGAAACAAGACAGTGAAGTAAGACAGCTCTGTGGGCTGATAAGAAAGCAGGACATCAACACCCTGATATCAGTCTTCCTTGGCTTTGATGATGTTTCTTTCTCTGTTACTCCCCAGCCCCTTCATTCATGGGAGACGACAGCCATGTTCCCTCACCTTGTTCTATCCCTCTTCATCTACCGTGGTGGGTCAATCCCACTTCTGTTTTGTCCCTAGATTTGGATAGATGTTTCACTGGGGCAGAAACTCAAGCTAACAAAAAAGGGCAATGTAGGTTAAAAGATGAAAAGGCAAGTAGATTTAAGGCAAAGACAAAAATAGTTCATTTTAACATTTTCAATCAAAATATCTCAGTGTTCTCTTCTTAAACGTCATTTTTTCTGGATTAACTTAAAAAAAAAGTTTGTTTAAAAAAAGACATAATAAAAAATATGCTCAGACAGAAATATGGGTTTGAGACAACCCAAAATTATTCTTTCCTAGATTTTCTTCTACGGCACAGAACAGAGAAGTCTGCAATCTTTTCAGCTCCATACTCCCCAGCCAGTAAAGATGGAGTATGTTTTTTATGGAATATAGAGGGTCTGAGTTGGGCTGTGCAAACAGTCAACACTCTTTTTTAGAGGGAATTTGATTATTTTCAAAGTCACAGAAAGTTGAGGTTTTGTTCAGATTCTTAGCAATATCTAAAGCCACTGTAACTCTCCAGACCACATTGCAATTCTCCTCACAAAATACAATAAAGGAATGAAAATTGTTTCAGATCCATCAAAATGTTCACTCCAACAGCATCCATTCACTTTGCCTTGTAATATAGAAACAATTTCTAAAATGCCCCAAAGAAAAAGCAGTTTCAAAGGAAGAAATTGAAATGTTTGTGAGATTTTTCCACACTATTTTCCTTTCTTTTTCCCCAGATGGAATTTTGGTAAGATCAATTTAATTTTGCAAAGCATTGCAGTGATGATGTAGCTCCATTTTCCAGAAGAAAATGTTTCTCCCAAAAGGTTCTGTTCAGATGAATTCCTAATGCCTATCTCCTCTAGCCTCTGGAATTTACCCTGAGATCATAGTGATAGGAACTCATTTGAAGTATCAGCACTGCACGGATGAAGTATCACCTTAGCAAGGAGGGCAAAGAAAGTTCCTTGCATTGAAGACCCTCTCAGCCTGTGGCATGTAGCAAAAGGGAAGCAATAAACAGAGATTTGCATACGCTTATTCTACAGTAAAAACAATACAGGTACACAGTATAACATTTAGACCAGGCTCATCAGCATTGAAGTAACAAAGGTAAACTGGTTTGGGGTCAGAACTAGTTCAGGTATTTCTGCACAGCATGGCAGAGTGCCATAAAGGCATGTCTCTAGGGCTTCAAACCGAGGTCAGATGGAAAGACAAAAGGAAACCTGCTCTCATGCAGGCTGTAAGTATTGATATCACTGCTCTGAGATAGCTCCCACTGGCAGAGGAATGTCCAGGGGACTGGCAAGAATTCCAGCTGTGGTGCAGACACTGGGGAAAAGGCATCTTGAGGATCTCAGCAGGGCAGAGGAGGAGGCATGAAAAGTTGTCACTCGGATCAGCAGCTACCCAAGATGCTAGCAGTGGTGGTGAACTGACAATGAGCAACCGTTCAATCGCAGCTTGTGGTTTTCCTTACAGAGCTCAAAAAAATGGTTCACCAGTGAGGAGAAAGGAAGAGCAAACTGTTTTTCTCACATATTCTGTACTTAATTATGAGGATTTTAGAGCTTTCTGCAGACAGCTGAAGGCTATGGAGTCTGTACTCCTCTGGTCAGAGTCCCAGCAAGTGGAAAACCCGGATCCACTCCACAATACAACCAGTACTATCAAAACCAAAACTACTTCCAAAATTACAGAGGCAGCTTGTCCTTTTCTGCTCTAAATGAGCCAAGGAACCTGACACACTCTTGAACACCTCACCTTCTTCTTACTTCCTATGTTCTCCATCACACTGTGGCCAGTTCTTAGCCTCTCACAGGCAAGAAGAGCTGGGCTAAAGGAGCGCTGGGTTGAAGGCTCTCCTGACACATTGGCACTGTTAAACCATTCTCCCTTTTTTTCTCTTAATTTTGAGTTGCATCTGATGGGATGGCCTATGGGCTCATGATGGGGGGAGGCAACACAGCTCGATCATATCAGAAGACCTTATTCAGGAACAGGAAGGAGGGTGCTACGAACTGGAGCCTTAGTGAGGTAGAAAACCAGGCCCACAGTCCCATGCTGTAGTTCCTCTGACATGGGTGGCTGCAAGGGGACCAGTAACCAACAGAAGTTCTTCCTCCCAGCTTTCTCCTCATAAATGGAATGAGCAAATCCTACCTTTGCGGGATCCATGTTGAATTTCTTCCGGCCCAGGGACAGAAGCTTATCCCTCTGTGATAATTTGCTGCAAACCCAAAGAAGAAGGCAAGTCAAACTTAGAATAAAGGGCCATGTTTCAATTCACTCACAAGGTAACTCAGATATCTCAAGGACAGGAGTCTGACCATCCAGGAATAAAGAGAAATATCAGAGAAGAGAAGGGTCATTGTTGTGATCCAAATCCCATCGGTGTTTTTGTTTTCTCAACATCAAGAGAGAGACTTTGTAAACAAAAGAATACCCATCTTGTCCCACTTGCCTGGTCTGCTCCCCAGGATTACTGTCTGCCTCTTGCTTTTCCTCTGCATTTTGGAAGCACTCAATCTCTGCAAACACTTGAGCAATCTCCTCCTTCAGCTTCTGCAAAAGAAATATCAGCAGGATGAAGGTGATGAAGAGAAAAACAGCAGGTACATACAGAGCATGTCTTACTTTTTCCCTCAATCATAGTAAAAGTACAGGCCAGGTGGGCACGATCAGCCAAGGATGTCTCTGAAATAGTCACTGCTCTGAGGTGACTCTGCTGGATTCCAGATGAAAGCAATGGGAGAGAGGGGCAAAAGGATGTTCTCATGCCTGTTGTCAATCAAGGCTGGAGAATCAAGCTCAGCTAGTGTGGAGAGTGTCAGAGAACTCACCCCAGTGTTGATTTCAGTTCCTCAAACAGTGTCAGATGTGAGATTCCTTCCATTGTGCCCATTTCCTTCTAGCTTTTTACTTTGCATAGCCATACTACACATCCAGGAAAGGGGAAGTGGAACCAGCAAATGTGAGGTCAATATGAACCTGAAGTAGTCACATTGTGAAACACAGAGTTTTTAACATACCTATCATTCAAATACCATTGAGCAGATACCTGTCTTCAGGTGGAGAAAGAAGAGAGGAAGAGTGAAAGAAGAGTAATCACTGCCAAATTTTAAAAAATCAATTGTAGAATTCAGTTTCTTTTGGGCCCATGACAGACCATGGTCTTGGCTGGATATTCTGTGTTACCAAGGAAATGAAGATGTCTGTATCTCCTTGCTTCCATCCTGCATTATGGTCCTCCTCAGAGCCAGAGTGCATCACAGCTCTCTTCCAGCAATCAGCTGAATTCTTCCCCATGTGAACCAGAATGGGCAGGGGAAAAAGGGTGGTTTTATGACAGATCTTGCCTCAACAAGGAGTGAGGGTGAGGCCGCAGTATGCACCCGAATAGGGGAACTGGTGTTCTCAAATATCCCATAATTTAAAAGAGCTTCTGGATTTCAGTTTTGCTCTGGCCTTCATTCTGTTGCGCTTCAACAGTCTCCAGAGCCAGGAGCATTCCTTACTAGGCTGTAGGTATTGCACAAACACAACAAAGCTGTGATCTTCACTCCTGAATTTCAAATGATAATCAGTTTTGTTATTTTATTCATTGCTGTCTTTTGGCAATGTAACTGGCAAGTCTAGACCCATCCTTTCCCCTCCTCTCTCTCCCCACATCTTTGTGTTAAACTGTATTGCTATATACTTTCTGAAGAAATCCATCTGGGAGAATGATTCTAGTTCTAGGCACTCTTTCACCTAAACTCATCCTGCTCCATCAGACAATGGATACCCCGTTGGTTAATGGCTTTGGGATTTAGAGTATGGGTCTGCATAGTCTAGCAGCTTTTCACTGTCCATATTGGATAAAAAATGTAGTATTCCTACTCAAGTATCCTGCCTCCTACGGTGCCCATTGCCCATTCTGAAAACTGAAGAGTTAAGAACCACATACAAGCAAACCACATGCACATACATTCATAGCCCGTTTTGCAAGAAAGGACAAGACACCATTCTGATTTGCAGCAGAGGTGGTGAGTCTGGAGGCCTGAGAAGTAGTAGGGAGTTTGGCTTGATCTTTTAGACAAGGAAATATTGCACCTATTCCCCAGGCACCCAGACATCTTCATGTTGTGGGAAAATCAGTGCAAGTCCAATGATCCGGTGCAATAAGCTCTCTCAAATGGGAGACCACATTGTATGGCGGCGGAGGCAGAATAGAATAGAAAGTTTATGGGGCCATGCATGGCTGCGATGCGATATTACTGACTGATCTAGAATCTGTCATGTTCAGACATTTCAGGATTCAGTGGACAAATGTTTGGGTCTGCTAAAAGAAGAGAAGAAAAGCAACTTCAACCATGGAAACTTGTGTAGAAGGTCCTGACATCACATCTCTCTAAAGAGTCAGGATCCTGCATGGAAAGCTTGTTAGAGGTTCACAAACCAAACAGAAGTTTGATAAACACAGGGGGAGGCATCAGGTAACTAGGACTGATATGTCATTAGCAGGTAATCAGTAATTAAAAATAATCATAAATGCTGAGCCAGATTCCTGCCAGTATGACTTAGTAAAGTCATACTCATTTCCCTAATCCTAAATATGCAATCCCAGCTCATCCCTGCTAATGAGTTGACCAACATTTTTCAAATGTCTCATTAGGGTAGTTGATGACTCCTGCAGCAGAGAGTACCACAGGTTGGCTATACACTGGTAGCAAATATAGCAGGGCAACCTGAAGTTCAGAATTTAAATTGGATCATGCCGGTGCAAATGTCTCCTTGCAAGAGCACTTCTGCATGGCCTGGCCTGTTATGTGAAGACACTCCTTGGTGAAGACAGTTTTGAGAAGGCTAAGCAGACAGGAGGAACAGTATGGTCCTTACCTTAATGTCCTCCAAAAGCTCCTGCCTGTGCTGCCTGATTGTCTCTATTTCAGCCTCTTCAGCCTCACTCAGGTCAGTTGACCCTGGAAGAACAAAGACATCTGAGAATAGCACTGGGGCCCACATATCACAAGAAAAGCCACCTCAACTTCTCAGTGCCTATCTTCTCCTCGGGTCACGTCACAGCAACTCTAATTTCTACGTTTCAGCATCTATGTTGCCTGCTGTTGCCCTGGTGTTCCCTCAGTTTTGCCCTGCAAGTGGTTCTCAGTCCAGAGCGAGCAGCACAAACCCATATATCCCTCCTAGCAGCCACCCGCTGTGCTGGTAGCTCTCTGATCTAACCCTGCAGCAACATCCCCCCTGCCATCCCCACCTACTCAACTGATTTTTCTCGCCGCAAGCAGAATGAAGAGGTCCTACCAAATGCTCTTTGGTGGTTTTTATGTTAGTCATCTTTATGTACTGAAAAGCCGTGACCTAAATACTTCATCTACATCCAAACCTCCCATGCAGAGCCACTGGCTTCATGGATTGATCCATGGCAGCCAGAGTCAGAAATGGCTTAAGAGAGAGAATCGAGGTTTTTCAAGTCTGAGGGCAGGATCTGGGGGGGTGAAAGCCTTTCTGAAGAGTGAGCATCTGTGGGAGGCTGTTCTTCTGTGGACTACAGACAATGCAGAAATAAGAGGAGGCTTCCTTGTAATGCACAGGAAGTTAAACAGATACCAGCAGAGTCAAGACAACCACAAAATGATTCATAAAAGACCTAGAAGAATTGGGGTGACAGCACTGCTGCTAAATATAAACCAGGTGAAGAACAACCTATTCATCAAGGAGAAAGAAGGTTGCAGCCCTAGAGAGGCAAAGCAGATGGTGAATCCCAGGAAAAAAACGGGGGGCTCACACAAGGCTGAGAGCACTGGAGCTCCTGGGAGGTCACTGCAGAACTTGCAGACAGGGTCCTTGCTGCAACCCAAACATTGTGAGACAAAGCTTCTCCAGGGAGCCAGGTCAGTTCACTGGATGCCCTGCTCCACTGTTTCATAAGCCAAAATCCCGTGGGCCTCTCTTCTTCCTGGAAAAAGGGGAAGCAGCACCAGCTGCCTTGGAAATTCTCTTAGTGTGGATCTCACATGCAAAACAACTGCTATAAATATGAGTGGGGAAAAAAGGGGAAGGAACCATCCAAGACAGACAGAAGGAAAAGGGGGCAAGGAGAGTCATCTCAGAGCCCATATGCTTCTTTCCTGTCAATGACCACAACAGCTCGGAGAGATCTGCCTTTCCTGATCCTAATCTTTCTCCCACCCTCCTGCCTGGTTGGGTTTCCATGTGCTAAGTCTGTCTTTTTACTTTTCTCAGGCTGCAGCCTCTCTCCTGTCACTTCTCCGGCTGTTTTCAAGAGTTGCATTCCCTGAGGAGAAGCTGCTGAGCCTCTGGGATGAAAGCACTGGGTAATGATCCAGCATGAAGCCAGGGCTGGGAAGGACCCATGTCCCCTCCCAGCTCTGCAAACAGCTCTCCTGAAGACCTGAAAGAAGCTGACTGATTGCTGAAGCCAGTCAAGAGAGGATGAAAACCCCTAGCAGCTCATATCAGCCAAATGAGTGTGTGAGGGGAAAACAAACAAACAAACAAGCAAACAAATAACAAACAAACAAAAAGAAACAACAACAAAAAACCCCACGCAGTGGCTTTGCTGCTTGTTAGGTGGGTTGCTGACTTCCCCTTGAACGTCAGCCCTGCGGGGCCTTGGTCTTTCAGCTTACTGCGTGTCTCCCACAGTTCTGGCCTCTGCACAAGCGGAGGCCAGCTTCACAGTCTCCCCAGCTTCATCTCTCTCACCTCTGCAGGGGCTCCTAATTGTGGAATCACTGGGGTGATTCCTTGACAAATTACCACCAAGATCCTTCATCCTGTATTTCTTTCCACAAAGGGACTGTAGTAGGACATACCTGAGGAACCTCCCCTTCCCCCACGTCGTCACCAAAGTCTGTGGTGTGGCTGGTTGCTTTGCTTCAGTTGTTCTGTGTCTACTGAAGCAGCCTAAAGCATCTCAAAGAGACGTGAGGCTCCCAGAGGACAATATCTCACCCACACGACCCCCACTGAGACTGTAAATAACTCGGTGCCCCTTCCTGAAAACCCCAGCTCCCAAGTGAATTACCTGTCCAGTTTGTCAGAATGAGAAAAGCGTGGGAAGGACTGGGGGGGGGGGGGGGG
>VXBO01002531.1:335102-348628 GCA_013400135.1 Rhinoptilus africanus | reverse complement strand
GGAAGGGAGGAAGGGAGGAAGGAAGGAAGGAAGGAGAGGAAGAAAGAAGAAAGAAGAAGAGGAAAGCAGGAAAGCTAGTAAGCAAGCAAGAAAGAAAAAGCAAGCAAGCAAAATGACATAAAAATTAATTATGCCCCAGGGGCATAGAAACATCAAATGGATCCTAGGGGAGATGAGATTTAAATACTACACAGTCTAGTTAGGCAATAGCCAGTGGCTCGGAGCACATGCATTGTCGCACTGGTGTTGTCAACAAGACCAGCACAGATACAGCCTAGATCAAATACAGACTAAGCAAGGAGCATTCGACATGCAGCAAAAATCAGCTTATGCTGAAAGATACCCACTTCGAGGGGACTGACTCATGTTGGGCACTCATTCTGGCATCTTCCTCTTTCTAGAGAACCTTGTGGCCTATACATTAAGAAAAAATCACTATGATGACTGCAGCAACATCTGGGAAAAGAGCAACCCAGATGAGATCAAGGGCATATCTCATCAAGGAGTGCACTCCTTGGAAAAGCAGGAGACTGGAGGAAGATCCAAAGAATATTTTCCAGGTGATAGAGATAAGGCTAAGAGTAGAGCTGGAAATGGCCACTCCTTGCTCCATGACATACCCGGCTCCAAGGTGCAAACAAAGTTCTCTTAGCTGTGCAAGAAGAGGTGTCAACAAGGGACCAAGAGGAATGGGTGAGAGGGGGCATTGAGGGGCCTACATAATATCAGGGTTAGTGAAGGGGACTGGGACAGGTCAGATATATCTTGAATTGAGGTGGGATTTGCCCCTTTTTGCCCGCTCCTATCACTCCCTTTCACATCCAGCATCCCATAGGTGTGCTTCTCCTGTGCCTCCAGAGCTGCTGGAAACAAAGACAGGAAGAAGCTGGTCCCTGGAAATCAGCGCTTCTGGTACAGGACTGGGGATAGATCCAGTAATTGCTTCTGTCTCTGCACATCCTTCCCAGCTGTGGTTATCTCAGGCTGGGGCTGTGCAGGCAAGAGGTGGGAGTGGGTGCAGTGGGGGGCAGCCAGGCTGGTCCAGCAGTTCTCACCTCATCAAGCCTGGGCAGACTAGGCAGACTGCAGCAGATCAATACTCCAGGCTGCTCCCTGTGCCCTCTGTGCTACCAAACATTTTTTTTCTCGAAGGATGCTCCCTGACTGTACACAGAGACTTAAATCAGAGCTGGAAATATCTGTTGTTCTCACAGTCACAAAGGAAAACATCAAACCAACAGCATGGGTGCACTTTTCTACTATTTGGTATAGGCTTAAAATGATTGTTTAAATAAAAAGGAAATACAAATATTTCCAACTACTTTCAAGGCAATAAAGGCAGTGACAAAGTGCCATATGTTTCTCTGTGATGAACAGGCCGACTATATTCCCACAACTGTCCACAGAGAGACAAAATACAGGTCTACAAATTCAATAGCCCCTTCAGGTGGTTTAGGCTTCCATTCAGGTTGGGCTTAGGGACTGCAGTACCTCAGGAGAGAGTGAAGCACTTCTTACGTGGTATTGTAGGGATTACAAACTGCACAGACAGTATTTGGATGCAAGGTAAAACAGTACTAAGGCAAAGACAACAGCAGGTTTTTTTCATATAACAATTGGAATTGAAAAAACCTTGTCCATTGTGAGGGACAACACTGACTGTGACAGCCAGGGGAGAAGCTCAGGATGCAAACCTGCAGGCAGTAAGTAAAGTTACTAGTGCAGAGTACCTAGAATAGCCTGTCCTCAACTGCTTTTGCTAATTCAAGGAACTGGAGTCTATTTTAAAGGTAGAAAGATGGTGATTATAAAAGGACACGGGAAAAAAAAAATAAACCAGCTCTTATAAAGATTAGAGGAGGGTCATTTAGAGGCTGATAAACTTGAATGAAGAGCCAGAGGTATTTTTTTGTTGGACTCAGAAGTGCAGCAAGATTGAAGCTTTATGCCTTTGAGAAGAAATGGTAGAAGTCAAGCAAAAGATTTTACTTTGGTAGTTCCAAAAATATTAGTCTTGTAAAACAGAGTAGCTATAGATTTTCTTAGTACTCTAAACAGCTCTTTTCACTTCCCTGGTGCAGCCTTCCTAGAAGATACCATAGCTTCCTAGTAAAGATATATATTAGATCTGGTTTTACGAAACACACTATATCTAATATCTGATAACATATGAAGAGTGCTAGGAGGCAGGGGAGCCAAGTCAAGCAGTTGGTGCTCAAGTTAGAATTTACAGGTGTAATCTCTAGTCCCTGTAACCTCCTCTCTGCAACAGGCAGGTGAAAAGTGTTGTTGAACTGACTGAGCACCTCTTGGGAAAGGAGGCACGGTCAGATATTGATCTGTATTTGTTACCATTAAGTAACAGGGTGGTATCAGCAAGATGGGGGTTGTCACTGGCTGAGAGCAAAGTATCTGTAAGAATGGAAACCCATATCAGAATCGCTGGGGACTTGCAGAAGTAGAGAACCAGATAAGGACAAGGCATAAAACCCAGTATGATTTAGAGTCTGTGAACAACTTCTCAACTGAGGGAAGTGCAAGTGTGAATCAGCCATCGAAACAAAGTTGATGCCCAAAGGTCTGTGCCATGGTCTCCTGTTTACTCAGGTACATGGTGGAGGAGGTGAACCTCTTTCAGTGCTCCAGCTAGGAGGATAGAAGTGGACCTGATATTTTGCCCCAAACCAGAGAGGCTGAGAGCTTTCAGATTCTGAAGACAGAGGAGCCTCCACGACACTATGTTTCAGCAATGGACCACCTGCCCCTATTGCATTAGGACTGATCTCCAGAAAAGCCCATGAGTAAGACAGGTCCAAGACTCAGTAAACACCATTTTCAAGTTGAGTTGCTTATGTGTTACGTTGTAAGCATAGGTAGCTTGTGTTCAGTGACGCTGGATTGGAAACTTCTTTTTTTTTCCTAAGCTTTTGCTTGACAGGATAAATTTAGGATAGAGATGCCCTTGGTGTGGCCATATTAGAAAACAGATCCTGTACGAAGCAGCTCAATGACCTCTCTAACAGGAACTGCAGAACATCATGGCCTGAGGGGCATCACCTCTCTTCAGTTGTGATGTGAGCTCTGAATTTGGGACAGGCTTTTCAGATGAGCGTGGCAACCCCAGCAGTGAGGGGAAAGGGGGCAGCAACAGGAAGGGGTGGCACTTTTGTAAAAGAGAAGCAGCAAAGCAAGAACTAAAAGCAGGAGGCAGATGGTACAAAGCTCTGTGAATGGGGAAGTGGGAAGACGCAGAAGCGGAATATAGCAAGTGGGGACAGTTTGCAGCCTGGACAGGCTGAAGCAAGTTACTCTTTTCCCTGGTGGAGGCCCAGCACACACAGAAAAGGTCTCACGGCCACTCAGGATTGCCTGAGAGACAGCTCACATTAAATAAATCCTACCAGGGCCCAGGGTAATGAGAATACCTGCTATGGCCATGCCCTATGTGTGCAAAGAAATGATCCTTGTGTTCCCCCAGGAAAGGATTCCCCCTGCTACTCTCTCTGTGCTGAAGGACAAGCCTCCTGCTCAGCTCCCACCCTCCTGTGCAAGGCTGTGAAGTGCAAACACCATTTCTGAAAGAGCCCCCTCGCCCTCCTCCCATCCTCCCTGAGGGAGCAGAACACCCCCCCCGCCTCCTCCTCCCAAAGAGGGGGAGAGATGGAGTCACCCAAATTCCTTGCCGCTTTGGATCCTTGTGGGGGGAAAAATGGTATCATGCATTGCCTGCCATCCCACATGGGCACTGTGTAAACCCAGCACAGACGGGTCACTCGGAAGTGACCCATCCCAGGGCCCTGCAAGCCTCTCAGAGCAAAACTGTCTCACTGAGCGATTCTTTCCCATTAGCGTCTTCCTCAAACTCAGCAAAGGGAACGAGAAACCCTGATGGGTGTCTGCCTTCCCTCAGCACCACTGCACATGCAGAAGGAAACTCATGTCAAGAGCACCTCTTGGTGGTGTGAGAGGACATCAAAGCAGCTACAGATCTGTATGTGATCAGTTAGAGGTTTTGAGTCTATATCTTGTAGTTTCTTTCCCTTTCCTGCAGCATGTACAACTGAGAGGTTTTAATGTAGCATGTGACAGTTGTTCTCAGAGTGATTACAAACTGTGTTATTTGAATGTAATATCCCATTTTTAATAATTTAAATATAATGGAAAGAAACACCCCAAAAGCCTTTATGTAGATCCCTATTGTCCCTCTACAGAGGCACTGGCAGAGGCGGGATGTTTAGAGATTCACAGCACAGATCTCTGATTTGGGATGAGAACTGATGACCCGTAGCCGTAGCAGGCAATTACCTTCCAGAAGTAATGTGCCCAGAAATGGGATGGATATATACCTTCTTGCCAGGACTTCCACAGTTCATTGTTGGCCATAGAGAAGTACAGTGACTTTGGCACAGGGCTCACCTGGACATGCGGTTTCAACAACAGTCCCTCCTCTCTGTCCAATTTTAACTTGTCTTCTTCTTCCCTACTTCCTTCCATGCTGTCAGTCCCACAAGCCCATATACCAGACTACAAGGAAAAATGCACACAATGGCATTCAGCACATCAGTGGTCCTTGTTCGTCCTGCCACCGGGTCCTGCTCTACCACTGGCTGGTTTTCCATCCAGTCTCCCTTAGCCTGAATCCCAACCCTAGCCCCCTTATCCTCACATGACCATTACTCTGTTCCAGGTAAGACTCAGTGTACTCTCCAGCTCGCCCCAGCTCTTTTCCCCTCAGTCCCCATCCTTCTCACCCTGGGTGTTCACTTTCTGTTCTTCCCACCCTGCTTCTCCCCAGGCACATAAAGGTCATTGGAAACATTCAGAGAAAAGATTGAGTGAAAATGGAAATGTTCCTTTGGAGAAGCTGAGTCCAAATGCAATTTCAACAATGTCCAGAAAGGGGTGAGCTTCCTACTTACCTCTCCCAGGCTGCCTGCCCAACCTAGAACTCCCTGAATCCCTAGGGACTCCACCAGCTCCAGCTGCTTGGATCCTCACTTGTCACCCAGATGTCTCCTACAGGAAGTTCTCAATGTGTCCAATTGCTCAGGGAGCTGTAATGGTTTTTCTCTACCCACCAGTAGCATTCTCTAGATCCAGATACACCTGCCTTCTCTTCTGACTGAGTCCCTGTCTCCTGGCCCACTGTATTCTGTGCCTGCCTGCCCTTTCCAGCTCCTGCTGCTGCTCTCCCTGTAACAGCTTTTGTCACTCTCCCTTCTGTCCTTCTCTGACCTGTATTCCTATGGCCTTTTCCTGCTCTCGCTTGCAGAGAAGTTGGTGGATTTCCTTCCTCCCTCTTCCCTACCACCCACAGAGGGAACACCTAGTACAGCTGGTCACTTTGTGCTTCTGAAATAGCCACAAGACTTGGAAACATTCCACAGTTGGAAATTTCTGGGTTGCAGACAGTGCTGTGTGATGGATGGGAGAGCTGTCTTTCTGAGCAGGTCAGTTGCAACAGCCTCCCGTGGCTGCAGAAGCACAGAGGTCACCAACCACTGGAGAAGTACTTTCCCTCAGAGTTTCTTCCTTCAGGAACATCCCAGCTGAAAACCCACTGTTCTTGGTCTAATTGGCCTCCCGACAAAGCCTGGAAATAATAATTACTTCTGTGTCACCACATCCCTTCTTCTATAAAACCCATCTCCTGCCCATCCACACATCAGTTCAGGCGGGAGCACACAGATGTGCATACATATGCGTTTTTCCAGGCTTAGCATTGCATCGGAGGAGAAGGAAGGAAGAGGAGGCAGACCCCCATTTCAAGAAGGGAAACGGAGGAGTAGAGCCTCCTTGTCTCTTCTTTCTTAGAGTAATTTCTTCCTTCTTCTCCTTGCAGTTTAACTCTGAAATCCTTTTATCTTCTGAGGACAATGAGGACAGGCTGAGAAAGTTGGGGTTATTTAGCCTGGAGAAGAGAAGGATCCGGGGACACCTTATTGCGGCCTTTCAATACATAAAAAGGAGTTATAAGAAAGATAAGCACACACCTGTAGGGCCTGTAGTGATAGGACAAGGTGTAATGGTTTTAAACTAAAAGAGGGTAGGTTCAGACTAGATATAAGGAAGCAATTTTTTATGATGAGGATGGTGAAACACTAGACCAGGTTGCCCAGAGCGGTAGAAGATGTCCCACCCCTGGAAACATTCAAGATCAGGTTGGACAAGGCTCTGAGCAACCTGATCTAGTTGAAGATGTCCCTGCTCATTGCAGGAAGATGACCTTTAAAGGTCCCTTCCAACTCAAACCTGTGGGTGGATAAGGAGAAGCTGGTTTGCAGGGGTTCCTCCCATCCACCAGTCTTGGCTCTCATAGTACTGGCAGAGGAGAAAAAACCCAGTTAATTGCATCCCCTGATGTATTTGTTACAGTTCGTGGTGAACACAGAGGTTCACACAATACTTCTTTGTACTAATAATCCGGGCAGGTAGGGAAGTGCAGCAGGACCTTATCACCACAAGAGAGGAGGGATAGAGCACCCATGGGGTGGTTGCTGCTTCCTAGAGGCTGCTTAACTTCCTTGTTCAGCCTCCACAGAGGCTTGTGATGTTTCCTTGTGACGTTTCATCGCTGACACTCAGGGACACTGGGAAGACCTGAAAAATCTTCATTGTCCCACATCACCCCACTACTCCCACTTCAGATTCCCTTCCCTGCTTACACCTCCTCCAAAGTTTGGATGGTAAAGGAGGGAGGAGGAAATCCACCCTCCCCCCATTTCTCACCCCACTTCTACCCCTTGTTCAGCTCCCCTGCAAAAGCAGTTGGGTGCCCCCAGCTGTTCACTGGGATGGGGTGCAAAGGGCTTGAGTGAGACACGGGGGGAGAAAAGAAATAAATTACAGCAGTCATCATCCCAACCGCGAAGTCATGCACGCCCCGCCTTCAGCTAACGGCCTCGGCCGCGGAGCTGCTGCGCGGGTGGGAGGGGAGAAGGGAACGGAGGGTGATCGTCGAGTAAAGTTCCTTCTTCCACTTCCTCCCTCCCCGCAACCTGCCGCTCGCTGCAGCACAAGGGCAGATACCCAAATTTGCCCATCTCTCCCCGCTGTTTGCCTTGGCCTGACTTTCCTTTGCCCCTGGCGCTCTCCTCCGCCACGGGTCCAGAGACATGCAAGCCATCAAGTGTGTCGTGGTGGGAGACGGGTAGGTACCTGGCTGGTTTGCTGTGGATACGGGGGGGAATGGCGGTGACAAGGGACAAGAAAGAAGGCAGCTGCTTGGTGAAACTTCCCCAGCTTTGCTTCTGACCTCCTGCAAATTGTGTTCCCTCTCTCGCTTGCTATTCTCTCCCCAGAGCAAGGGACCTTCCTCTGGGGAGGGTGTGGAGGAGGACATTTTGAAGGGCATCTGCAAAAGGGGCATGGAAAATAGAGCAAGTCTGTCCCACACACAGGAGGTGGTGGTGTTGCTGCCAGATTGAACCTGTAGGCAGGACTCAGATTTAAAACCTGCGAGGTTCCAGTGCTCTCCTGCAAGTGAATGGCTCCTTGAAAGCCATCTGCTCATTGGGGCTGACTGAGAGAGGGCACAGCACTGTGGTCCTGATAAGATGTCCTCCAGTATCTCTGTCTTCAGCTTTTCTTGGTACATTGTACTGGGGTGTGGGGGAGACTGTTTGGCAGGGGTTTCTGTGGGCACAAGGTGGAGGAGCTCTTTCCACTGAGATAGGTACAAGTATATGCCATTTTGGGAGTGGGAGGTAACACGACATTGCCTTCACAGCATGATGGTGTCACTGCCCATGCCCCATTATCCCTGGAAATGGCCCGATCTAAGCCAACAATAAGTGAAGCAGTCAGTACTGCTGGAGGTGGGAGGGATGGGGCAGAGAGGGCCTTTTCTTGCTCTGTGGGATGAGTAGATGCAAGGACGGGAGGGGAGGAGAGTCCACATTTGGCATGGAGTAGGTTAATTCATTTCCCAGCTAGGAGCTGGCCAGACTGTTATCTGGGGCAGCTATCAGGTAGCAGATGAAGAGACATTTGCAGCAGCCCTGCTCCCCACAGTCACTTCCTCCTTCAAAACTCGCCTGAGGAAGAAGACATCTGCAAACATAATAGTGCATGTTAGGTGTATTCTCAGGGGCTGGGGCCAGGGGAGGGGGAGAATGGAGAAGGAGGGACAGAGCCCCAGATAAACACCATTACCTCTAAGAAAAGTCCCCTGAAAGCTGCAAGCTAGAGCTGGATGAACAATTCCACTGAGAATCTATCTCTTGCCCTCTTAACCCCCTGGTTTCCCCCTCACACATTACACCAACTCTGTAGCCATCTCCCAAGGCAGCAATCCCCTCATATCATGGCTAACCCCACAAAATGTCCTACTGTCAACCCTTCTGACCACAACTCCTCTTAAATGTCTTCTGTCCCATCATTTTCCGTCTCTGTACACTGCACTTCTCACCATCTTGCGACCCTTCACCTCCCTTCCAGCCATACCAGTCACTTCACCCTTCCTTGGCTCAACCTTATGAACCACAGGACCTTCTGCCACCACTCAGCTAAGCCACTCACGTTGTCCTGTAGCTGTTATGGCCCCATAGCCCCCTCCATCACACATCACCAGCCTCTTAACACTCCCCGAGTTCAGTCCCAGGAACCTGCAGGTGCTACCAACCTCACCTCTTCTCTCGATAGCTTTGTTGTAAGCCTCACCCTTTCACTGATGCCTTGTGCTCCTCTCTGTTCAACCATACTTATACAGAACCGTCCCCCCTTACGTGACTGACCCACCCACAGTCCTGTAGATCTCCTGAGCCATTACCTGCAAAGCTTCAGGAAGTCTCCATGGCCCTCCCTTAATATCTCTAAGACATGTGGGAAGCAAGGGAGCTGTGGAAAAAGAAGGGACTGAGAGAGGAGGGTCTAAGGAAGGGAGGTGGCAGAAAGAAGAAACAAGTGTCAGAGCATGCTGCAGAGCTCAGTTTCCTCCTCAGCTGCCCCACAGTGCAGTGACTGAGGCAGGTGCCTTGTGTCCAGGGAGAAGATGCCAGCTGTGCCCGTCAAGGGCACAGGAAAAGGCAGAGCTGCAGCTCTGCAACAGCGGACTTCACCGGTACAGCTGATATGGTTGGAGCATCCCCAGCAATGCGACTCCAGCCTTTCTCCCAGGAAAGACATCTACCTCAGCCTGTGGCTGTGCTCATAGGCTGAGGAGGCTGGTTGCTCTCACCACCTCCATTTGACACATGCTATAACTGAAGCATGGCCAGAGTTTCCCAGGACACACAGACCTGAGAAATAGCAGCTCATCAGGAAAAAGATTCTCCTTTCCAAACTTGCCCTGTCTATTTTATCTTCTTCCAATTTCTTTTCTTTTTTCCTTTCCCTCATCGCAGCCTTCACCTTGTCCACGACACATTCTCCTCCCCTTGACAGCCTTACTGCTCCCATTCCCACCTTCCTCACACCAATGCTCTCACCCAGTCTGGATTGTGCTGCAAACCTGGCTTATTTACGCTCCAACCTGCTGCAGCATGGGTGTGGGGGAGGCTGAGCAGAGAGGAAGCACCATCTTCTAGCTCAGAAACACCACCAGCAGCCTCCATCAGCCACAGGGAGAGGCACTTCTCTGGCTGCTTACGGCTCTCTCTGCAGGTGATGCTGCTTACCATAGGCAGGCAGGACTGGAAGGTGTTGTGGCTAAGTCAAGAAGAGGTGCTACCAGTCCCTGGCCAGAGCGCGGGCAGGAGTGCTTGTGTTCGGGGGCTGTAGCTGGCTGGGCAGCCTTGTCATGGCACTGAGCACCTACCCTGGCTGTGAGCGTACAGCACTGTGCACACACTGGAAAATGGGCCCTCGTCTCCATCTCAGACTGGATGCGTCTTGGCTGAGTGATCTCTGTACCAGACTGTAAAAACAAGTCTTGGTGCTCAAAAATAACAAACATTTCTGGGTGACATCCTGTCTTTCTTCCTGCCGGTTGTCTAACCTATGTTTATGCACTGCCTGGTCCTGTGAATGTGTTTCTGTTTTCAGGGGTCTCCTGGCAGGGCTGGCTTAGAGGTGTGGAAAGATTGTCCCATCCCCATCTCACCTAAGCAAGACTGCCTGCATTACCATGACTTACTGTTATTTTTTTCTTCCAGAGCTGTGGGGAAAACCTGTCTCCTTATCAGCTACACCACCAATGCCTTCCCAGGAGAATACATCCCCACCGTGTGAGTAATAGACAAACAGGTCCTGGGATGGGGGGAGACATGGAAAGCTGAACGCAAAGGGGTGCAGAAACCCCTTGCTGTGCACTCTGAAGGCAAGGTCACAATCTCCACGCCAGCAGAAAAAGGGCTGTCAAAACACCAAAGATGCCTCTACACTTTGGATCTGTCACCTTTCACCAGAAGCCTTATAAAACCCTGGCGTATATGGGATATTTGGGAAATACAAACCAACCCAAGGGTCTATCTGCCTGCTACGTTTACAAGTAGTAGATGGGGTCCTGCTAGGCAAAACAACCAGGCAGCAGGCTGCAAAAATTAGGCCAGACCCAAGGGAAGCAGTTGGGCTGGACTTCCTTCCTTCCTTCCTTCCTGGACCCACTTCCTTCCTTGTCCAAGGCACCCACTGTCATTGGAGCAGGCACTGATAGCCCTGATGGTAGGAGTGCAGGATTCAGCTCATTGCCGGAGTAGAAGCCCTGAGAAATCCAGTGGATCTGTGTATGAGGCTGGGACAGACCTGTAGACTGTTGGAATAGGGAGCAAGGTTAGGGTTGTCTTAGTCTGAGTGGTTGGAGGCATTTGTCTCCCCGCAGCGCGTTGGGTATGTTTGGGGATGGACCCCACATGTACTCATGCCACACCACTGGGGTGTGAAGTGTGACCTCCCTGAGGCGGGAAAAGGATCTAGGCACAGCGTGTCAGTCTGACAGCTCAGGTTCAGATTCCTTGGGAAGGGCAGGTGCAGGCAAACCTTAGAGCCTCACTTTTTTCTCCAGAGCAATTTGCAATAGACATTGTGAAAAATGGTTGTGGTAGCAAAATCCCGTCTCTTCTCAGAAGCTGGTTTGTGGAAGGGCGCTGTCTCTTCCCAGCGTGTAGCCGTGAAGTGGCCATGCGTTTTGTGTGTCACACGCCATTTCTCCTCCCATCTGAGGCTTGTGCCTGGAGATGTGGAAGGGAGACCATTTTGTGCTCCTGGGCAGCAGACTTATTACACCACTGTGGCACATGCCGTGAGCACGCTCACAAGGGCTCTGCATTGGTTCCTTCCTATCACTGGTTTCCCTTACCTTAACCTGAAAAAAAAAATCTATCAAAAAGAACAGGAAAGAAAACTTTCTGAGAACCCAGGAAGGAACACCTCTATTGATTTAATAACCTTTTTTCCCCAGTAGGTCTTTGCTCCCACGCATGCAATCCTGACAGCTGTTGTTAAATATTTCATGCTGTGTTTTCAAAGAGTAAGGGGACACACCACACCTTGGCAGGGGTGTTGAGGAGTTCAGGGCTCTGGGGGAGCTACAGAAACATGGGTTCTTCTTCACTTTTAAGAAGAAAGATGGGGTTTAGAACACAAAAGAAAGACAGGGGTGGCTAGAGCAGGCACAATTGTGGGAAGGATACTGGGGAAGCTGAATGGTTTATGGATTTGCATGCATGGTGGCAAAGGTGGAGCTGCAGCCAGGTACCTGTCCAGGACAGGTGGGTGATAGGGAGGAGGTTGATGCTGAGTGGGAAGTCCATAAGCCAGAAGGCCACAGGAAACCAGCATCACCCATGTGAGCTGAGAAGAGGAATCACTACCCTTTGCTCTGGGCTACGCCTAGTGTAATCCACCTACACTGCTGGAAGGGATCCCTCTTCTCCTCTTTGAGCCATGGCCTATGTCTCTGCATTTCAGATTTGATAACTATTCCGCCAATGTGATGGTTGACAGCAAGCCTGTAAACCTGGGGCTTTGGGATACTGCTGGACAAGAGGATTATGACAGGCTGAGGCCGCTCTCTTACCCGCAGACGGTGGGTCACACTCCATGCCCCTCATCCCTTGTTCCTGGCTGAGATACACCTCTGCGTCCCACTGCAAAAATCAACATTTGACATAATACAGTGGTAGGACTGTTTCCATCTGTCTCTGCTCTTTTCTGGGAATATCTCTGTTGATATACAAGTGCTTTGAAACCCTAAAGGTAGAAGATATCTAAGGTGGTTTTGGAGCCTTTAGAAAAAATTTATTACTGGGATAACTGAGATCTTCAAACATACTTATGAGTCCAGCTGACACGGATTTTAGGGTGGGACAGTTGCCTTACACAGCCCTGCTAAAAAACCCTCCTCTTGCTAAGTTAATATGACTCAGGGAATTTAGGAGCTGAGGCAGGAGATTTTCATATTTTTATGAATCCCACTACTCCAGCTTCTGCCTTTCAAAAGAGATCTAATGTGTGGACACATGCATTTGATCTTCTGATGCCTCAACTAAGCCCAAGCCTCTAAGAGGACAAGTGGATGTCTCTCCTTAGATACTGGTAATCATGTTTTTCACCATGTTGACAGAGTGATTTCAGGGTTTCAAGGTCACCTTCCCTGGAGGATGTTGTTCCAAGCAGTTTCTTGGCAAGCTCAGAAAGATACCACTGCCTCAGACGTGGGTCTTAAGGTTGCCATTGTAGCCGAAAGGGCTAGGAGTTGAGGGCACTGTTTGTTTCAGCCAGGTTCAGCCACCTAAAGTTGGACACCTGGCATAAGTTACTTGCTGAGGCTCCTTCTGCAGTCTGTGTAAGCAGGAGCATTTCTCAACAACATGATTGCACCCACCTGGGACACATCCCAAGGAAAGGTGGGGGAACTGTTCTCCAACGTACTTGGATGTGCTCCAAGGTACTTGCCTCTGTAAGTTGTAGAAGCATGGAAAAGGATAAATTGGGCCTGACACCCTTGTTTAGCTAGACAAAGTTGGATGAAAGAAATATAACCCTGAAGGTTTTCTTTCGTTTTGTTTTGTTTTGTTTTGCTTTGTTTTGAATGGAAGTCTAAATTCTGGCATGCCCTGGAGTAGCGCTAATATGGATAACCGAGACTCATTTGCATCCTGCGTGTGCACTTTTTTGGGTTGAGCCTAGCTCTGTCTCAACAACAGGCAAAATTATTCTGGCCTGAAAGCTCTCTGGTGTTATGTGAGAGATGAGCAGGACACTGTCAGGCCATTTCCCATGAGGATGAACGTGCCTACCGCAAAAACCCCATCCTCGTAGTCAAACATTTGTCTCTTCTGATAATGATGGCTGTGGCTACCATGAGTCAGGGGAGGAAATATCCTTCTCTCTAGAGGCAAATAGCAGCAGCCAGGGCTGTGTGATGTTGTGAGAGGCATCTTTCCCAAGCATGACCCTCTTTATTGCAGAGGGAGGATACTGCCCACTCAGCTCTTCATCCCCTTCCCTGACTCTTGTCACACAATCCCATGCTCTCATCCTAACACTGCGCCATGGTTATGTGCCTACAGGATGTCTTCCTGATCTGCTTCTCCCTTGTCAGCCCGGCATCTTACGAAAACGTCCGTGCTAAGGTGAGACAGAGT
>VXBO01002531.1:314928-328257 GCA_013400135.1 Rhinoptilus africanus | reverse complement strand
CCCCCAACCCCCGCATTCCTCAGCAAAGTGCAAATCTCGTGTGCCAGCCAAAGGCAGGGGGGTGGTTCCACCTCTGCTTTTTTGCCCTTCCTCTTCTCAGCCTCCATGAGTTCAAAGGAAAAGTTGCTTTCCCTCCCAGACACAAAGAGGGTGAGAGGCAAGCTTTGGGAGGGGACACCCGGGCCCAGACTCCTCTCCGTGGGAACTGCCAGGGACACCCTTTCGCCAAAACATTTCTGCATTAACGCAGCTAAGCTCACGTCACACGCAGTCATATCGGTACCGGCACTCACTCATGCTGCCAGGCACAGGCAGAGCCAGAACAGGAAGGGGGAGGGCTGGGGGGGAGGGGGGGAATAAAACAAAAAAAAAAAAAGGAAAAGAGCAAGGAATGAGTCACCAGTCCAGACAAATTGCCTCCAAGTCGCTAAAATTAAGCTGAGGAGAGTGGTCCCAGCGGTACTATGGATCTGGTAGCTGTGAGCACCTGCCTTCCTGATGCATTGCAGGGACTTGAGAGTAAGGAGTGCTACAGGGTGGCTGCTGCCGCCACCGCTTGTGGGAGGGAGGAGGGCTTGGGTTGCAACGATTGGCACTGAAAAATCCTGCAGTCCTAGGAGGGCACAGAGCAGCGGTGGAGTTGAGCCAGCTCACCACGCCCCGGCGCAGCACCACTTCTGAGTTTCAAAGGCTGCTTCCTACACCAAGGCATCGGGGAGTGTCGGCAACAACCTGCCACAGTGAAGGCCCCGAGGTACCCTGCTGGCAGGGCAATTTCTGCAAATTCAATTCATGGCCGGATCTGAGTAAGGCAGCTAATTCAGTGATGTGAAACATTATTGACTGATAATGTCCAGAGCAACCCTGGAGGACATCCTGTGGCAGCGAGTTCCACAAATGTCTGTGCTGCTGCCGGATGAATTGCAAAAGCCCCAGCCAAAGATAACGTAAACTGTATTAACATTAATTCCAGTAGAGCAGAAATGAAGTCTCTGGTGTGGGCTTATACTTGTGGAAGGCCAAGGGACACAAAGCCCTGGAGGCTGGGATCTAGCCTCCCTTTAACATCCTAAACATTACTCAAACGAATGACTTCTCAGCAGGTTATTACTTCCCCTCCAGTTTTCAAGCCTCGGCTTTTGCCTTCGCGGTCTGTCCTGTCCCCTGTCACATACAGCAAAGCAGAGAGGAGAGGCTCACCACATGCATGAAACAAAATTCCTGTGCCTGCCTGCCTTCCTGTGGAGGTGCACAGGTTGAGCTCCCCTTCCAAGACAATTCAAGCGGTTTGCAGAACCCCGTTGGAGATGAGGCAGACAATGGGTCAGGTCTCGGAGCATTGAGGAAGCAAGCTGGAGACCTGGAAGTTGTGACCCTGTGACTGTGCTTGTGCTAAGTCCTGCAAGGCACAGCTGGCCTGGGTAGAGCTCTGCTGCTGGATAGCTCTGTTTCTTTCCTTCTTCTGGGGTTCGCTGCATGGAGTTGCAGGTACCTGGCCTGCCATGACACAGGTAGCCACTGGGTGCTGCCCATGCCATTCCTTCCCCAGTGAGGCCTCATCTCTCCTGTGTGTCTCCAGACTGCATTGTGTCCCGAGGTCTGGGCTAAGGCATCCTGACAGCTTTGAAGCCCTGTACTGCCTTCACCTGGTCACCTTTGAGCAGCAGCGGCTGGACATCAGATTGCTCCAGCAGGTTTGGAAGGCCAGGTTTTAGACCCTGGCTATGTTCTGCTCACAGAGATGCTCCCTGCTTCTGCTAAGGCTGGCATTTGCCCTAGGAGCTCAAACGCTCATATGAGCAGTGCCAAATGTCAAGAGCTGGAAGACTGCATAGCACAAAGAGTCACTTATGTTGGCTGCAGGGCAGGGCATGAGGACTACGGTGAAACACTTTGTGCTGGGAATGGGATGGGGAAATCCTAATTTCCTTTCTGAGAGAACTGCTCACACAAAAGAACTTAATTACTTGTCCTCCCCCATTTCTTCTGGGTCCACTTCTTGCAGCAGAGATTAAATTTAGTAGGAGAGTTTGGGGCTGTTGAACTGCAGCTTTTTCCCAAAGAAGGTGCAAAAGTCATGAGGTTGTGCGTGAAGCCAGGGGAGGGACAGAGTTGAGACAGACAGCCACCCTTATTGCCCATCTACCCTCAGCTCCATCCATCTGGAGGTGTTCGTAGGGCAGAACAGAAAGGAGAAGGGTTTGGGTGCTCAGCATCCGGCACGGTTTATGAGCATCTTGCCAGCCAGAAGGCTTTGCCACATCCCTGCACCTCTGAGCAGCACCGGTCCTGCCTGCAAGGCAGGATCTCCTTATTTCAAGGTCCTCCTTGAAACAAGGAGCCCCTCTCCTCTGTGTCCATGGGCATTCACGGGGCGCTGCCACTGCTCCCTCCACCTAGGGTGGTCGAGACGAGCCCCCCACTCCTGCCGCACCACTCTCCCACCACACAGCTGCTCTCTGCATCCCTCTAGTCTTTCTCTCCCTCTCTCCTTCACTGTCACCCGCTTCTTTTACCGCACTCCTCATTCCTCCACCCTCCCTTTTGCGCTCCCCTCCTCCCCTTGCCCCTCTCCTGCACCTCCCTTCTCTCTCCATCCCGGTCTCTCCCCCCGCCACCCCCTCTCCCTTCTCCTGCCCTATCGTCCATCCCCTCCCTCTCCTTCTCCTGCCGGTGTTTCCGTGCGTGGCGCCGATTGGCTGCCGGCATCCGTCCCCCGGTAGCCGCCGCTCCCCGCCGCCTGCCCGACAGCCCGGCGGAGGAGCCCCCGCTCCCGCAGATGGCGAGGGGAGCGCGGGGGAGAGACCCGCCGGCCTGAGGGGGGGGGACCCCGCATCCCCGGAGGGACACCGGCCAGCGTTCCCTGCCGGCCCAGCTCCAGCGGGGCACGGGAGTGGGCCCCGGTCCCGCACCAGTCACGGAGGGGGAGATGGGCAGGTGCAGGAGGAAGGACTCGCGTCTCCGGTAGCGCACGGTGGGACTCGCTCCCTCCGGGGACCGCTCTGCTCAATTGCTTTTAGGAAAGGGGAAAGGGAAAAATATGACTCGGATTCTCCCGGGGAAGCAGAGGAAAATGTACATCCCAACGACACGTAAGTACCAGGCGGCTCTGCCCGCTCTTCCCAGATGTCTCCCGCGGCCATGAGTCCATGCAGAAGTTAACTCTGCAGTCCCAGAGAAGGAAGCCTGACGACCCTCCCCGACCCCCCCAACTCTGCCAGCCCAGCCTGGTCCCTACCAGGGAGCTCAGCCCCGCGGCGAGGCAGGGGGAGTCCTGAGCTGGAGCAGGCACATGGGAAACAAGGGGGACAAAAGGGGGGGGTGGAAGAAGGCACTGCAGGTTAATGGACTTTGTGGATCCCTCCCAGCTTCCATTCCTGTTTTATAACCAGGTCTAGGCTCAGCTTTTAGCATCCACCTCCTCCTCCCATTCAATGCAGAAATATCTATTATTTTTTATTCCTAATGAAAGCAGTAGCACCAGTTTACCATCTCCTCCTATCTCTCCGCCTTCCCCTTGCTCTCCAGATGTACAAACTAGATATATTCTGGCAGCACCTGGTAGGGAATCCCAAGCCCCTCGCAACAGGTGGAGTCCACATCAGCAGGGACAGACACCAAGCAGATGCCAATACACTGTCAGTGTGAGGCCAAGCCTCCTCATCAATTCCTGCCTATGCGGCTGCTGCCGAAGCAGCCAGCAGAGTGAATCCAATGCAGATGAGGCACTGGTGTCCAGCAGTTGTTCTGTCAAACTAGACAGGATATGTGATATGGCATTTAGGCTGCTAGATGGTACTTGACAAAGTTAGAATGGCACAGGCAGACCATGCCTGCTTAAAGACAAAGTTTCTCCACTGCAGCTCTCTGAGTTCATGGTGAATCAGTGCTTTGTTGCATTCCTTAGCATTTTTGATAGGGCTTTTGGAGCCCTGCGGCTGCGTTTATTGTGTTGCTAAACAACAGCCTGAGCAATTAGCTTTGAGATCTGGACCCCAGGCACTTCCCCATATGCTCTTCAGCCCCAGTACGAGTGTCCCCATCCATACTTGATATTTGCAGGACTCAGGCTTCAAATGATTTTTTTGGAAATTCCTTTTCATGCAGGAGGAATATTCAAAGGGATTCCTAACTATGTTCCCACCTTTTAGAGGATCATCATTTCACGAACATACTGTTCCCCTTTGCAGGCATCTTTGTCTCCAGAGCAGCCACTGCCCTCCCCTTTCCTCCAACAAGTGACTTACGTCACTGGAACAGCACTGGAAAAAAACTATCAGAGGAAAGATCCTTGAGCTTAGAGTTTCAAATCACTTCCTACTCTGCCCATTCATTGCGGCCACTCATGATGCGTGGAACAACCCAGTACTGCAGAACCCCAAGAGATGGGCTTCTAGAAGGACAGTGTATCACAGCCCAAGGCATCTGCAAATAAAGAAAGTCTAAATAATTCCAGTCCTTCAAGCTCATTTAAGCAGAGCAGGAAACATGCAATAGTCTGTAGAAATGGCCTTAAGACATAGTTGCCCAACTGTGGTTTTGTGGGGCCTATCAGATGAGGCTCTTTCAGCATAAGATTTGATACACCTGTGGGCTCTATTGGGTTTGCCTTTCTGATATACACTACAAGGAGTTCATCCAGAGCTCAGGTCTCCCCTAAGATTTCCTGAAGTTGGAATGACATCTACAAAGAAGAAAAAAAGCTGTAATATCAAGACACCTGTGAACAAAGTTATGATGCTCCAGAGAATTTCTTCTGGGATAAAAGTTTCTGGAGTGTTTCTGGCCTCCTGAAAGTAGTACCTCCCTTGGGAGTCCCTTCTTTTGAGATCCCTAGTTTTCATTTCGGTAACAAAGGAGCTTTAGAGCCCTAAGAGATTTGGTGCAATATGTAAAGGTTAGTCCCTGTTCTCTTCCGCAAAGTCATGCTCACTTCCAAGGAGTTAGTTCATCAGGAGAGTGACCCTGCCACTCCACTTCCAGAAAATTTTGCCAGAGCCCGAGTGATCCTGAAAGCATCACAAGTCTTCCCTGCATAGGGTTTGCCAAGGTGTCTCTGCTCTGGAGTATGTGCTGGGCTCTTTCACTTACATATCTGGAGCACTGACAAAAGATGAAATGCACAACCTTCCCTTATCTGCCTCTTCTCTCCCTGCAGCTCCTCACCCAGTGTCAGCAGAGAGCTGGTAGAGAGGTTGTTTGTTCAGGGCTCTCTCTGAGTGAGCTGAGTGCTGTTTCCATGCCAAACCCTGACGTGACGGGCAATTGGGCACCTCAGATTAAGAGGGCTGGGACACTGCTTTGGTGTTGCAAACAGCTGGGGCAGGCAGAGCCTCTTCCATTAGCTGTGTGTTCCAAGGTGCAGAAGGAGAGAGAGAAAACAAGAGAGGAAGAGACAAGCGGGATCTGGAATAATCCCTCTTGGTGTACCCAAAATAATCTGGCTCGTCCTTTACTCTCAAACTGGCATTGCACAGACCAGCTACCTTCCAGCTCAGGTGCTGAGCTCAGCCTCTGGGCTTGGATTGAGAGTGGAGGTGCTTTTGTTTCTGCTGGTGGGGCTAACAACGATAACATGGCCAGTCCAAAAAGAGCTTCAGCAAGCAGGAGGGTACTCGGTGAATGGGGGAGCCAGAGTCTGAATGGCCCTTTATCACTGGGTGCTCTTCCCTCTTTTGTTTGTAAGACACCTGCCACTCATAAATGAGAATCAGGCCCCTGGTGACTAGTCATCAGTACTGGAGCCATTAGCAGAAAATGAGAAATTTTCCTGTCCCTATCCTAGTCTGTGGTTCTTTCTCCAGACATCTTTCCCTAGTGGAGAGGATACATTGGCCCGCATTGAGGCATGTCCCTGTCTGTCCCTCTATGCCCACTGTGTCTCCCAGGACTAGATAGGGTCGATATTGTCCTACATCTTCCAGCTGCCAGCATCCACAAACTCACCTCGACTTCTAATGCCTGTCCATACCTACACACAGTTCATGTGGAGATTTTATCTGTGGCTTGTTCAACTGTCATGTTCCCAATACCAATGGCTTTTTTCTTCTCCTCTCACCTGCAGATTGATAACTGATCCTGCAAGGACACTGCCCCCTGCCCTCTTCTCTGCCTCTGCTATGGACACTTCTGCTTTCAGTCTCCCCACGCCAGCGGTACTGGAGGAGGGGAATGTCTCTGGCAGCTGGGCAGGCTTCACCACCCCCAACGTCTCCACCACCACCAGTCCTGGTGTGGTTGTCAGCGGCGTCCTCATCCCCTTGGTCTACCTCATTGTCTGCGTAGTGGGGCTGGCTGGGAATTCTGTGGTCATTTACGTGGTCCTGCGGCACTCTGTGAGTGAGTCAGTGACCAACGTCTACATTTTGAATCTGGCCTTAGCTGATGAGCTCTTCATGCTGGGCCTGCCATTCCTGGCTGCACAAAATGCCCTGTCCTACTGGCCATTTGGGTCTTTCATGTGCCGCCTGGTGATGGCTGTGGATGCCATCAACCAGTTCACCAGCATCTTCTGCCTGACAGTGATGAGTGTGGATCGCTACCTGGCCGTGGTCCACCCAGGGAAGTCCTCCAAATGGCGGACAGCGCGGGTGGCCAAGGCTGTGAGTGCAACTGTGTGGGTGCTGTCTTCCGTAGTAGTGCTGCCTGTTGTGGTCTTCTCAGATGTCCCCTTAGGGATGAGCACATGCCACATTCAGTGGCCAGAGCCTGCCTCGGTGTGGAGAGCTGGCTTCATCGTCTACACGGCCACCCTGGGATTCTTTGGGCCACTGCTGGTGATTTGTCTCTGCTATCTTCTTATCGTCGTGAAGGTCCGTTCCTCTGGCAGGCGGGTGAGGTCTCTGTCCTCCAAGCACAAGCTTTCAGAGCGCAGGGTGACCCGTATGGTGGTGGCTGTTGTGGCTGTTTTTGTCCTTTGCTGGCTCCCCTTCTATGTTCTCAACATTATCAATGTTGTCTGCCCACTGCCAGAAGAGCCATCCCTCTTTGGTGTCTACTTCCTCGTGGTGGTGCTGCCATATGCCAACAGCTGTGCCAATCCTATCATCTATGGCTTCCTCTCCTACCGCTTCAAGCAGGGATTCCGGAGGGCCATCCTTAGGCCGTCCCGCCGAGTCCAGAGCCAGGAGGTGCCAGCATGTCCCCCAGAGAAGACTGATGATGAAGGGGAAGAGGGAGAGATCAGCAAGATCACCCAGAACGGTAACGAGAGGCAGGAACACCCTCTAAGCAGTGGGGAAGGAGAAAGCAATGAGCAAAAACCACTCCCTGAAGAACCTATGGGATGTGAAAAGAGCAACAAGTTGCGTGTCAGTTATTTATGATGAAAGGGATGGTGCAGGGGAAAGAGATATTGGGACATTGGATCCCCTTCACCCTCTGTGCTTTTCCGCCTCAAAGGCAATGGGAGAGGTTGATACAAGGGAATACTAAAGGCCAAGACTCTACTTAAAGATTAAGAGGGCTCCATGAGCTTGTGGAAGAAGCAAGGCATTGTTCTTGGCTTTGGAAGGGACACCTGAGGTTTCTGTGGTGCCAGGTAAAGGAAGGACTCAATCCAGGGAGAACTGAAGAGGTGATGGGCACTGACAGTACAGAGAGAGCCAAGGTCAGCCCTAGACTGCATGATCCATCCTTAAATCACCCAGCTATGAAGGGCATCAGCTGTCATCTGACTGTGGCACCTGAAGGAAGTCCTCAAAATGACATGTATAACACGTGCCATTGAAGATCTAGAAATAGGCATCCCTGTGCCTTGGTTATCTTCCTTATAAACATGAGAAGCAGTTTACCCTTAAGGAGGAATAGGAAGAAAAATGTCTGTAGCTAAGACATAACAACTGCGTGAATGGCTGACCCTTCTCTAGCTCTTCAATAAGCCTTGGGAACAACTTCCCTACCTATGCTGGTTCTGGCTGGAGACCGCTCTGACTGCTCAAAGCCTCCTCTTTCTTTCCAGGGCTCTCATGGACTCTGGGCAGGCTGATGAGACTTACCTGAGAGAACAAATGGGACAATTCTTTCCTGAACCTCACATTCTTCAGGGTTTTCCTGGTGCCTCTGCACCCTGGTGGAAGGTGTAACAAGGGTAGAAAAGAAGACAACGAGGCATGGGTTGGAGGCAGGGTTTTGTTACAAGAAGAAATGCCCTTCCCCTTTTCCTCTTCCTAAGTCTTACTCTAAATAAACAAAAAGGATTTGGATTAAAAAGGACAACTGGGCAGAACCATTCTCTGTGTTTAGGGGAAGGCGATGCTATAGATTTGGCTCTCCCGAGAATACACAATGTCTTTGGGTTGAGTTGGTCTTTGTTTGTCTGGTACAGGAGATCAAGACATGTATCAGTCCAAGATGGGGGCAGGGAGCAGAGGGAGGTCATGGGATGTCCAGTGTGTGAATTGATTTGTCTTATGGGAAGTGGTAGGGTATTTGGCTTAGGCTGAAGAAGAAATGATGTGTCTGCACATGTAAAAAAGTGGCTGTGTGCAAAAGTTTGATCACTGGACTGTACATGTGTAAGAATGGCTGAACAGGGTCAAAGATCGAGGAGCCGGTGCTGGTGGGACATGTGCATGGGTTGGGCACTGATCCTAATCTGTGTGTGGCTGTGGGGTGTGTATAAATGAGTACAAATGGAGATGCGGGGCTCTGCGTGTGTATACGAACACAGATGAGGAACTGTGTTTATGTGACTGTGGGATGTTTGAGGGTATATACACTTGCGTAGATAATACAGGTATATATGGAAACGTGCGCAAGCATGTGAATGCTTGGGTAAGAGGCTAAGAGTCTGTGTCTCGCTGTGAGTGGTGGATGAGTGCTTGTGTCTGTGCATCAGTTGTTGCAGGGAAGTTGTGGGTGGGCCCGACTGTGTGTGCAGGCTAGAGGAGCAGCAATGTACAAGGCTGGGTGGGATGAAGGTCTCTTCCTCCACTTTGACTTCATTCCTGCAGGCTGTGCTAAATGTCTGCCCCACACCTTGAACTTCTCCGTGTTTCTAAGCTACAAGCACCAAGAAGACTCTCATACCAGAGCCTTTGTTTATATCTAGGCACTTTTCTCCACAAATAACTTTGACAAATGGGAAGGAGGGATCCACCAGCAGGAGACATGCCTCCCTGAGGTTAGAAGATGTTGGAGGAGGCAGTCCATGGAGGGTTAGTGGCAAGAACTGTCTGGGCGATAGAAAAGTGTCCAATGGGTTACTTAAGAGGAGGTATAAGGTGGGAAGGAATGGCATGGGGCCAAGTGTTCTGGGCAGAAAACAAAGGCCCAGGACTGGGAAGCAGAGCAAGCTGCAGCAGCTGAGGATGATGAGAACAAAATCACTTTATGAGGAAGCAAGTGACAAGGTCACCCAATGGTGATATGAGAAGCAAAAGCCTGCTATGCGTCAGGGGAACTGAAGTGCAGGACACCCAAGTTTGGGAAAAGACCATAGCAGAGCATCAGGTGAAGAGACACGTCCTAGCCAGGCCACAAAACAGAGGGAGTGTGGGAAGGGACTGTAACCATGACCAAGCAAAAGCCATTCAGCTGTGCTGTCAGCCACTGGTACAACCGTCATCTGCCTGACAGAAGTGACAGTTGTCCCTGTGAATCCTCCATTGTCTGTTTCATCTTTGAGCCTGGGATGCTGGTGCCAAGCTGTCCATGCCCGTAGGCTCAGCCTCAGGGTGTGACCTACCAGCAATTCCACACATTGCTTGCCTCCTCTTAGAAAGCGTGTGTACTCCCTTGAGCATGGGCAGCCAAGACCCCCAGGAGAGCTGGCTCAACTCATGGGGAAAAGAAAGTGTTTGGTGGCCAGTTTCTATCCTCTGCTACCTCTTCACATCTCCTCCTCCTTCCATCCATGCACCAGCTGCTGACACTCTGGGGCCCAGTGATAAAAGCAGCCAAACTATTCATGGGCATGAGATACACAGTCTGTTCGACTAAAAAAAGCCTCTTTTATATTTTTTTCTGTTGGGGAGCTCCTGCAGCATCCATTGGATGAAGCACAGTCAAGAAATCCTAGCAGAATGAAGATGAACTTCCAAAGCTCCTGACTTTTTATGGGCCAACAAACAGTAGGAAGATTAAAAGGTCTGGCAAGCGAGTGGTCAACTATATGGACCACACAGCACCTTAAATGGGGGTCTGTGTTGCTCCTCTTGCAGTCAGGAGCAGGGCAAGTTGAATGCTGAACACCACTGGCACAGCAATCCCTGTAGGACAGAGGAGAGATGGTATTAGCTGGGGAGCATGTAGTGCTGTTTGTGGCTGGTGACCAGGGACTGAACAAGGTACGTGACAGTGAATGAGGACCTTGGAGGAGGCCGCTCAGATGGGAGGGGGGGCAGATGTAGGAAGGGTTTTTCCTTTTCCATAGAGTGGCTGCCCAGCTGCCGCGGGGAGGCGGGGGAGTTCCCTGGCTACCAACATGCTGAGCGGAGGTGCTCTCCTTCACCACTGAATTGAGCTGAGACTTCCATTTTGCACGCCTTTGCAGCTCCATCTGCTGCAAGTCACCACTCAAGAAACTCCACCAACTGGTTGGCTTCTTAAAATACCTGCATCTCTGAAGAGCCCAGGCACTGCAATTGCAAGTGCGCCAAGGAGATATCATTTTGATACATGGAGTCTGAGCCCCTAGGAAGGCAGCTCGGCAGGGGATCCTGCTGGGGAAAAGAAAATGTTTTCCAGGGAGACCTGCAGAAAACTGCAGGTCTTTAGTTTAAACAGGAGTTGAAAAGAAAAAAGGGTCACAAGTATCATATTCTTCTGTCTTGTGTTTTCTTCTCCCCCCCACTACGCCACATCCTATTTTTCAGTGACAAATTGAGGAAAAAAAACCAAACAGAGATGAGCCGAAAATAAGACTGGGGGAGGGAAAAGAAAAGGTGAGGGGTTTTATGTGAAATTCATGAGGAGAAAATAAGTGCTGTAAAATTCTGCAAAGTATCACTGTGGATTAAAAGGCTGGTTTTCATAGGAACAGACATTTGGAATAACGGACAGTACCTTGCTGCCTGCTGACCCCTGCCCGCTGTCCTCAGCTCTGTCTCCCTCCTGGTGAATCCCCAGCTTTCTCTGTGGTAATAGCATTAATCTGACTGCCCTTGTGATCCCTCTTCCTCTCCTAACGATGGTGTGGTTGACTCCGGACAACCCAGAGGCCGCCAAGACCGTGCGCAGTGGCTAAGCAAAATTCTGGCCGTGTTCAGGGGGATTTGTTCCAGTCAGATGGGGAAATGGATTTTTCTATTCTGGGTGCAGAGACACAGAGATAAGGGCTCCATCAAGCCCTGTGCTGCACAAAAGGTTTTATTCTCGTCACGTAGAGATCGGAGCTGCAAGACTAGAAAAGGCCGCAATGATTTCAGCAGCATTGTGCAATGCCTCTTCCCAGCAAACATTTGATCACAGGCAGGGTGTCAGAGGCACGGAGAGCCCATTCTGCCACCTGCTCAGAGAGTTCAGAGGCACACGTCAGAGTGCACGAGAGCAGGTATAGAGGGGCATATATATGCGAGGTGTATACACACATATCAATAAGTATTTATGTGATTGCATGCGTGTATGTGTGGGAACATATGAATGTGTGGATGTGTATAAATATATATATATATTCATGTGTGTGGGTGCTTTGATTTAAGTGTATCTGTGTCTGCGTGAGACCGTATGTGGCCACCCACACAGATGCTTGCATACCCAGACATGCACATACCTCTTGGCCTTAAGCATGAAAGCAAGAGCACAGCGCATACACCTTCATACACACAGCTCAGGCATGGGCTACAACTAGGAGATGACAACTGGACCTTGCAAGTGACCTTCCCCACTCACAGACTCAGCATACTTGTACACCCAAGCACATTTCTGCCAGCCCAAAAGTGGTCCGGGGCAGCTTCGGACCCACTCAGTTTGACCCTTCTGCTCTGTGGTGGATCTTCAGGAGAGAAACTGGAAGGGCAAGGAATCGCGATCAGGAAGGGGTTCCAGCACGGAGAGGCGAGGGTGCGTTTCCAGGCTGTTACTAACACAGCCCACACTTAATGTCATTTGAAGCTGTTGTTAGGGAGCCGCTGTATTTGTCATCAGCAGGGAAACACAGCAGATCAACACCAGATTGTCCAGGCCGCGTTCTGCTTCAGCTATTGTAGAAGACCATGGAATAAGGGGGTGTGGGGAAGGGGCAGGAAGCAGTTAATCAGTTGTTGAAATAGGGGAACCAGTAGATAAAAGAGACCGGGAGACACGAGAAAGGGAAACATTCTTGAAAAGAAGATGTTCCTGGCTCTCCTGAGGATGCAACAGAGAATTGAAATGCTTTATCTGCTCGAACGAGTAGAAAATATGCAAATATTTGCTCATGAAAACTTGGTGTTCTTTGCCTTCCCAAGCATAAAATATGCAAACGCCACGCACAGCGCAGCCGGCTGGCTCAGGTCTCACACTCACCACGTCACGCACAAACACATGCATGCACATACCCAGCACGTCAATGCAGCCGGCTAAAGCCACGTGCCCGGACTGCAGCATGTCCTTCTATACGTGACAAAGAGCGTCCTGTGGGATGGAAATATATACCTCTGGATTCACGCGCCGTGCGCTCACGGGCTGTGCCTCACCACTGTCTCCTTCGGTGGTCTTTACTCACAGCAGCTGCCAAGGAGTTGGGGGGGAAGGGGGGGAGATGCAGAGAGGACGAAGGACCCTGAGCCCACCCCTGTCGCCCCCTGCCCTCGGCCACTGGGGCCACCCACCCGCTGGCAGGAGAAGCCACTGCCCGGCGCTGGCAGCCTGCGGGGCGCTGCGCCCAGCCTCCTGCAGGGGGGAGTCGCCAGCCGCCGTACGGGCAGGGAACTGGGCGAGCGGGCAAGCAACTGGGTGGCCAGGCAAGGAAGCGGGCGGGCAAGGAAGCGGGCGGGCGGGCAGCCACGGGCAGAGACTCAGAATCGCTTTGGCTGGAAGAGACCCTTAAGATCATCAAGTCCAGCCGTTAACCCAGCGCTGCCAGGTTGACACTAAACTGTCCCTCCGCACTGCATCGTTCGTCTCATCAATGTTCATGGATACCTCATCGATGCTTATAAGTGGGTGGGTGTCAAGAGGATGGGGCCAGACCCTTCAGTGGTGCCCAGCGACAGGACAAGGGGCAACGGGCACAAACTGGAAAGCAGGAAGTTCCATCTCAATATGAGGAAAACCCCCTTTACTTTGGGGATGACAGAGTGCTGGAACAGGCTGCCCAGAGAGGTTGTGGAGTCTCCTTCTCTGAAGATATTCAAACCCCCCCTGGACGTGTTCCTGTGCAGCCTGCTCTAGGTGAACCTGTTTTGG
>VXBO01002531.1:235284-314810 GCA_013400135.1 Rhinoptilus africanus | reverse complement strand
ACAGGGGGATGATCACTTCCCTAGTCCTGCTGGCCACACTATTTCTACTACAAGCCTGTCACACTTTGCTCTTTTCCCACCTGGGATTGAGGCAGGGCTGTGCCTGTCAGGGATGCTGCACAAATGGCTGGTCCCAGCACGCCTGCATGCCCCACAGTATGCTGACTGTAGAAACAAAGGATATTGTTAGGATTTTTGTCCAGATTCCTCTCTGACACCACTATCTTCTTGGAAATCACATAAATTCAGGTGTGTGGGCCTGTAGATCCCTGCAGAGACCCTCAGAGGCATTGTAGCTACTGCAAGGCATCACACAGTTTCGGCAGAGATCTGTTGCTATGAAAAACATCAAACTTTATCTCATGGGTATCAAAAAATGCCTATGCCCTATGCCTTGAAGATGGAGTGATGAACATGCTCGTGCTGGATCAAATGGCCAGAGAACACAGCAGGACTCAGTTGACAAGTTTTAGGAACAGACTCAGGACAGTGCTGCCAAGCAATGGTGGAACCTCTCTGTTTCAAATCCCCCCAGTGTCAGGGTGGATCCCTTAGTGGGAAGTACCCGTCACAGATTCAAGAGTTTCTGTGAGCTCTTAAACACCAGCTTCCCCCCTCTTGCCACAAAGTGCTTGGTTCTTTGGTGAGAAAGCTCATGGGTACCTTTGAAGAAAATTTTCTTGCCCTAACCATTGTCTACCTTTCTAAGCACTGCTTCTGAGAGATGAGATGGCCCCAGTAGCGATCTGATGTTGATAACTGCTCAGGGCAGGGCTAGGAGTGTGTGTAGGACAGGACAGCACAGGGGTAAAAACCCCTGGGTCTATGTAGGAGAGGATGGGAGGAGGAGGCATTCAGATGCATTCAGATGCATTCAGATGCAGAGAAGCAGAAGGCAGCAGGCTTGGCTGAAGGTTATTTTTAAAAACTAGTTCAAACAGCCTGCAGTGTCACCTGGTATCTCCCACCCAGACGAGCTGTTGAGCCCAGGAGCTCACAAGGCAGCGAAGTCTTGCTGGTTGCAGTGGGGTTCGTGCTTGTAGTCATACGCCAGACTTCGAGGTAGATACTGGCACAATTCCTTCCCTCAGTGGTCTCTCAGGCAGGGTAACAAGCTGGGGGTAAGGGATGCTCAGTCTGGAAGAGCTACCTGTGGGGAGAGGGGCAGCCCAGGTGATGTCCGTTTAGCCATAAGGCATCTCCAGCAAACGCATCTTGTCAGCCAGGCGCTGGTACATGGTTCAGCTCTGCCTGGCAGACACGCGGTGTCTTGGGCTTGCTGTGGGGGCAGTGGGAGACTGACAGATCTAGCAACAGCTTTGCTCTAGTGATGAGTACAGGTGATCAGCTCTTCCAGCTGCTCCTCAGCCACGTGGCGTTTCAGCAATGCACAGCAAAAAAAAAATGCAGCATCTTTGCCAAGCCTTGATCTCTGTGTGAGACAGTCCAGGCTGCCGGGCAGCCCAGCGCAGAAGTCCCTGCTGGCAGAAGTGCCCTCAGACTTGACAGCAGCTTGTGTAAAGCCAGGGAATGTGTCGTTCCTGGTTGGTCCAGGCCCCGCATGGGCAGAAGTTATGAGAGCAATGTAGCTGACGTCCAAGAGGCCTGCCCATCCTCAGAGACGTACGAGATATTCTAAGCCAGTAATTTCATACTGCGTTGGTGCTCTTGGGTAACCACGGCTGGCTGTTACACAAGCCTTGTGCACAGCCGTGGAGTTCACAGGCTGGAAAAGGTTCATCTTATCATGGAATCATAGAATCTTAGAACAGTTTGGATTGGAAGGGACCCTTAAAGTTCATCTAGTCTTCCCAGCCCCCTCTGCAGCCTGGCCAGAAATGATCAGCAGAGGGCCAACTGCTGTTACAGGATAACCCGAGGGAACCCCAAAGTACTGAAGCATAAAAACACACTGCCGCCTTTCCGTGTCCCAGGTGTCCCCCTCCCCATTTGCAGGCAGTACAGAAGGGCCAAGCAAAGGTACCCAGGCAGTGATGGAGAGGAGGCGAGCGCGGAGCATCACTCCCCAGCTCTCGAAACATGTGGGCTCTCTTTCCAAGGGTAGCAACTGCAGTAGCCAAAAGCCTGAACTTTGATTCCAGAAGGAATCAGCTGTTGAGCTGAGCAAATCGTGATGCTGTGCAGGGTGGGTGGAAGGAGGGAGGGAAGGAGGGAGAGCCAAGCCTGACATGGGCCAGAGCAGGGGGGGAGGCACTCACAAAAGCCTTGGAGGCAGGATGGAAAAGACAGTAATTACATAAAAGCACTTGGCGAGCATCTGGCTGGAGTCAGCTGGGCCCCGTCAGCCCTCCCTCCCCGCACTGCTCACCAGGAGCAGCTGAGGATACGGATAACCCAGCACGGGACCCTTCCGGAGGGGAGTGGAGGTAAGAGATCTTCCGCTCCCCCCCCCCTCCTCCCGGCTTGCGATGCTCTTGGGAAGTGGGGAGGAGGGCTGGGGGAAAAATGGAAAGGGAAAGCAGCTGTGGTGGAGGAGACGCAGCCAGGAAGGGGAAGAGAAGGGGCTATTTCTCTGCCTCTTGATGTGGATGGTACCTTTGCTCCGGAGGTTTTGGTGAGGGAGGAGCTGTGAAGAGCGAGTGTGTGGGTGTTTGTGGGTGGATGTGAATAAGTGTGTACATGTAGCAGGGCAGGGGATCCACATGTGCAGCAGTGGAGCTGAGCTCTATACAGGGGCTGGAAAGGGTAGAAAACATCCAAGTGATTTCCTTCCTTCTGTACCTGTGGTAGAGAGGGTTAATAGGATGGGACACAGTCGTCGAGGGAGAACCAGGCTGTATCCTCCTTCTTTGCCCGTGTTGGGGGGGTTGCAGGACAAGGGAGGAAATGCAGAAGGAGGAGGAAGCAGCTGCTTTTGAGCAGGGATTGTTGTAGTCCAATCTGGCCAGAGCTTCCCTGGGCTGTCTCCAAGGCAGAATGTGTGATGAGGGAGAGGGAAGATTGTTGAGCACACAAGGTGCCTTCAGGCTTGGGTTACACTTAAAAGCGTGGCTGGCACAGGGCTGTTGGACAGCATTCTCAGAACTCATGTCTTTGAGCACTCAGTCATACAAGTCGAAACCTCCTGCGAAAGTGGCTGCCCTGGCAAAATGTTGCTGGTGTAGCCAGTTCCCTCCAGGGAGCAAGGCAATGTTACCCTGGCAAAGGTGTCTTTACTGGCATAAACTGCTGCCCAGCTGGGCGATGCTACCCATGCAAGCCTTTGTTTAGTGGCTCCCTGCGGGTCCCTATTCTGCTCAGACCAGACATTAAATACAAAGTCCTGCTCACTGCCCTCTGTGAGCTGTTCTTGCAGTCAGATGAGACGAAGGCGAAGACCCCAGCTGATGAGGTCCTTCATGAAGAACCTTTGCTTGGTTGTAAGCAACTCAAGACTACAGATGGAAATCTGGGATGGAAATTAGCGTGATGGCCTCCCTGTTACCTGTTCCCCTTGGAAAGGTAGACAAGGCCAGACATAAGGCCAAGAGCTGCAAAAAGAGGGGGAAAAAAAGTCAGGCCAGAAAACCTGAAGGAGTGAGGCACTGCAATAGCTTTGATGGGACAGAGAGGAACTTTGCCTTCAGTGTCAGTCTCAGAGTTTTCATGCACCCCAGAAAATTTATTGACTTTCAACAGTACTGCCAGCCGCTGACATCCTCACCAGCAGCAGACAGGAGCAGACAACACAACGGATCACAGAAACCTGCTTCTGTCAGCTGGTAAGGCTCTGTTAGCAAGAAGCGTCGTGCTAACCTTTCCCCACCTCATTTTCCAAAAGGGGAGACAGGCACAGGCAGACCTGGGAGACCTGCAATGGGTCTCACTGCATGTCAGTGCTGGAGCCCAGCTAGGGACTCACGAGCACAGCAGCGAATTTCTTGGTCCTCTTCCCACCCCGACTGGAAGGCATGTTCACTCCATGTTCATTGAGCTCCAGGCTGACAGGCAGCCTGAGAATATCTTCAGGCCTCCCAGCCCCCCCTTCCTCCCTTCCCCCCAGCTCGCAGCACATATTTTCCCAGAGTTTTCCGCTTGCTTCTCCAGTGGTGCTGGGGTCCTGCCAAACGCCAGCCACTCTCTGGGAAGCGGGGCCTCCCATTCCCAAACTAAACAAATGGGAGAAGGAAAACAGAAAAAAAAAAAAAAGAAGTCTAAGCACACGTAGACACGCACAAAACCCTTTCCCCCTCAGAAACCTTGGAGCCTTCTCCAGCTTATGTTGGAAATTGCAGGAGGCAGTGCTGACTTGGCATTTCTGGCCCCTGCAGAGGAGAGCTATTGCCCATCCTTCCTTCTGCCTCTCAAAGATACATGTGTGCACTCCCCCCAGGGTGTAAGTTCCCAAATCCAGTTTTGCTGCAGGGTAGGATCCACAAAATCCTCTTCCCAACAGATTTTGGAGTGTAAGAAAAGTCTCTTATCCACCACTCCCCTCTCCCCCACACCTCTTCCTCCCCAAAAATGCCCTTCATTCTCAGCTTCTGGTACAGCCACGTGGTGCTCACCCCAAGAGCACAAGCACGTCAGCTCGGCGCCAGGCTGGGGACAAAGATCACGGCCAGGGTTTGCTCCAGATCCTCAGCTTTCCTGGCAGGCAGCTCTCCGCAGCCGGGCTGTGCTTCAGGCCAGGCACACCCCTCCCGTGCAAAATGCTCAGCTGGGGACCTAACCAGGGGACATGACCGGGGGATGACATGCGCTGGAGTGCAAGGCTTGGGGCTCTGCCCAGGGAGAGGGGATGACCAGAGAGGGAAAAACGTGGTGCTTCTCCTAGTTGGCAGATGAGCCTGCTAGAAAGATCACGCCTGGGGGGAGGAGCTGCAATGACATGCAGAAAAACAATGCAGGAGAGAATGAAAGATGAATTCTGGGGACTGTGAGGGGGACAGGCACAGCTGGGGATAGGGCATGGCCAGCCAAGTGAAGGGCTAATGCCTGGGACAAGGGACTAACGCTAAGGAGTGAGGACAGAGTCCTGCACCATCCCACCTGGAGGAAAGCCTGTCTCTTGCACACATGTACCTCACCTTGTCCATCCTGAGATGCTCACGGTGGGATGCTGCCCTGATGCCTGCCCACCCTTTGCACAGGCTGCAATCTGTGCTGCCCGCATTTTGCTGACCGGGGCTAGGCTGTTTGGAAGTGAAAAGGCAGAGGAATAAAAAAAAAAAAAAAAAAAAAAGAAATATGTATATAAGGAAAAGGCACTACCTAGGAAAGGGTTAAAAGGCACTGAAACCCAAGCCGGTTTGCAATGGAGAGCGCCCAAAGCCAGGGAGGGAAAGGGAGGGAGCAGGTCCAAGCCCAGCTTGAGCACCCAGCCAAGGCTCAGCAGCGCCTGTGCCAAGAGCCAGCTTTCTTAAAGCCATGGGCCCGGGGGCTGGCTTTGCAGGCGGAGGGGAGCCGGCGAGCAGGGGCTGGGAAGCACAGAGGGGAACCCCTCGGCCTCCGGGGTGAGCTGCCATGCTGTGCCGGGGTGCAGGCAGAGGGAAGTGGGGGCAGAGGCTGGGAAAGGGGCTTTTTCAGCTTGTTTGCGTGTCTGTCTTTCGTCAGCATGCTTCTCTGGAGGCTGCCTGCTCCGAGCTTTGCTTCCTTCACCCTCCTCTGCTGTGGAGCAGCTCCCCTCTGGTCTGTCTGCAGAGGCCTGGCACTGCCCACTGGTCTTGGAGGAGCCGGACATCCCGTTGGGCAGGTGCTGGGGTTTGCCTGAGCATACAGCTGAGCATTGGTGGGAGGGGGTTGAGGCACAGGGAGGGATGGGATTTGGTGGGGGGAAGGAAGGGAGCTGAAGTTAAGTTCCCATGCCGCAGTCCAGGGTCAGACTCCAGCTGGGATAGGGGAATTGTTGGGTTAACTCCCGTACAGAGTTGGTACCTTGTGACTGGTGGACTGGAGAAGTTTTTTACAGCCCTCCCCACAGATTCAGTATGCTTTTGCTAAAGGGGGTGTGTGGTTTGCCATGTCTCCTTCCTCTATCCCAGCCTGAGGACTGAATCTTCTAGTGGCGCCAGTGGTTTGCCTAGTGAGGGTCAAGCCTTCTTCCAGGGTTAGCACCTAGTCTCCATTGGTCTGGGCAGAAGGGCGTGGGGCATCCTCTTGGGCCATGCGGTTGCTACTCAGATTGCAGCCTTGAACCTCCAGGGACTTCAAGCATGTAAACTCCCTTCACAGGACAATGCCATTTCGTCCCACCCCTTGGCTACAGCCACAGAAAGATGTTTTGTGGTGATCTCTGCTCCATCCCCTATGTCCTCCCATTCTTATACCTCACTCTGGTGCTTCCTCATATCTTCCCAGGTCAGCATGGACATAATTTACCTGCGCACACCCCTGGCCTTCCTTCTTCTCCCTCTTGTTGTGCTTGGGGCACCCACCGATGAACCCAACCTCACAGAACCAGCCCCTGGTGCTTGCAAGCGCTGTTGTGACCCACTGGACTCTACCACAGATGCCCCACCACTCCCTCCCGGCCACCACCACTGGCCCTACCCAGTGCCGGAGGTCCGTCCCTATATCAACATCACCATACTGAAGGGTAAGTGCCCATCTTGGCCCCGGGATGCCAGGCCCTGCTCAGGGACCGGTGGCACTGCAGTGGAGGTGACAGCTGGGTTGATGGCATGCTGGTTATGCTCACAAACTGCCAGATGCCATCCTGAAGGGTATGTGCCCCCGCATACTGTGCCAAGGGTTTAGATATTTTGTGCTGTGATGAAGAGTAGCTTGGGGGAAGTCAATGCATATCCCTGCTGTGACCTCGGTGTCTCAGGATGATGCCCGCTGCCAGCTCTTCCTCCCTATTAGCATAGGAGTGGTGGTGGCAGTCTCTTGCCAGCCTGGGAGGACACTTTCCTTGCCTCAGAATTGTAGAGTCCTGTAGTGCCTTGAGGGAAGGAGCAGTCTCTATCCAGCTGCAAAATAAGACTGTTTGGAAGGTAGGCATTGGCACCTGGGAAGGCTGTGTGGAAACCTTCTCCAGCTCCATGGGTCACATGCATTTTGCAGTGGGAGGAGGGCAAGGGGAGGCAGCAGCTACTTGCAAGCACCTCCAGGCTGTCAGTGACCCCCAGCTCATTCCACCCTGCAGTGGCTGGCTTGGCTAGCAGAAAAGGCTCCTTATTTTAGATCAGCTCCTCCCTTTAGGGCTCCCCTTTTAGACTTTGCTGCGGGCAAAAGCCTATTCCCAGCTGGATCCTGCTGCACTCGTTTATTGTTGCCCTGTGGTTCCTCTGGGCTAGCTGGGCAGATGCTCCCCTTCCCTGCCCAGCCTGGAAACAGCTGCAATCCATCAATCCAAAAATCCATCATATCGGGGGCAGAGAGGCCTGGACTAGAGCAGGGTGCTACAATACCATGCAGAGGATGGAGAGGAGGCCCAAATTTGGGATGCTGTCACGTGCTGGGGGCTGCTTTGATCCCCATCTCTTCTCCATATACATAAAGTACGTTCTAGTGCTGCTCGCTCTCTGTATCAATGCCTGCCCAAGTGTGTGACAGGGAACATACAAACCAAAGGATGCCGGTATTGTCAAAGTACCAGGCCTCTAACTTGCACTGCAGCATCCGCCAAGTCCCACTTGCGTCTTTTCCCTCTGACTGACCCTTGTCCCTCTCTAGTCATATTCTTCCACAGCCATTAGCACTTCTTCCCCATCTCCAGCCTACAGCAAGAACAGTGTTCACGCTACATGGATAAAAGGGTCATGGGAGAGGTGTGCAGGAGGACAGGGGCTGTGGTGGAGGTAAAGGAGTGTGGAGGAGGAAGAAAAGGTAAAAGCCACAGCGGTACTTTGCATTGCTGGGCTCCATCCCGGGCTGAAGTCTCCTAGGGGCTGGTCCTAGTGTCTCCAGCAAGGTCATATCATGTGGTGAGCAGGGGGTTTCTAAGAGAAGAGACCCCAGTCACACTCAGAGCTCTGCTAGCTCCTTTCCCATGAAGCAAAATGATATTGTGACCCCCAGGAGCATTCCTTCTTCTGGTGTTGCCCCATCCTTGAGCAATCCTCTGCCTCCTTATTAGGCTTTTTCACCACCAATTGCGCCTCTCCCTCTGGTATTACACAGGAGTTGTGTCCTCTGCTTCCTCTTGTAGGAGAGAAAGGAGACCGAGGAGAGCCTGGGATGCCAGGGAAATGGGGCAAAGAAGGACCACGAGGTGAGCGGGGTGCCCAGGGCCAGAAAGGCAGTAAAGGACAGATGGGCACAGCAGGAGAGCCCTGCAAGCATCAGTATGCTGCATTCTCCGTCGGTCGCAAGAAAGCGCTTCACAGTAGTGAAGGCTTCCAGGTCTTGATCTTTGACACCGTCTTCGTCAACCTCTACAGCCACTTCGACATGTTCAATGGCAAATTCTACTGCTATGTAGGTGGACTTTACTATTTCAGCCTCAACGTCCACACCTGGAACTTCAAGGAGACCTACATGCACATCATGCGCAACGAAGAAGAGGCAGTCATCTTGTATGCCCAACCCAGCGACCGCAGCATCATGCAGAGCCAGAGCCTCATGCTGGAGCTTCAGGAAAATGATGAGATCTGGGTGAGGCTCTACAAGCGGGAGCGGGAGAATGCCATTTACAGTGATGATGTTGACGTGTACATCACCTTCAATGGGTACCTGGTCAAGCCCAGCCTTGACTAACTGCCTCTCCTTCTCCTTGAGGCCTCTTTGGCCTTTTCTTTCTTCCTCTCTCTATCTCTTTACTGCCCGCAACCACTGCAAATCACTTGGAATTGGGCCTGTCAGGTCTCAGGCACTGAGTGTGAAACTCGCCACACTGGCTCCCACCTCACGCTGTCTTGTAGCCAGGCCTGTATCTATCCACTTACAGCGTGACACTACCATCTCTCGCCCCCTCACCTCATGACCCCAACTTAGGTTATTGGCTGCTTCTAAATCTGCCAGTGAACTGTCTGGCGTTTAGGGTCCTAGAGCAGGAGGAAGGCTAAAATGCTGCTCCTGGGGATGTGTCCCTCCCTGGGGCTTCATACACAAAGGAATCCCATAGAAAGGGCTAGAAAGTCCCCCCTGCCCAGGTGCATCTTAGATCCTCTGTGTCCCAACTAGAAAGGCCAGTTTTACAGCCTGCAACATGGCCTTAATTTTACCTGTCACACCTGTAGTCTGGAGAGAGGACTGGGGTCTGATGGCCTCCTGTAGCACAAGGAAGATGTAGGAGTGGTGGAAGATGACTCTGTCTTTTCAAAAAGGGCACTGTTGACCTTCTGCAGTATGTAATTGGCTTTCCTTAGACACTCTTCTGGGTCACAGAGTCAAAGTTGGCTATAAAATCTAGGCTTGGTGGGATTGTTCTCCTCAGTGCCAGCTCTAGTTCTTCTAAGAGATTAAGAGACAAAACCTCTTCCAGATCCTTCAGAGGCATCTGCCATTGAATCAGTAGAGCCCACCACTCTATTCCCACTAGGGATCATAAGTACAGAATGAGACAGAGAGAGAGACAACCCTACCGAACCAAACCTCACCTGGGGTGATACTCGGTCTTGGTTCCCCTGTTTTGGGAAACTAGTCCAGACAGTGAACCAGAATCTAGTCTCTTTTTTGGAAGAAATGCACTCATGCCCTTCTATTGGTATCAGAGGTCATCCCTAATACTTGCTGATGTGAGGGGAGATTTGGAGCCAGGCCCTGGATCACGTGTGACATTAGGTTGATCCTCCTGAAGGTGGTTCTCCCATGCTGGTATTGAGGAGCCACTGTTTCAGGACCTGACCTAGAGGCTGTATGCAGTTAAATCAGTCCTAAACGGCCAGGTTGGCACCTCTTTGCCTCTGTGATGGAAAAGAGAAAGAGGTGAGACTACAGTACCTCAGCCCAGGATTAAAAGCTTCCCTGCCACATCCTCTGTGCCCTTTTCTGGCAATCTCATCAGAGCAACTGAGAAAAACATGTGGCCAACACAAACCCTCGCTCTTCTTGTCAGGTTGGAGATGTTGCAGTGGGAAAGGAATGCCAGCGGCAGGATTTTCTAGTACCATTTGTACTGGTCTCACACTGCTCTCACTCACATCCCTCTGGGATCACTATGGTCCTGGGAGGAGCAGGTGAGGCTGACTCAGCACTTTGGGAAACCTGCTTCCACATATTGTGCTGCTCCTGTAAACAGCAGTGCCAAGAGTTGTCTATTTTTTGAGTCTCAGGACAAGACAAGCAGGAGAAACTATATTTCTCCTCTTCCCATCACTGATAATGAAATCTTCTGACTTATCTAGCTTCTGCGGTCTCGCAATTAGCCATGGTCTCTGCCTGTAGCACCTGGGACTACCAGAGCTCTCCTATAGGAGATACACATCATTATATAGGACTAAGTCTGGTATACTCAGCCCGGGATGGCAAAGCCACAGGGACCCAGGCTAAATATTAAAAATGAACTTGAGAGAATTGCAGGACATTTTCTCTCTTGCCCTGTTTACTTACCCTCCCTGCTTTGCTAAGGAAGCTTTACAGACTGGAATGAGTTTCAGGCACTTTCTGCCCACTTCAGTCCTCCCCACCACTGTCACTGAGGCAATGGGTATAAAAACAAGGTTTGACTAAGGCAAAGCTGGGTTTTTTCCCAGGGAAACATGTGATGATGGGATCATGGGAACTAAGGGAGACTGAGTTTCTTCCCCTCCCTTAGCAGGTCAAGCATGTGGAATTGCTCAGAGACAGGATTTCAAGGAGTAGAGAAGCAGCAGCATGCTGGAGGTGATGCTCAGGATTGAATCCCATTCCGTCTTTCTCAACAGGCTGCAAACACAGATGTTGTCTATTTACAGCGTATAGGGCCCCTGTGTCTCCCTGAAGAGAAGCAAGCCTCTCTAACACTGAATATCTCCAGAAACAAGCTTCCTTCTTCCTCCTTTTCTATTTGGTGTTTGAATGCCAGTGATAGGTCTCATGTGCTACCCATAAGCAGCCAGATGGTGCCTGATGCACATGAGAGAGGAGGGAAGGGGGACCAAAGGGTGTATTTAAAAGGCTTCTTGGTGCTAAACAAGATGGCAATCCCTTGGTGCTAAATCAGATTTCAGGAGTATTGTGTGCTTTCTGGAAGGTGTAGTAGGCTGAGTTGTAACGTACTGTGGAATTAATGGTGCTTTATGTTACAAAACCAAACAAACTCCAAGAAGTTTTGTGTATATATACATATTTTTTTCAGTGGTATTAAACTTTTTTCCCTGGTTGTTTTGCACTTAGATCTGCTTTTCCCTCCCGGTCTATTCCTTCTGTCTCTGATTATCGCCAAATAGTGTGATGGAAAAGACACTGACATGAAAGAGACAAGTACAAAGTCTAACTCAGCCCTGAAACTTCCCTGGGCAATCCATGGCAACCTTCGGTCTGTTTCCTTTGTGGAGAACCATTACCTTAAGATTTTACTGCTTTCACACTTCTAATGACAACCCACACCTGTCTTTGCTGGGAAAGCTTTAAGCAAATTCAAGGAAGGATTCTTTGGAAATTACCGAAAAAACAGGGCAATAGAATGGGTGGTAGGATTAGGCTTCAAGTACTTAATTAGTTATATTGAGGAAGGATGGGCTGATGCTGGAGTTCTCATAAGGGGGATCTTCTGAAAATTTTAGCTCATCTTTCTATCAAGTACTTAGTAAGCATGTGTGTGTTTTACATTTTCTTTGTGGTGTTTCTCTTTTCTTTGCCAAGAGGTGAAGGCCAGGAAGTACAGATGTAAAAGGGTCGTTAAACTGTTGACTAGACACTTGTGCTTGCTAACAATGAGGTGAGTGGCAGTTCCAGAGTTAAGCTGGACACATATTTTTGTAAACCTGTGTGTGATGAGAAAGGCTTGAGGTTCAAGTCAGAGGTGGAAAGACAAGTGGCGATTGCCCATAAAGTTGGGGAAAATGGGAAAATGTGAGGCGAAAGTGGAGACTTGGAGACCTGAGTGGAAGATCTATGAGGGATAGAGTCCTAAGGGCAGGGAGATGACTTTTGGAGGTCTCAGTGTGGCCCAAAGAGGTCAGTAGGGTTTTGTTTAGCATCTTTGGGGTTTGGACAGAGGAGACTCCTGCTAAAGTGGAGGAATGGACAAGAAAACAAGAGATACCCATATAGGACCTTCTGTTTGGAGTTTAATTCATCTCCACATAGCTTCTCCTGTGGTTTGACGTGTACCAGATGCTTCATTTGGCAAGGCGTAGAAAACATAATCACACGCATCCTTACAGGCCCCCTTGGTCCTGTGTCAGGCACACAGCTAGGGCTATATATATTCTAGTAAATGCAATACTCAGATCGGAGCCTGGCCTTCTTCGCATCTTTTATTTACTTCTGAGGAAGCAGATAGAAATGTGTCCTCAGGAAGTGCAGAGTTTGTGCTTGTGCATGTTCCTGGCCCCTTGAGGTGAGATGCTGGTAGATTGGAGGTGATTTTGTCACAGTTACAAAAGGTGAGGAGTGAGGGAGGAGCGGAAATGTGTAGCCAGACCTTCTAGAAAAGTTTTCTGTGCTTCAATCCTTGAGCCTACCCACTTGCAACTGAAGAGTCTCTTCAGCAAAATCCCTTGGGGATAAGATGCATGATGACAGGTGGGATCTATAGCTGGTGTCACCCATCATACCGTGGATGCCCAGCTGGGGAGTTCCTGTAGATGAGGCTCAGCTCAGGCCAGGTGGACCTTGCAATGTTGTTGAAGGAACGAGGGCTACACTGGGTCAGACCAGCCCTGCTGCCCTACCGGTGGGCGCAGCCATGCCCTGAAGGCCACAAGGCCTCCATTCACTTCATTCACCCCTCTGCTGCGTCCTTTTCCATGCAATGGGGCTGCTCTGTGGTATCTGAGCCTGGGGTTGGTGACAACCAGCACGTCTCTCCCAGGCAAAGCAAGAAGCGTGCCCTGGGGTGGCCAGCTACAGGGCTACCCTGGGGCCATGCACCTCTTTTCCCCTGAAAGATAGGTCCAAGCTCTGCTGCAAAGGGCTCTGCGGCCACATCTCAATCTTATTCAAGGTATGTGCCAAGGGGCTGGCTCTTTCAACTGGCTTCCTGCAGGTTTGTAGTCTTGCAGGTATGAAAGGGGGAGGGAGTGGGAGAGAGGAGGTAAAGGGCAGGATATGGTGCTGTCTCTGAGGAAGAAAGCGCATGTCAGGAGAAGCTGAAGGCCCTGAAGGGGCATCTTTCCCTGTGATATCTGTGGGAAAGGGGAAGAGAGAAGCAGAGCAAGAAAAGGAATATAAAAGGAGACCTTTAACCCTTCTGAGGGCACTCAGATGGGCATAGGTAGATGCGCCTGCACCTAAAGCACCAGGGAGAGCAGGGGCGCAGCATCTTGGCTCTGCATCTTGGCTCTGCATCTTGGCTCTGCATCTTCCCTGACCCTTTGTCACAGATAAGGCAGCCATGGGAAAGGTCTCTGGCAGCCCCTAAAGCCTCATCCCAGCTCCCAGCCATAATCCAGGGTCTATCCCACGTCAGGGATTTGTGCACCATTCAAGGAGTCACTGCACTGTACCATAACAGGTTCCGCCTCTGCTCCAGCCTGCTGTCCCCCCTCTCTTCCCAAATCTCCCAGTCAACCTGCTTGACTCACACCTCAGCCTTGTTTGTCTCCCAGAGTCCTTGGAGGGAAAGAGGGGTGATGCAACGACCCAGCCAGCATCGCCCAGTGCTGCAAGCACAGCCTTCGCCTCCCTCCATCCAGTGCCTCGCAGACAGATACCAGCAATGGGTTGAACCTGTCCCAGATCTCCCTTTTTCTCACCTTCCCTTTCCCATTGCTGTCTTGGACGTGCCATTGGGCCCAAAGTGCTGGATGAGGAGGTGGCTGCACGGATGGTGGAGCACAGCTGCATTGCCGAGCGTGACAGTTCCACAGCCTCACATGGCATGGCTCTCCTCTGACCACAGTGGGAAAATGGGCATCTGCCGAGCCACGCTGGGCTTCAGAGGCCAGCTCGGTGCACACTCTGCTATGACACCCACACAAGTATACACACGCACATACCAGCCCCATATGGACATCTCTCACCTTCCTGCCAACGGAAACTGTTGCCCTTTGCAAGCCTGGTTCACTCTGAAGATGCTATCAGGAGGTGGTTCGAGGGGGGCTGAGGCTCCAGGCCTCTTTGGTACAAGCACAGCTCCCTCACCTCATGACATGCCTCCCCCTTCTCCCACAAGCCCTCTGTGATCTCTCTCCCTGCAGTTATATCATGGTGAGTGACAGAGCAGGTTTAAATCACCAGCTTCTGACAGTTTCTCAACCCACACACTGTCCTGTCTCTTGAGTGTGTGTCACATAACTCACAAATGATCAGGGAATTACTGCAACACCTTTCCCAGTCTCGGTTTGCAATGGCTAAAATGGGAGGGAGCGGGATGGAGAGCTCTTGGATTGGAGAAGCTAAGAAGTAGGGGGCTCCCCATCCACCTGGGAAAGCTGGGAATGCAGCCCTGAGTGAGTGGGAGGTGGGGGTGCTGGGTTGTTTCTTGATTCACTTTAAGCTACTTGCATCCGTGCCTTCACGAAGTGAGGCTGACCTGCATCAACCTCAAAGCTGCTGAGGCACCTCGACTGCCAGGGAGCCCAGACAATGCGAACTGCAGTGCACCTCTGAGGCAGGAGATGTGTTCAAGCCCCACTTGGTTACTAGCGGGGACAGTTGTGATGCTTCAAAGTAGCCAGGGGAAGAAAATACCCAGGGACAAGTCTCCTGCCTAACTGGCACCTATCCTGCAGGCATCATTTCCACTGTCTGGTTCCCTGCTCTGAAGTCCTGACTGCCCTCCAGGATTTTGACACAGCAATGTCCTAGAGCAAGACTTGGAGATAGATCTTCCATGGGATGCCAGAGGCTCACTGTATTCTTCTGTTTGCCCCACATGTGCTTTTCTGGGCTCAAGGCACTCTCCCATTTGCCCCTACAGACACTTTTTTTCTCCCTCGTATGTCCTCAATTCTTCCCCTGAAGTAGTGGAATGGGGGAGATCACTAGAAAGGACTTCACAGGCAACCCAGCTCTGTCCCCTGCAGCCACGGGCAGCAATTAAGCAGATCTTTTGGGCCACAGAATTACTGTTCCACACATAGGCCAAAATATCTCCCGAGACCTTACTTTGGTCCAGCTCCCTCTTCTCTGCATGCGGTATGCTGGTGGCATCGGTTGATTCTTTAGAAGACTTATGCAGGCTTTTACAGTTGTACCACATTTCAAGCTTGGTCCTGCAAGGCTTTGACATGTTTTTTTTTAAATTCCATTTGTTCATGATATGCCAGAGTCTGAAGCACTCCCCTGACCCTAGGACAGGTTTGCTTCTCCTCCCTCATCCCCAACCCTGCCAGCTGTGGAGGCAGAAAAGCTATGCCTTCATGGCAACAGCTAGACCAGGCAGGGATAGTGGTGTGCTGGCTCAGACCATGACTCTCTTGTCCTTCAGGATGGCAACCTGAACTCTGGGGAAATGGAGAGAGGATCAAGGCATTCTGTTTACTGCAGGGCTATTTTTTTCCATTCCCACCACCACCACCACCTTTAAGCTCCTGTGCCAGCTCTCGTCACGATTGCAAAGCAGAGAGCTCTCTGAGTGCAAAGTGCAGGGGAAGCGGTGGGAGGGTCAGGTGAGGACCAAGAAGGGCGAGAGGAAAAGGTCAGTGACGCAAGCCCAAAGCGATGGCTCTCAACTGAGCTGCTCTGCTGTTTGTCCGTGCTGCGCTATTTCTACTCGGCAACAATTCACACATCTGGGGACCACAACTCCTTCCACCGCCCACGCTCTTCCTCCCCCCTCACGGGGGCTTAGGCAGGGGAGGGGGGAAGGAGGGCGAAATACTGCACCGGGCTGCCAGCATCATTTCCAAGGCTGAAGGGGGAAAAAACAAAGAGAGCGTTCCTTTTCAATAGCCACCTTTCCTCCGGGTGCTGAGCATCTCCGGTGAAGGAAACTGCTGCCTGCAAGGGGAGTGGGGACAGGAGGAAGAAAGGGGGAATCCTTTCTCTTGGGGTGCAGGGAACATCAGCCCTGGGGAAATGTACTGACACCCTCGTCGTTGAAACATAAAAGCAACAGGATGAGTTTGCCCTTAGAATTAAGATCCCACCTGGGTAGACCGTGGCTAAGGGCAGGGACCCCGGGTGCCTGCGGACGTGTGTTGTCCTTGGCCTGTTTCCAGGGTAAGCACGCGAGTGCAGCCAAGTGCTTGATCCCCCTGCGTGTTTCCCGGCTGGGCTGCAGCTCTGCGTGCGTGCCTGCGGGTGTGTTTATGCGTGCGAATGTGTGCACAGGTGCAGGCAGAGGGGAGGGCATGTTCCCCCCCCAAGACCTTCTCCACAGCCTGTTCCCAACTGCGGGGCACAAAACTCTGCCAAAACCAGCCCTCCTGGCTCCGTGCAGGCTGCAGGGACTGCCACTGCTCTTTTTGAGCTGCGAGGAGAGGGAGGATGGAATTATAAACTGCTTCAATGCTCTGTGCCCTTTTCTGCTTCTTATGTGGGAAGTATTGGAGCAACAGGGAATGGTGGTATTCAAAAAGGCATTTCCTTCCTATCCATGCACGCCATCCTCAGGAACAGAAGAGGAGGGAAGTGACACCCTGGTCTTGTCTTTCTCATGAGGAACCAAGTCCCAATTCCCCTCAGACCTCCATGTCCTGTTTCCCAAATACAGGCACCATCAGTGGGGCAGATGTGGTGAGATGTGGCTTGAGCTTTGTGTTATAGCAACAAATCTGAAATGCATCGCAAGTAAAGGGCTCTGTGTCGCATCTCTCAAGAAGCACCTTCAGGCTCCTCAGAGACCATAGTGGGGAAGATAGTAATTTCCACACTGCTTGTTTTTTTCTCCAAGTGATGGTCTTACAGTGTTCACCAGGATCTGGTTAGTAGTCTCCAGTAGCAAGCAGCCTTTCCTACTTCAGCTCCCCAATCCATGCAACCATACACCAAAACCTTGTCAAGCTGCAGAGCTGCTCTGCTACAGGCAGTTCACCTCAGAGGAGGGCTCCCTAGGAGGAAAAGTCCTCAGAGGATCAAGCCTAGAGCTGAAACCCTGACAGAGGTGGGCTCTCAAGAGGAATGAGGAGCCCTTTGGGCTGACCTGCTTCACAAGCCGGTACATCACTTGGAGGATTGAAGTTCCCTCAAGTCCTTGGGTCAGGTTGTGGGCCTGGACTTCACCCTTCCCTTCCACTCCTTCCATCCAGTCACACTGGTTGTGGCTATTGCCTTTCTCATCATATCTTCTGCCTCCCAAGGTGGGGAAGAAAGAGTAAAGTGCTCATGAGCAATGATGTTAGAGGGGCAAAAGGAGGGGGCCTGAACCTGAGAAACTAAGAAGCAGGGGAAAAAATGGCTCTCCTGGCTGAGCCCAGGGGAGAGACAGGAGCGCAATTCCTGAGCACCGAGCCATGGAGAGACAGGCAACTGCCCCCAAACAAGTAATTTCTGTTCAGGCGTTTTAATGACGTGAAAAGTAATAATTGCCATAGTCACAAATCAGCAACCCCCAGAAGGGGTGAAGGGGGAGCAGGGAGCTTGCCTTTGGATAAGCATGGCATCATCAAGCGTATTTTAAAACAAAGTCAACAATCTAATTAACTCCCATTCTTGAAACCACTCAGGCACAGAGATGAAGAAAAGAGAGAAGAAGCAAGGAGAGCTCTGAGCAGAGTGGGGGTGGTTGTTGTAATGATTTTTTCCTCTAGAGAAGGAAGGGAAATGTGATTAAATTGGGAGCAGGCTTCGCTAGTGAAAGCACCTGAGGGTTTATTCCCAAGAATCTCCTTGCAGTATCATGTCTTGCCTTCAAGCAATTTTGACTGTACAATAAATCTCTGAATTCTTCTCAATTTATTAGGTCTGGAAGCCATCATTACTTCATATTAGGCTTGTCAAGCTTTCCCACACAAGCCCCTCTAACTTTAAATAGAGAGAGATTTAGCACATTGGCAAGCTGCAAAACAGAGCGGGGCTTTATCTTTCCAAGACTGCCCAGGTAACAAGGCAATAATATCCCTCAAGGATGAGAGCGGTCACTGGTGCAGAACAGCAAATCGGCCAGCTTTCAGCTCATTATCTTGCTCTGGCACAGATTTGGTATAAGGCTGGTCTCTGAATCCAGTGCTGCCCTCCTGCAGGTCATATAACTTCCACAGGCACCCCCTCTTCAATACGGCAAGTTCAGTAAGCACTCTGGCCACGGATCTTCAGCGTTCAATGCCAGGAGAACCCTCAGGGACTTGCACAGGCATGTGTTAATGCTAGAAGTCAATATGACAGATCTGGGCAGTACACATCTGCGTGTGAGGCAGGGTCTGGTGCCTGGTCTGCGAATCTCAGTTCTTGAAGAAGGTGGGAATATGTCCTTTGTGCCCCTTTCTCTGCTGTGGAAATTGAGACACAGAGAGGATGTGAAAGCTGTACAAATATGTTGATAGTCCCACGGGTATGCCACCTTCCTTCCAGTTCACACTGGTGAGTTTTCCATCACAGGTGTGCCAGGCTAAGGTCATCTGCATATACAGATGCCATGATTCAGCTGACAAGAGATCACTTGCCACTCTGCTGTGGCTCAAACGCCTGCCGTGCCTCAAATCCTATGTTCACAGGCTCAGACAAGGGCACAGGCACTGACGTTCCTTCATGGTGCTGAGCCCAAGGGTACTGAGGGACACAGAGTGCCAAACCCAGGGTGACAGCACAACTCTTTATTGAGTGCCTTTAGGGAGGGACTCGTTGAATTCCCTCCCAGGAGGAGCCCTTGTGGCACCACAAGCATCCATCAGGGAGGCAGGCATCCACACCTAGGAGCTCTCTTAAGCCTTGAGTCTGCTGTGTGGGCTTCAGCTCTTCAGACCAAAGTCCTAACAGTATCTAGTTCTACCCAAACATAACAAGGAGTTGGGGCTCAGGTCCTGAGTGGGGGCATCTCGTGACTGTCCCATGCTCATGATTATGAGTTCATAGTTAAATGTTCACAGCCAGGCAGGCTAAGAGTGAAACTGCTCAAAAATAGCATGCTTCCCCTCCCACCCTTGTTTCCCCACTTCTCTGGGCCTGTGACCATCACCATCAGCGAGTGAAAGTGAACACCTCCTCTATCCCCCTCCCACCTGTGGCCCCAGGCTTGCCACAAGTGAGAGTGCCTGCAAATGCCTCAGCTTCTTAGTACTTTTATCCATGTTCTTCCCCAGCCTGCAGGGTGAGGGAATCCCTACTTTTGAACATTTTGTTTATATTTGTGTATAATGTGTATATTTGATGTCTTCTGCTTTTATCAGGCAGTTCTATCACGACACTCTCTGTGGGACAGAATCTGGAAGGGAAGAAAAGCAAGAATATTATCTGCTGTGAAGGTGGGCTTTAATGCCTCCTGGCTGGCATGGTTGCTCCCGTTGTGGTACCTGATCCCAGAACTTAAACTCCATTGCTTAAATGCTTCTCCACTTAAACACAGTGATGGAGACTAACTTGAGGGCAGCGTTTAGCCTATAGCAGCAATATCCCTATGAATGATGGAGCAGAAAGAAAAAAATCCTCTTTAACATTGGCCCGAGGTTGCCATTTTGATACAAAGCAAAGCCTCTTTTAGACCCGTAATGTGAACAAATTCAATAAAGAGCTCACTGATACACTAAACAGTTTTTCCCCGCAGGGCCATTTTTACAGACTTTTTTAGGAGTAGAACCACAATTTAAGGGGAAAATAATGGCAGATGTAGAACAGCGTCGGAGTTTTGAGAAGCGCACGTATACGAATGGCAGGAAATTCAATGTAAAGGTTATAGCTAAAACAACATTATTTGGAAAGTACCAAAAATAACCTGCAGAGCGTCTAGAGATCTTCACAGTGTATCCTGTCAGGAAGAGAACTTGGGTGGCCATCAGAGCATCTCTGCCCTCACTCTCTCTCCTCCTACTGGCTTTACACCATTCCCACTGCTCGACTCCAGAGTGCCATGAGGACAGGACACCGAGATGGATCTAATGAGCCCTTCCCTGAGCTTGCCCCTGGTGAGACGGGTGGTTTGTAAACTGCAGGCAAAGCATCCCAGTTAGCCTGGTGCTACGGTCCCAGCTGAAAGCCAGCAAAGGGAAGAGATGTACATAGCCTAACAAGAGCTGATGAGTTGATGGATTGCGGGATAATTCGGTACCACACAACACTTTCGCTCTTCACATTTCTTCAGTCTTTCTGTTCTCTTGTTCACCTCTGCCATTCTGCAGAGATTCTCAGTGGACACACAGCTGAAAATGAGAAGTTTCAGGAGGACTGCTCTGCTCTAATGAAAACAGAGTCGGGGGAAAAAGGTCAGCCTGCACGTAAGCACCTGACCCAGCCTTGAGGATTTTTAAAACTAACACTGCCCCTGAAACACTGATCTGTCCCAAACAACACCTTTAACATTGCCCCTGAAACACTGATCTGTCCCAAACAACACCTTTAACCACAGCTCCAACACCACAATTTTACCTGCTGCTTTGACACCGATCAACAACGCTGAGTGGTGAGTTCACCCGTCTCGGTTGCCATTATGGGGTCAGGAAGGTAGTCACAAGAACACCTCACACGTGTTGCTGACGATGCGGTTTTGCTGGGCTTCTCACATTACAAATGGCATCATTCCTAACAATGTTGCTGTAAAGGAGACAAAAAGTGCCAGACTCTCAGCAGCCCGATATCCTGGGCAATCAAGTCTGAAAGCTGTGCTGACAGCAAGTGTATTTATCTGTATCAGTTGGGGCCTGGACACCATGCCTGTGTAGGAAACCCTTTCCTACTTATGCCCCACAGTTGTTGTTTTAATACATTTAAAACTGTGTTTCCAATGGAAATTAAACATGCTGCGGCAGTCTGTGTCTTCACGCATCAGTGTTCAGCTGTCTGTTATCTGATCCATTGGACCAATCCCCCCTCGTCCACAATTTTGGAAAAGTCAATCCATTCCAGCCACACTTGACAAAGAAGTATATCCCTTACTACTGTTCAGCAAAGGTGGCTGGATGGAGGAGAGATAGCTCTCCGTTTGTATCCTCATTGGGAAAGTCTTCTATGTGACATTAGTCCTTACTAGGCAGCAAAAAAATCAGCATGAGAATCTATCGTAGAGATGCAGATCTAGAAAAAACAGTCTCCAGTGAATTGCCTGACCAGATAAATAATTTTTTTTCAATTATAGCAGCCACTCGTCTTCTCTAGGGACTAACTACAGGTTAAGTTTTCCTCTTCCACTGTTTCAGTTACCGCAGTGCACAACCAACCTCATCTGATTCTTACACATTGAAAAAAATGAAAAAAGTAAAGAAAAAGTAATCAGTGGTTGGGGGTTTTTTTCCCCTTGATAAGCTGAACAATAAATAAGGGTGCTTTGTGCTCTTACTTTCCCAAAGTGATCTGTGGTCCAAAGGAAAGTGCAGGTTTCTCAGTCTGAAGGACAAACAAGAAAAAAGATGTTTAACCTGAATACTCCATTGCAGTTGCAGAGCTGGTGATACCAAGAAGTTACTCAGAGAGCACTTCATTGCATCAGCCGAGGACTTCTGCACCACGGTAAGCTGTGTTCATTTTAAGAGTGCCTGAGAAAAGCTGGCTGTGCCCTGATGATACATGCCATTACAGTTGGTGGGAGCCTCCAAGGTGCACATACCACAGCCAGTGATGACCAGAACAGGAAAGCACACAGCCCATCCTCTCCCCTGCTCCTCTTCAACAGAGGATGGCTGGTCAGATTACGCAGTTGCCCTCACAAAGGGTGGTCATAATAAGAGTCTTCAGATGACTATCAAGAACATCCAAACAACACCTCTCAGACTCCTGGTCCATGTTGAATGTGGTAAGGAAAGAGGCGTTGCACTCCAGACTGCTGACTAAGTCATTAACGGCAATGCTCTCCCAGAAATGGCCATGAAGATCCACCATTGCAACCTCCTTCAAAATGGCTCTGCCCACACCTTCAAATCACTGTTTTACTCCAAAACTATTTCTTTTTGAGGTCTAATATCTTCTGAGATCCAGTCTCTGGGCTAGGCTATCTGTGACTAAAAACTCCTTCTCCTCCTACACCTTTTTTCCACTACCTGAAACCAAGATCCCTTTGTTGTTAAAGGAGGGTCCATCCTCCAGATTTATAAAGTCGTCAAAAAGGAGCTGCCTGGAGACTTGAGATTAGCTTCTGGCAACTTTTGGTCAGCAAAACCTGCTTGCTGGACCAGAGCTTGGGCCTTGAGCTGCTCTAGGAGTGAAAGGTGAGGTGCACAGAGCGTGGTGACCACTGTGTGTATAAATGGAGATTCTCAGCATCTGGCCCCACACCAGCGGCCATCTTCGTGCAGCTCAGACCAGACAGGAAACGTGATATGCTGTGCTTCAGAGAATTATATTTGTGTATGGAACAAGAGAGGTGTGCGCGGACACGTATGCGTGTGCATGCCTATCTGTGAACTGGGCAACCACCTGGCCGTGGATTTGTGTTTGTGTGCCTGGCTTGGCTTGGGATGTGAAGGCAAAGCATGCTGGGAAAGATACCTGCCTGTGGCAAAAGGATCTTCTAAAGCTAAACATGCCCTGCAGGGCCTGTGAGGGGTTATCCATCTGTGAAGATGATGGCACATGAAGCTTTGGAAATATTCAAGGCCAGGTTGGATGGGACTTCGAGCAGCCTGGTCTAGTGGAAGGTGTCACTGCCCATGGCAGGGAGGTTTGAATTAGAGGATCTTTAAGGTCCCTTCTAACCCAAACCATTCTATGATTTTATGATAAGAAGGTGGACATATTTTTTGTACCCTTCTCTGGCTTGTTGGATGGACAAGCCATGCCAAAAAGGCACTGCAGGTACTGCAGTGTGGTGTTGCCTGTCTGGGCTACCTGTGAGGCTCAAGTCAGAGGGTGCGATTCTTCCTTCTCTGGAGCGAGTGTGGTGCTCAGCTGGGTAGGGACACCGTAGGATGGGTGTTCCTGTGGTGTCACACCATCTGCAAGCGTGAGGGTTGTGCTTCAGGCTTGCTCACACTCAGCACTGCCCTCGTTCCACTCCTACTCTGACCCAGGACGGATCCTCTGAAACTGGGGCACTGATGCTGAGGCTGGTTTCATTCTGGTGTTGCTTAGGTCAATGACTCGAGTTATTTTTCACAAAGTGTTCCACGGTATTTCTGCTGCAGATTGACTCCTATCCCCGGTTTCAAAGTGATCTGTGCACGTGTACAGACCCCAGGGGTGATATGAGTGATCTGTTTCGGTGTCTGAAACAAGATCTCTTGCCAGTGTCCCAAGAAGACAGGTCCTTCTCTCTCTCTCTCTCTTTTGCTTCCCAGCAATAGTTACAAACTGGTCCCAGTATATCTGAGCACTGCAAGCTAACACCTGATCCCTCCACCCTTGTTTCTGCACCTATTGCTTTACCAGCAGGAAGTAGGACGTGGTTTGGGGCTTTTTATTCTCGGCCTCGCTAGCCTTTTCGATACTTCAGGGCCTCGTCTCAGTCTGACAAGACAAGCAAGCGGCAGCTTCCTGTGCAAAGGTGAGAGGGAGAAGACAGAGAGAGACCGTGCAAGTACAAGAGGAATGGCTCCACAGCAGAACTGGCAGGCTACAGGCACCTCTCCTCTCATGCCGGTAGCTGGCTGACACCTGGACATGCACTGAGCTAAGATATCCACCTCCATCCCTCTCCCTTTCCCCCCTCCCTGTTCCTCTCACTGTTTGATGTCCAGCACCTGCTTCCATCCAACCTCACGACCTGGTCCCCGGGGGCTCTCTTCGTCTGGACCACTCGGTGCCTAGAGCTGGAAGGTAAAGGGGGTGATGCCAACTCTCTCCCACACAGGGGTGGCTGATCTGAAAAGCGTCTTGGAAGGAGTTTCGGTCTGACAAACTGAATCTTGCTGTTGGGGAGGGCTGAGCACATATTTATCTCTCTGTCTATCCACAGTCCTCTCAAATCGTACCCCACATCTCAGAACCACACCGCCTGTTTTCTTTCCCTGTCTTTCTCTCCCCTTTGTCTGTTAATGCGTTGTCGTCATGTTTTAGTTCCTCTGAACCTAATCTTTTATCACAACGGGAATCGATATTATGCCTCATGCCAGCCCTTTATAAACCCTCTCTTCCCGCTCCCCTGGCAGTCCCAGCAGGCTCCAGAGAGACTCTGTCTTGTTCTGCCTAGCTCTGGCTGGGCTCCAGGCTTGCTGAGAGGTGAGGGTGGTTCCTTCTCCTGTGGGCAGAGGCAGACCTTGAGGTACGGGTGTGGATGGGGAGAGAGGGAGGCTTGGATGAGAAGCCCGTAAGCCCAGTCTGTCTAATGTGGACCATGGCTGTACAGGCTTTGTAAGACAAGGATTTTCCCTGTGTGCCATGGGTCGATGAGGGGTGCTGCAGAGTTTCCTAATTACAAAGGCCAAATTTTCTGCTACGCCTAAAAACGTGACTCCTTCCAAGGCAGTACAGGGTCTGTTTGGTGAGGATGGTGCATGTTTGTGCGTGACTATGTAATACTGTGTGATACGGCTCGACTTTCCAGAACCTGGTAAACTTCTTCTCCCTGATTTCCTCCTCTGTCCCAAACAAGCCATTCAAAATTTACCTTCTAAGTGATGAACTCTGCAACTGACTTTTGTCAGTTGCATCCAGAGACCCCTCTTACTCAGCAAGCACTTAGTTATTTCAGCCCTGGGGCTTACCAAAAAGAGAAGTTCTTCAAAGCACAAGCCGCGTGCAACCAAGGCACCACTCTCTACCTGAGTCAGCAAGCAGCCTGAAACGACACACGCGGACCACTGTGCGCTCGCACACACATTTCCAGAAGGCATCACTCCTGCAAACAGCCTGTCTGTGTTGCACTGCGAATGGTTTCAGTGCTGAGCAAAGCACCCAAGGCAGGAGAGCGATGAGGTGCTGAGGGAAAAACACAGACCCTGGCGTGGAAAGGGTATGAGTTTCCGAGCCTGGAAGATTGGCACTGGCTTTGAACATGCCTCTTGTGAGATGATATCTTCCTAATTTGCATTGCTGAGCTATGTTGGGGGGGGCGTCTTATCTCTTTCAGTGTGTCACCACCAGTACAGATGAAGCCCTCTTTGCTGCTTCTGCGTCACCTTTGGCTGTTCAGCCTCACACCTCTCTCGCAGGTGTCAGACTCGGCACAAGGTAAGAAGTGATTGCCTTCACCCCTGGCAGCTGGGCAGGCAGGGAGGGCAGTCAGTCGGAGGAGTGTGTGTGCCCTGGTGTGTTGCTGTGCAATGCTGGTGGTGTAACATACAGCCAAGAGGAGGCTGCAACAGTTACAGATCTCTTATGAGCACATCAGTCTCCAAGGACATAGAGAACTGAATGGCTCTGCCTTTCTTACTCAGGGACAGTTACCCAGCAGAGCAGTCCGTCTGTAGTTTGGGATGGGGCAGAATTGTCCGGGGTGATGGTTAATGGCAAATATAATTTCTAATTCATCCGTGTTGCTGTCCATCTCTGCTGGCAGGTGCCCCCAGCCTCACTTGTTGGTATGACTCGCGGGCAGCTCTCTTCTGCGACTGGAGCGCAAGCAGGGAACTGCTTGAAGCACCATGCCAGCTGGAGATTTCATCGATGTTTGCTTTTTATGACAGGTGGGTGACTGGAGAGGCTGAGGAAAGCAGATGCTTTGAATTATTTGTCCTGGAAACTTTACCACTTAAAAATATTGTAGGCTCCCCCTTCCCAGGCCGGGTGTAGTGGAGTCACAGAACCAAGGGGCTTTGTCTTGAACTGTCTTTAACCCCATAGGGGCTGAGATGCTGGCCACCACTCAGTGTTTGTCATCTGATAGTCCCAAACTGTCTCGCACAGCCCATCTTCCAGCTCGATAGCTCTATCTGTGCTTCATTTTCTAAAAAATCCCTCTTCCTTGGTAGCCACCCTCTGGAGTGAATGGCATTTTCAATGGAAAAGGAAGATGTATAGAGACTGGGTGGAGGAGGGTGGTATTAAAGTTATGGAGGGGCCATTTGCTTATTGCCGGGATGATCTGGGATGTTGCACCCTGAGTAACAATAAATGAAGGTAAATATTGCTCCCCTTACCTCCCCTGGCCCTTTCATCTCACTCAGTTCATGATGTTTACCTCTCCCACACCTCTCCCAGCAGAGATGTAGGTGTGTGGCCAGCACCGCAGTGGGGGCTGGCTGAGCCTCTGTAGTCTCCAAGTAGGACATCTTTAGCCAAAAGATTTACCAGCCCACCCCAGGGCTTTCCTGGGTGCCTGTCATTAAGAGAGGCTCAGTGTGATTCTGGCAGCGGGTGGGTTGCTTGTGACTGTTATAGAGGCACCTCCAATGGGGTGAGATGGGCAAACCCAGGGATGCTCTCCCACCCTTGCCACCCCCTGTGCCATAGCTCAGCTTAGGCTGTCCAGCTACACTTGTCAGAGCAGAAGAGAGGTCATGGTGTAGCACTGCCAAGTGTGACATGCAGTCCTGATTGACTGGGATGTGACCTTAATCAGAAGATACTTCTCACTCAGTATATGAGATCCTATGAGACTGTCAGTGGCTTGAAGGATACCTGTAAACCCCAGGGGGGCTGAAACAGGCACCTGTCTTCCAGGACCATGTTAGCAGAGTTGTGGGCAGCAGGTGTGTTTGGGCTCTGCATGCTCTCTGATATCAACAGGAAGCAGAGAAGGTAGCACGAGGGTTTTGTGAAGACTTGGAAACTGGAAACCTACTGGTATCTTTGGCATGAAATAAGTGGGATGCATTGGGGAGAGATAACTGAGTGAGGCAGCGGGGAGAGAAAGTGGGATTACATCCTTGTTGTAAACTGTTCAGCAAGTATGGCAGGATGCAAAATGCTTTGAAAGGCCTTTAGTGTTATATAAAGTTTGATTAAATACAAAAGAGCCTCCCCAGATCTCTGGAGTTCTCCTGCTTAAAACACAGGTTGTTTCCTTTAACTGAAAAATTCAAGAAGCACTGTGAATTATCCAAGGCAGAGCACATGACTGGGCCAAGGAGATGCATCAAGACCTTCAGCAAAAACAGTAATGTGAGTAATTTGTCTGGAATGTCCTGGCTAATGACAAGGTGTGAAGGATTTGTATTTTGATTTTGGGTGTATAAACCCAGGAGCAGCATAAGAAGCCCAAACCTAATCCCTGCCTCCAGTTCTGGAGTTGGGCTTGATGTTGCGCGTTGTTGGTAACATCGCCCCTGTGGGTTCCCCTGCAGGAGGGATTGGTTTCATTGTGAGCTGGGCCATGCTGTCCTGACACATATAGAAGTGGTGCAGGACAGACAGATCACATGCAGCGTCCCATGTCTCAGTTACCTGGTTGTGTATCTAATCCCTTCCTCTGAGGAGGGATGGACATCATTACCAGCTCTAAGGTCACCTCTTGGCTTCATTTTCCTGGAAGAGGTTAGTACCGTTTTCCAGATCATTAACAATTACGAAGTCTGGTTAGATGTGTCAAATGCAAGATGCAACAACACATCACTGGAGCTAATGGTGATGCAAATCCTCTAGCTATTGTTCTTTATTTAAATCAGTCTTTTTTTAGACTCATTATGTGCTTCCTTCAGTCATATCCAGAGTTACTCTAGTCCTTGTGTTTTCAGAAAAAAAAACATATCCAAATATGAGCTAATTCTCCTTATTGGCAAAGTCACAACCAGTTCTAATGACAGACAAGCTTTCTTACATTTGCACATCATGTGCAAAGAGAAACTGCAGGGTTGGTAAACAGCTCCAAAATCTTTTCTTTCTAATCAAGCTCATTTCCCTACTGCTTATTTAATACCATATGATGTATATGGCCCTTTAGTATCACTGCATTTCAAGAGTAATTTTTAATACTAATGTCATCTCAGTCTTACCAATGAACACAAAATGTTTTTGTAAAAATATCTTTTCTCAATAAATGTTACTCATAGCAAGTAACTTTTTTTCCTGCTTAGTCATCACATACAGCAATCCTAGCAAACTACCATACCATAATACTTTGTACCCTTCTCGCTAATGAACACAAAAAAATCCAATCCCATGAAGTATAAAACTTTGGTTCCTCACTCACTACTGAGGCTTATGCTTTTCAGCCACAAATATTGTCCATATTTATTGTCAAGTATTCCTAAACCTCTTATACATAGGCAATGCTTAGAAATATGAATGCTTATTTATGAGGTTTTAGTGTCTCTAATCGTAAATTTTCCTTGCAGACTCAATGCTTCACCGCTGCAGACCGTCTTACCCTGTCTGTTCATTGCCAGACTGGAGAGAATAGATCTATACCTGCGCGAATAGAAGATTTCAGTCCACTTGAAAACAGTGAGTACTCATCTGTCTTGCAGTCTCTGAAACTTCACCTTAAATTTATAGCTAATTTCTCTTCCCCATCCACCCCTATGTAACACCCGTGGACAACTTTAGACTTGTATCTTTTCCTTGTCCCCTGCTACAACCAGCACAGATGAACCACATTGACTGCCGTCACTTGCACCTCTAACACGCAGTGTCATGCCAGCCACCTCCTATGTTGTCCTATATCTGGGACGCTGTTAAATGAGAGTGCTTTGCACTAGGAATTCTGACCTCAAAAGGCAATGACAGCTCAGCTGGCCTCACAAAAAATGCATGCTGCAAGAAAGAGGGAAAGTCTTGCTGCTCTTCCCCCGCCACTCCTACCAGATGTGTGATTCCACCCTCTTTTAAGGCAGCTTTGTCATGCATCAGTCTTTGTTGAAAGGATTCATCTCACGAATCCAGCAGAAAAACATCTGCTTGGGTAATATTTTTGCTGGATGTGTGAGTTTACCTGGCTCGAGTAGATGTTCAATAGAGCTGCTGCAAGGTGAGGCATAAAAAGTCATGGCCGGAGTCAGGGAATGGGAAGGATCGGCCTAGGCAGCCTGTGTAACTCCATCCCCTGTGGCTGTAGCTATCTCAAAGAGCAGCTGGAAAGCAGCTGTCTCCCCATCCATGCTCCATTCCTGTCCATACGATTGCCTTGTGGATCACCCCTACAAGATAGGATGCATGGCCATATGGGATTGATCGCAATGACTGCAGGAGTCACTCCCACAGGCTCCCAGGAGGAGCTGCCTTTAACGTAAGAGACAGTAAGTCTTTTGCTTTCAGTGACAGTGAGGAAGAAGGAGGAACAGAGAGAGGGAACTCACTAACAGTCTCTGGTTGGGGCTGGCTGCAGTCTGTGAGCACAGCCAAGACACCAGCCCTGCTGCAGCGGGGTTTGCAGTGGAGCCCTGTTACTGACAGAGAGTGCAGAGGTATCAGCCCTGCTCCTTCTCTCTTTCCAGTAAAGCTGAGGCCTCCAGGAAACCTTCAGCTGATTCAGAAAACTGAAAACACTTACAACTTGACATGGAGCCTGAATATTTCTTCTCACTATTTGGATGGGGAACGGGAATATCAAGTGCGGTACCGAAACACAAGTCAGTTCTGGGAGGTGAGTACAGAATCGGGTACTGGGACCTGTCACCATACGAATCCCAGTCTTCTCTACATTACTCAACTTGCCCCTGGGCCTCCTCTTGGGATGAATTCAGTTTTGGTGAAGCTGCAGAGCGGATGACACTCCCTCACCCTTTTATTTATATCACCTGCTGACAGTATTTTGTGGTGACTTGGAGGCAGATAAGAATCCTATTTTACTTAGTGCTGCCACAAAGAAATGCAGAGAGCACTAGAAAGGGGTGAAAAGAGCAAAGAGAAGAAGAATTTGCCTCCAGGGTGAAAAAGAGGTGCTCGAGGTGTAGGGATCTGAGACAGGTCCTTTCTGAGGGCTTTGGAAGAGATGGGTACATGAGGCTGTAAGCCATGGCAGGGTGTTGATGGCGCTCTAATTTTACCCTCCTTCCAGGGGGCAGAGAACTTCACCATTTTAACCGTTGAGCAGGACCAGATGTGGATGGTGTTCGAGAGCCTCTCCCCAGACATGAAATACGAGGCGGCTGTCCGTGCAAGGCCAAGAGCCTCAGGTACCTACAAAGGCGTGTGGAGCGACTGGAGTGAGACGATACTGTGGAGGACACATGCCAACCGTAAGGATCAGAGTCAGGCAGTCTGGCTTGGAGGGGAAAGAGGGCTTTCAGGGAAAACAAGGTAGAAGGGTCAAAGCAGGCTGGGAAGTGGGAGGAAGACGGGTTTGTGGGAAGACTGTGTTAATCTAAGAGCAATAGAAAGATTGGAAATGATCTGTCCCTCCTAATCTCTTAGGTCAGGCTGGCTCAACAGGGCTTAAGGGCAAAAATGCCCTGACCCCGACAGAGTCCCTCTGACTTCTAGAAGCCAAGCAAAATCCATGAGACATAAATCAGGAACTGCTTCCCCAGAGCAGTAAGGCCAGATGTCTGACCTGCAGAAGCAGTGGCCAGGACTGGCATTTTCCCAAGTGATCCTGTGACCTAGGGACATAAACCCAGCTTTCTAAAATGTACCAGTTCATTGAAGCCGTTGATCAGTGAAATGCAGTGAAACAGAGCACTCAGCTGTTGAACAAAAGGAGACCCGAGCCAAGGAAGCAAAGTCTCACAGAGAAGGAGAGAGACTTACATGCATGTAAGTCCCTTCCAAAAAGGTCCGTGGAGACTTGCATCAGTCATTACCATGAACCACAGCATGGAGGACACCTCCTGCCTTGAAAGATAATGCCCTGATCAAGTCTCTTTGGTGAGTCATTGGCTGTGGTCTCTCTCATTTCTTTTCCGAAAAATAAGCAGATAGAGGTTATTCCTTCTCATGTCGCCCCCACTCTGCCTCTGCTCAGCCCCTCTGTTGTACCTGGTGCTGGTATAAACACAGGAGCTATGTTTAGAAAGGGCACTGTGTTGCTGTGGCGATCAAATTTTGACAGCGTGTGATGTCAATGAATAGGATACAGCCGCAACCAGTTGTCATAGCAACCAAGACCCAAAGATAACCAGGGTACCAGAGGCAGAGGAGACAAAGTGATCTTAGCAGCATCTCAAGGACAGGCAAAGAAAGAACATCCTAAAAATGTCTCCTCCTTCTTTTGCTTTGATCTCCTCCCTCACACCTACTCCAGAGCAGCTCTGCAGACCCAGACCAAGGGGTACTAGGGATGGAGGGAGACTGGGGGTGGCAGGCAGAGGAGACAGGCACCAGAACAGCAAGACCAAGCAAAAGTGCACTAGGGAGATGTGTGTGAAAGAGACAAATTGAGAAAAGTTTGAGATAATACCAGACAAGCCTGAGGAGTGCTGGCAATGTGGGAACTCAGTCTCTTTCTCCTAAACCCACAATCCAAATACCAAAATCATCATGTCGTGGGACACTGTAAACTTCCTAGATTCCTAAAGCTTTCCTTCAACTCTCCAAAGAAAGAAGACAGACTCTTTACCCCTAATCTTTTCCATCCTTCGTCCTCCTGCCTTCTCAAAGACCCCTGAACCCCATGACTCTGCCTCCCCAATGGCTCATAATGCTATTTCAAGTCTCCGGTCCCACTTAAGCTGATTTTAGGACTCCCTGCTTTCCTTTGCCATGAGACAAACAGGTTGATGGACACTTCAATGAGTGCACTGTGCCACCTCATCTGTGGCAATCCCCAGCTGTGGTGCTGTTATGAACAGGTAGTTCAAGCTGTTCGACACAAATTATCTATTAAGCAATGCCAAGTAGACTCTGAAACCCTCAAAGGCATCCTACACACCACAGCAGAACTCATTTATCTGACCACCTGTTTATTACAATTTTATTTCACTCATCATCTTGAACCACCGTGGAACAGCTGTAGCTCCTACCACCAGAATCTTGTCTAAATTTTCACAGCAATTCCCTCATTCTCTCTCACCTTGCAGACACATCCCATCCGGTCTTGCCAGCACTTATAGTGAGCACCTGCATCTTTGTGATCATCGGGACTGCCTTCCTTATTAATTTACGGACCCTGAAATGGTAAATGAGAATCAAGTTTTCCTCTTTGTTCCTCTCTTGTATCTTGTGTGTCTTCTCAAAACCAGGTTTATTTTTCACTTGGCATTACTCAGGATAGAGAGTGACTTAAAAATATGATTTATAGTCTAAACTTTTGAGGATGGCACTTGTCTGGGGAGATATATCACCACCCAAGATTATGTGGTTTCGTCATCATGATCAACTTATTGTGCCGCACTCCTGTGACCTGGTGCCATGTCCTGGCTGAATTCAGAACAGCCGCCTCAGCACTTTTGCGGTCCATGGGTTAGTGTGGGGTTCCCTAACAAGGATGCACCCAAATTGCTTCTTAAAAAGAAGGCCACTGGGTTGAGCAATCCCTCAATAGAAAGGACCAAGCAAGCTTAGGTAACACTACCTTCTCAGCTGAACACTCCGGCAAGAGTTCGGGCATGACGTAGTGACATTTGGTCTGTAGCCAAAATGAGGAGTACAATTCTTCCTCTCACTGGTCTGTGCAGTCCTGAAGTGTCTCATCACATGCTGGTAAACATCTACACGATGCTTTAAAGATCTCTTTGACAGCGCTTCTACCCAGGCACTGCTTTATTCAGGACTGAAAGTGTCTCACAAGGTTACTCTGTGCAATAATACGGAGAGTGACCTGTCAGCATGGCAAGGTTAGAAATGGCCTCAGGTTTTATCTTCTCAGGACAGGGGCAGAGGAGCAGAATGCTGATGTTTGTGGCAGGGAGCAGAGAGAAATGTTGTCAGGGATGAGGCAGCAGAGGCTGTGATGGCTTCTCTGTAAGGAAAGAAGGAGATGCGTATTGAAGGAAGATGGATACTGAGAAAGTCACTGGTCACTGTGTTTTACCTTGAGTCATAACACAAGGGTAAGGAAGCATTAGCTATATGGCATAGAGTGAGATAAAAAGGGCTCCTTTCTCCACGGAGTATAATTAACCTGGGGGAATTGGATGGAGGATAATGCTGAGGTAAGATCCAAGGAAGGATTAGACACGCATGAATAAAAATAGCATCTGCAGTGATGTAAGGTAGTTTATATGCAAGAACTAGCAAATTCTGATGCTTCAGAGAGTACACTGATTGCCTACAGAGGTCAGGAGGGTTTTTCCTCAGAGCATCCCACAACAAAGCTTCAGCAAAGAGCTGACAGCATCAGCTAACTTCTCCAAGGGACTGAAGAGATTAGATCACTTCATGCTGCCTCGGAATGACAACAGAGTAGAGGCCACTGGGCTGATGCAGGACATGCTATACCACACAGTGTCCTGCTAACAGGACAGACAGACGTAGCACAGCTTTGTCAGCGATGGTCCCGTTCAGGCCATAGTGTCCTCTGAGTCATTGCAGTGGCAGGAAAGCAAAGAGAGGGCAACTCACAACTGCTAGACCTTGGAAACAAGGGAGACCTGCCCAACTTGTTATCAGAACGAGGGGCTAAAGGGACAAGTGGAGAAGTTAAGAAGACCAGCCAAGTCAGGGAAGAAAACAGTGAACTACTGGTTGTGCTTCACTAGGGAAAAGTCTGAGGGGAGGGTATTGTCCAATGTTAGGTTTAACTGCCTCATCTCTATACCTCTCATCCCTCAGCTACTGCATTTCAGCAAGGAGAGCCCTCAGGCTTGGTATTAATTTACCTCTCCCCCACACCATGGTAGTACCCATGAGCTGCAATGCTCTCTCCTACTCATACCACAGTGCCAGATTGGTCAGGATCAGACCCTGCTTCATTCCTCCATCTCATTCTCCTTTCTTAAGGTTTAAGAAGATCCTGAAGATTCACATCCCAGACCCCGAGAAATTCTTTCCCCCGCTCGTTTCGGTTCACGGAGGTGACATTCAGGTATGGAACTGGTGATGGAGCCATGTGGTTATAAGGGAGAAATGAGGGAAAGGAGGGTCCAGCTACACATGCCTGGGACAACCAGCAGGTTATCAGACCTACATGTGCACACACGACATGTGCCTGTAGCACCAGCTGCTGGGCTCTCTGTTTGAGTTTTATTTTCTGACCTTCTAAAACCTGACACTCGGCTGAGGCATCACTAATTAGAGAACTGAGAAACGGCAAACCACTCAGCACCCTGCTCCCCTAACAGGGGACCCGCAGGAGGGAACTTGTCCTCTCTGATCCCCTTCCACCCCACTTCTGCCCCTCCCTGCCTGCCCTAGGCTGCAAAGCTCTTCCCCAGATTTCCTGCTGTGATCCCCTCCTCCTGGCTGTGAGCCTTTCCTCTGCTCCTAATGTGAATTACTGTCACACTGGATGGCACTTAGCTGTTTTCTGCGTTCTTGTTGTCTCATTCCCTTCTTTATCTACCCGTACATTCTCTTTCCCCTAATCTCTCCGTAAGTATGGGCAGCTGCAAGGAGACGATTACCATTCTATGCAGTATTAAAGGGAGTGTCAGATCCAAGACGTGGGAGGTGATCCCAAGGGGCATCTCACTTTAAGAAGGATGGAAACAAACTGCAGAGGATCCAGAGGACAGCAAAGCTTTGGAAAAGCCTACATGCAAAAAAACTTAGAAAGCTTAAACTACAGGGGAAGAGTGTGGAGTAGGGGGGCGGGGGTGTGCAGCAGGCTCGGAAGACACTCTCTCAGTGCAGAAAGAACAAGAAAAATTGCTTCACTAGTCATAAGGGCAATGAAGTTGGATGTTATCAAAAGTAGGGTTTTTTTAAGGATAATGATGCACTGCAGGATGTCACTCATGGTGAGTGGGGAAATCGAGGAACAAAGGGCCTGGGAGATCACTTAAGACAAGAAATCCAATAGGGCCATGTAGGTGTATCAGAAACTGGTTCAGCACCTAAGACAGATTGCACGAGATGCATCTCAGTACTGCTTTTCATGTTTCTACCTTCACTTAGTGGTCTTGTAATTTTTTTTCTTTCCCTTTAATCTTCCATCTTCCTTTCCCCCCTCCAGTAATCTCAAAACATAGGCTTGCAAGATCCACTCTTGATTTCAAAGTGACAGAAACGTATATTCTCTCTGAAAAGCATGCAGATGAGACATCATAAATGTGAATTTCCCTCCCCACCACCTCTGGCAACTCTTGCTTGGACAGAGAAAAGGTCATTTGATTGCTGTGGGTGCTCAGAATAAACCTTTGGTTCCTCACTGAGTGTTATACTTTGGGCATAACAGTCTCTCTCCTGTGTTTCCTCCCTGTCAGAAATGGCTCTCCTCCCCATTCTCCACATCTTCCTACTGTGTGAACAGCACAACCCCAGAGATCTCTATTCTTGAGGTGATGCAGAAGAATAACCAGGAATCGCAGTTTCTACTTTCCAAAGGAACCCTGCCTCCTGATCCTCCCATAGAAACCAGTGGGCACTCTGTATCCAGCTGCTTCACCAACCAAGGCTACTTCTTTTTCCACCTTCCCAACTCCTTTGAGATCGAGCCCTGTCAGGTCTACTTCACCTATGAGCCTTTCACCCAAGAGGGCAGTGGCAGCGAGGATGGCAATTCTTGCCATGCTCTCCCCTCCCCAGACTTCTGCACACTGGCAGAAGACATGCCTGTGTTGTCCCACAACTTCCTTCACTGTATCAAGTCAACCCATGGCTTCCAAAACAGCTCCTTTGTGAAAGAGACAGAAGGTGAAGCCCAGCAGGCCATGGCTATTTCTGGGGCTCTCCAGTCAAGTGAAGGCACCTCACCCACACCAGTTATGAACCAGGATGAGAAGGCGATGGACAAAACAGCTTTACAACCTGCTGAGGCCCTCTGCCAGCTGAACGCAGACTTTCCTGACCCACCAGTCATGCATGACAGTGATACTATAGAAGTAACGGAGGGGAGTGGGAAGGCAGATCCTCTGACTGATGCCTGTACATCAACAGCACATGCTGCATCTTCTTTCTCTCAGACTCCACCTCTAAGGCAAAACCAGGATGAGGATTCATGCAGAACAGCCTTCTCCAGTCAGGTCCCAAATACTGGTGCCTACCTTTCTCTGAGGGACCTCCAAAGTCAGTACAGCCATTGCTCTGTCTAGGATCTGCCTGGAGGAAATCCACAGGTGGGAAAGGTCTTCTCTGCAGGGAAGGCTAGATGGACAGGTTTTTTATTCAGGACATAAAAGTGGCTTCAGGATCAAACCCATGGGGACCCTCTTCTTTAATGAGGCTGGAGAACACAGTTACTCTAAAGGGCTGCAAAATCAGAAAAGGAATAGGATGTACAAGGTATAAACTCATGGATGGCTACAGGGGTAGCATTAGTTCCTAGGGTTAGTGAAACAGAGCACTGGGAAGTGGAGGACACTTTGCATGGAGAACTGGGATAGTGGACAATAAAGTAATACCTGGGGAATGATAAAAGCACATTAAAGTTGTTCAGTGGCTACTGAACAGAGAAGCTTGAGACACAGAAGCTTGACTCTTAGGTATACAGGCCAGCAAGGACTCACCTTCATAACTGAACCTGTTTCTCTGCTATTGCTGGATCCAATGGTATAGAAACCCCTTCCCACACTGCCCAAGTTCCATCCCAGACCTCACCAGCTTGTTTCTTCTTTCCCAGCTCCCACTGTGCCAGTGCTTTTGTGCTCTGTATTTTGGCATAAAATAGCACTCAGCTTTGAAGCTAATCAGGCACATGGTCCATTTGCTTTGTCCCAGCTTAAAAACTTCTAATGGGAGGGAGAAATGCCAGAAGAGGTGGCGTTGAGATTTTGTACAAGGGACAGTAGCACTGCCAGTCAGTGCTGGGGCTGATGGCGAAGTGGATGAAAACATCTCCTCCTAACTGACCAAGGGTGTAACTTTTTCTCTGATGTCCCCACCTCAAGTTTGAATCAGAGATTACATTCTGAGCTAGTTGTTTCAGCTTTAGACTTGAGTCTCTAAGGTTAGCTCAGAGCCACAACTATGTCAGCTGTCTAAGCACTGCAGTGTAAAAAGAAATCCCCATTATTGGGTTAAAAATACTGGGGAAATCCCCTCCCCCCTCCTTCTTTCCCCCAGGTCTGATGATGGCAGTAAAAAGAGTGCACACAATTTCCCATTCTTGCTGCAATATTTTTCATGAAATCGAAAGCCTCTCTGCCCTGCTGGCAAAATATGGTTATTTGACTACGATAAGCTGATTGCAGAATAGTTCATCCCACATCCTGTGTATTAGTGGAAAACATCACAACGGTGCTGCCCTTTCCTTCCATTGCTCAAGGGAAACCATTGCCTAATTAGCGGCAAAGATGTGGTGAATGAGCCCAGAAAACTAACCCACGAATCAGCACCTTTGCTGAAAAGAAAACCTCAATCCACTCACGAAGAAAGGGGATAGCAAAGACTACTTTTTTTTTTTTACTTTTTTTTTTCTTCCCCCTCTGCATTTGCTGATCTGAGTTGAGAAAAAGCAGCACACTGCAGAAGAAAAGTGGCAAGGCAAAGGAAGACAAGCTGTTCTGGTTACATCCACCCCTGCATTCAACTTCTGTACTGGCTGTCTGCTTTCTGCCATATTTCTGGACTTTTCAGCAGTGGGAAAATACCAGCCATGTGCTAAAGATATTTCCTCCTAGAGTTCTTGTTTCAAACAGGTCAAGGATGGTGGTGGAGTCTCCGTCTCTGGAGACATTCAAAACCTGCCTGGATGGGTTCCTGTGCAACCTGCTCTAAGGTGGCCCTGCTCTGGCAGGGGGGTTGGACTAGGTGATCTCCGGAGGTCCCTTCCAACCCTATGATTCTGTGATTCTGTGAAGGATATCGAACTTGTTGGTACTTCTGCCGCTCCTGTGAGTATCATCCACAACTAATTCTTCCGTACCTCTGTCTGTACAAGCATCGAGCTTCCCCATTGTCCTGGTCCTACACTGTTACCTGACCTTGCATTATGCAGCCTGAATGTCATCATGAGTCCCAGCTGTGGGGTCACCCACTGGCTTGGATTTCACCTCAAAAGAACTGCTCAAAGGAGGTGAGCCTGCCTGAAGCTGAGAGGCTGAAGGAGCTATAACCTCTCATCAGCTTCTTCACCACTTGCATCAAGACGTGGACTGCTCCATTGTCTCCAGGAGACAGCAGGTGAGGAAGACCTCATGGCTTCCCAGATTAGGAGGCACAAGGCTTGCCCAGCTGTTCACTGATGGACTTCAAGAAGAGACACTGAATCCCTTGACCCTGATGGGCAACTTGCTATCTTACATGGGACAAGGATCCTAATTGTACTGATGGTTATCCTATCCCAATATAGGTCTTCATAAGCTTCTCAATTATTCTTGCTGCTGAGTACAAAAAAAAACCCAAAAATCTTTGCCTCTTTGTAAATAAAAGGAATATTAAAGAATCTACGGTGGTTTTCTGTCCTTTGGGATGGGGGGAAAGGATTAACATGTTAGCTAAATAGGGGACTAGGCAAAGCTTTGCTCAGACCGATATACGTTTAGCCCTCCTTCCTAATCCCTCCACCAGGGGACTCAGACACCTAAAACAGAAGGCAGAGTTGGAAGTGATCATGCTGCAGACCCCTGAGGGCCATCCTGCCGGCTGGATATTTCCCCCCCTCCTTGTGAAAGTGCTGACAATTTTCAAGCTGGCGAGATGTTAGTACTGCATTTGCCGCCACGCTGGGTGTGAATGTGTGACACACTGCGGCAGGAAGTGCTCGACATCAGATCTGGTGATAACCGGACCTTTCTTCCAGGAAGACAAGATCATGTGGTCTCGTATGTGAGTAACCCAGGCTGTGAATACCAAAGGCGTAACACTCTCAGTCATACGGGGCCCATTCTCTGCTGGGTCCCCAAGACCTCTTTGGAAATGTCACATGGGGAGCGGTCCCCGCTCAAGCTGATGCAAACGCCCCACGTGTGATTTGCGAGGCCACAGAAAGATGCTATAACGGTGTCCATCAGTACCAGAGGCAAACCAAAGCTGAATGCCAGCACTGTGTGGAAAACACCGAGCTAACAGCCACTGACAAGTCCTCTCTTTATCTTAAGCCCAGAGGCAGCAAAGATAGCTGTCACATCTCTCATCTCCCTCTTCCCGAGAGACCTTTTTTGTAAATAGGCAACATTACTCTCAGCCTCCTCCCACAGCCCTTCCTTTTTTTTTTTTTTTGCTGTGGAGAAGCAGAAAGTAAAGGGTACTTGCAGCAAAGGAATTCCTCTGAAGTCAAATCTGATCAAGGTTTTGGCTCCTTGGTTGATTCAAAAGCCTGTGGTGACAGATGTGGTATCCTTGCTTAGATAGATCAGATTGAGATTTTATATTTTTTTTGTTCCTCTGAAAACACCAGAAAAGGAGGATGCTTCATTCCAGGAAAGATGGATACAAAAAAGTAAGGTGTCTGGCATCAGGAAATACCCTCAGCTGGGTTTTGACACACTGTGGCAAGCCCTCATACGGTAAGCTTGGGAAAGCCATATATGTATAAACGTATGCCTAAAAAAGTGGCTAGACCCCAGTTATCCTGGGAAATTTTGCCTGAAAGTAACTTTTTGAAGAGAAATCTGGTCTCTTAAAACTCCCAAGCAGTTCTGAAAGCATTTCTTATTGTCTTTGTGTGCCTCAGTTTCCCATGTGTACAGCAATGAGTAAGTCAGGATAACCACACTGACACTTTCCCAATCAAACACTGCAGCTTTTCATCCGCATATAACATTTATCTACTAGAATCCACCACAAGGCAAGGGCAGCAATGGCTTTTGGTCTTCGGCCAGTCCCAGACTAAACCTGAACCAGTGGCAGAGCTGAAAACAGCTGTCCCTGCCCAGCTGCCAAAACAAGCCCAAATGAGCCCCAGCCCAAATGAGCTGAGCCCTAGGTCAGTGCCACTGGCTGGAGCTCAGTCCCAGGTCAAGAGTCACCCATGACCCCATCTGCCCGCCCCGTTTATTGACAGAGTAACTTTATTTACTCTGGTCTAGCTGGAGCGTGGTTGCTTTTTGGGAAAAACAAAGGGGCACATACAGAGCTGCAGGGCTGTAAGTAGAAGGTGGTGCAGACGAGGCAGGTGAGGAGGACCCGAGGCTAGAAGAAAAGCAGGTGCTGCAGGGAGGAGAGAGCTGTGGTGCAACAGATTGCGGGGAGCCCAGCATCAAGAGCCTGGGCAGTAGGAAGCACAAGAAGACCAGAGGGAGTCTTGCAGGTGGGGACTGAGAGACGCTGTGCTTTGTTTTCATCTGCATGACCACGGTAGTAACCGGACCCAGTGTCTACTACTATCTTCCCTCCTTCAAGCGACCTACACCTGACAGCCAGCGTCTGCTCCATCTCTGTGCCGCAGACAACACACCCTGCATTTTGCCTCTCCCTCCAATGGGACCAAGGAGGGTAACTAAGAAATATATCAGTTGCTCAGCAACTTCTCACTCCCCGAGGAGGACAACGTAAGCTATCTGCACCAGCCTTCTGGGTTGTTCTTCTCTGCACAGCTGGAGGTGATCCTATCCTGACTTTCTCCAGGCTCCCCTTCTTCAGCCTGCGGATCATCCCCTCCTGCAAGTCTCAGAAACCTCCATTTCAGAAAAGAAAAAAGCCATCGCACAGGGTGTGCTGACCTATCGCAGCAGGACGGTGCAGGACAAAGGCCAAGCTGAAGGGACATGGCATCGGGTTGTTGATTACTGAGGAGACCTTGAGCTTGGGTAAATAGATGTCCTCCTCTCTACCCCCATGTGTATGTGCGCTGGCTTGCGTAGGGGGGTGTGGGCCCGGCCTCACAGGCGGCAGCAGGTTTCAAAGGTAGGTCTGCAGCTCTGGGGGAAACCCCGTGCCTACCATCAAATCTTCTAACAAAGAGGCTCTTCTGCTGCTGCTTCCTGCCCTCCTCCCCCAACCCCTCCGTCTGCGGTTCTTTGCTTGTGCCTGCTGTTTCTGAAGGGATGCTGTGATAGCGGAGAAGTGCCCTTGCTCTCCTGGACCACCCAACTTGGTTCACTGGGAAGGGGATCCTCCCTGAGAGTTGCACAGAAAGGTGGCCCACGATAGGGAAGGGAAGGCAGTCTGTGCTGGGCCTGTTTGTACAGCGTGCCTCTCCGGAAGGGTGCATTAGAGCAAGCCCATGTGCGGCTGATTGTCCAAGTGCCAATCTTCAGCAAGATGGGTTTAACGTTTCAGAGTGAGTTTTTATGTTCTGTGAGCACGTTTCTGTGTTGCAAGGTAGCCTGGAAGGATCAGGGCTCAGTAATTAGGGGAAGGCAAGGAGACCGAGGAGACCACTCTCCCCTACCATGTGAACATTCCAGGGTATCCACACGGGCTAAAACGGGCTTGAGGCCAACCATCTCTTCCCACATCTGCAACAAGTTCTTCCTGTGCATTCATGGCCACACCGTCACAAGCAGCACTGGGTGCAAAGACGACTCACAGACATGTAGACATGGCACCGGCACTCCCCAAGACCTCTGTGCCCTCCAACATGGGGGCATTCACATCCCTTTCCTCTTCAGCCAGAAACGCAGAAAGCCTTTGGGGGCAGCCACGCACTAGGTGATGTCAGATGAAAGGAGGTGGGTGAGACAGGTAACCAAGATTAACGTGGCTCTCTTGAGCAATGGTGGTTTTTACCCTCAGAGCCTGAGGCTGACAGAAGGGGTGCTGGTCAGGATGAAGCAAAAGAAGTAGCCTTGGTTAACTGAGTGGCAAAGCCAGAAGGTGTCCCCTGGCACAAGCAGAGGGTGGTGAAAGGGCTGAACGTTGTTCAGGTGCTCTTTCCTCACTAGCTCAGCTAGAGAGTCAGTGCCAGCACGGACTTAGCCCTGGGACACATGATCTGGTGGGAATGGCAGGGTTTGCTTGCCTTCAGGGACCAAGAACAAAACGGCACAGCAGGCAAAGTGCAACTTCAGGCTCCCAGGCTGGGCTGTCGTGTGCAACTTCTGTGTGCATTTTGAGGTCATGGATTTTCTTTTGCATTGATTTCTAGGTCAATAAAATAGTGGGTTTAAAACCATTGCCAGACTGGGAGGACAATATATTTGCCTCTAGAGAAATTCATTATTGTACTCATTTGTGGTTTTGGCAGAAGCAAAACCCAGGAAATGCCTTTGAAAACAGAGGGGTTACCCAGGAGGCATGGGCAGGACAGTGTCCTGGAAGCCTGTCTCCCACTAAATTAGGAGTTTTACTCACATCTGCACTGAGCAAAGTCTTTGATGGTTAGCACACAGATTTCTTGGGGCTACAAATCTCAGAAGAGGAGCACCAAGGTGGCAGAGCACCTCCAGAGACAGAAGTAAAGGGATGCAGAAAACCCAGCCTGACCATGGTGTGCTGTGTCACTAGATGCCCCTGATGGAGGCCGAGGAACAGGAGGAAGATGCCAACTCCCTCTCAAAGGACGGATCAGAGACAAACCCCCGTGACTGCCTACGCTATGTGCCCCTTGGGTTAGCCTTTCTTTTGCTGGCTGGAGCTGCTGCAGCAACCTGGTATTTCCTAGGTAAAAATTCAACATGTTTTGTCCCTGCGCGGGAGGTGGATGAGGTATAGTCAAGGCAATACCCAGCCCAAAGCATGTTAGTGACTCTGGGTGGTCTTTGCAGACTGATACATAGGGGTAAATGCCTCTCTCCTGCATATGGGCAAGGTAATCCAGTAGTGTCTTCTTTTGGCAGACTACAGACCATGGCACCTGGAACCGTCCATCCTGCAGTTTTACTCTGGCAGCCTCCAGGTCCTCAATCGCCAGTACTCCCCGGACCTTGGGCAAGTGGAGTCCAGAGCCTTCTGGTTGGAGTCAGCTAAGCTCCAGAAGATGGTGAGGGCAATTTCATGACCAGAGCTGGCCCAGAGGCAGTTCAGTGAGTAGAAAGAGGGAGGGGTCAGGTACCCCATCCATGTGACAGTCCTGGTGGGTCTATAGAGCAAGAGGGATGAAACATAGGGTTGGCAATGGCTTTGCCACTGTAACATTGCACCATAGTTATCAGACGACATTCTCGTTGCAGCTGAAGGAACTGATTCGTGCCACAGAGCTGGGTCGATATTACAACTCGAGCACAGTGTATGCCTTTGGGTGAGTAGCACCCACAGCATTTTTGCTTCTTCATGTGTGAAAGCTTCCAGTCAATTGTATTCCAATTTAACTGAAATCTGGCCATGACAAACTGCTGCGGTCCCCACCAGGAGAGCTAGGCTAGGCTGCTGTGGTCCAGATTCAGAATGGTTCCAGCATGACAGAGCTGGGGATATTTTGACATATTTATTTTCATCTGAGGTCATGAGGAAAAGCCAAAACTGAGAAATTTTTCAGAGAGGCAAAAGTTCAAGAGAAGAAAAAAGTCACTGGGAAGAACTGAAAAAAAAAAACCAACCCTGGGCTTGGCTTTCTCAGTAGAAACTAAGCATCTGGAAATTAATTTCTCTAATTCAAGAAAGTCATTTTATGGCTCGATTCTAGGCACCAGAAGGGAGAGGCCAGAATGCACAATGGAAAAGGTATTCTAGCCAAGAAGCACAATCCATCTGGGAATAGGATAACAGTGGAATGGGACAGATGTAGGACTATAGCTTTGCAGGTCATCACAGTAGATCAAGAAAGCAGGAATAACTTCCAAACTGATGTATACATTTTCTCCTGGTTTTTTTCCGTGGAAAACCACACCCCTAAATTTATCCTTCAACTAAGGAAAATTACAATTTTGATGTAACTCCATTTTCAACTGGGGAGATAAAGGTTTCACTTGCTATTCTTCCTCTAGCCTTTTACTGAACAAAGGTTTGTTTCACCATCTCTTCCCCCTCCCCCAGCCAATTTTCTCTGCCAGCTGGTTGAACAGAGCTTTCCCAGTCACAGTCTTCTGCAGCTTGAGACTGCCCAGCATTAATGGCTTGTGGTAAGGTACTGAGTCAGAAATCATCCACTTGTCACCACTGGGAGGTGAGACAATGAAGTCTTGAGCATTTCTTTTCAACCTCTGGTTAGTAATAACCAAAGGTCATTTCCACCTGAAATGAGAGTACTCATCAGACCAGTCTTGATTAATTATCACATTAATTTGACCTCATATGGTCATCACTAAAGCCAGATGGCATAAAATGGCTTCTTCCTCCAAAGGACTGAGCATTAACTAGCACAGTGGACATAGCAGCTCTCATGGTTCTCAGAGTGGGTCCTCTGGGTCACAGCAGTGCAGCTGGCAAGGCCACACAGAAGTGTTGGATTTGTGGAAAAACAGTGGGGGGTTAATCTCTGGGGTTTGTCTCTCCAGTGATTCTGGAGAGGAAGAGGGGGGATATTTAACATGCTATTTCTCTGTTAGGGAGGGGGCTCTGACCTTCTTCTTCTGGTTTGCCCTCCAAATTCCTGAGAGTCAGCAGAAAGAGGTGACTGCTGAGAGGGTAAACTCACTGCTCCACCAAGAGCTCTCCACCGGCTTCAACAGTTCAGGCAGCCTGTCCTACCAGATGGAGTACAGGGTCAACCCAGACTCACTGGTTCTGCTGGGTAAGTACCATCTGCTCAGCTGTGGCCTGAGAAGTCAAGGCTGCTCCAAAGTTTACAAGGTGTTGACAGGAGATTAGGAGAAGAGGCCAGAAGTCACTATGAAAGGGGGCAGAGGAAACCCAAAGACAATAGGGAAGAAGTGAGGATTAGGAAATACAATTACACATTTTTCTTCCTGATAGACGAGAACTGAAGTCTGATTAAAAAAAAAAAAAAATCTTTCCTTTGAAGGATTAAAGATTACTGGGGACGTAGCTGACCAAAACCAGCTAGGTAACACTTTTTTTTCCTCCCATCAGTTTTGGCTTTTGTGGAGTAAGATCTTACACGGGCCACGACTTTGATCAGCTCTGCTCAAAAATAGCAAGCAATTAGGTTTTCTGCTTTCCTTTGGGAGATTATTCCAGGCTACTTGATTGCAAGAACAAAGGCATTGTACCTGAGTCACCAGTAGTCTCACTCTGAGACAAAGCATTGCTGCCACTTCAATTCCTGACATGATGTTAATGTCAGGAATGATTATTTATCATTGCCCAAAGTGAAGATCATAGCCCATTCAAAAAGCCATTCATAAGAACTGCTCTAAAATAGGTGTTAGATAAAGAACTATGTGACGTGTCCATATTCAACGCAGAATCCAATGGAATTTGTATTTGGTCTTTATAATGAGACTTAACTTCTCACATTGATCTAATCCCTCTTACAGAACCCCAAACATTTTAAATACATTTTCTTCTCTCCCCTTGCAATTCTCATTTCCAAGTTTCTTCTTCCCATGAAATGTTACATCTCCAATTTTTTTTCCCCAGGTATGTTATCTTGCATTTTTCTAAGGTGAATCTTATTTTAATCTATCCCACCCATATTTTCTTTAACTTTTCACACCACATCTCAATTGTTTTGCTTTGGAGGTCATTTTTTTGGTATCCCCAAACAAAATCTGATTTCTTATAAATCATTTTCACTCCCTCATGCAGACCATTGTGTTAAGATCTTGTTCTGAAGCTGCATTAGCATCTCATGAAGACATCTCCTCCCTCAGTTACCATTAGTCCTTTACTTCTACTAAAGATTTGTTTCCAGCATACCGGACCTTATGCTCAGCCAATCTAAATTAACTTTCTTAAGAAAGATATCATAAGACAATATGCTAAATGCTTCCAAGTCAGCCCATTTTCCCATCATTTACTCACTTTACAATGTAACTCATAAACAAAAATGATGGTGCCATTTTTTCAGCTGTTCCCAGTTCCCTCTTATTCCCTTTGCATGTGTTTCACTGTTTTATTCATTTCAGCAGACCACATTTCTTTCTATTTTGGAATTAACACACCAGTTGTAGACTCTCCAGCTCCTTCTGCTGTCCCCAATCCTTTCCGCCTCCCTCTCCAGTCAGAAGCACAGTCTAGCAACCAAGGCAAAAGCCAGAAATCTCTTCACTGCTGGGCCAGGGTGACCTCAAGACAGTGACTTAACCTCTGACTTCATTTGCTCTGCAAAATTGGAGTGAAAAAATAGCTAGCTAATAGCAAGTCATTAGCATTTCATTGCTTCCTGACAGACTCGTTTGCTGACCTGCTTAGCTTTAAACATCAAGTTTCACTGCAGCCTGCCTTAAGACACAGAGCTGCAAACGACTGACTAGTGCAGGAACCTCTCCAACATCTCCAGTGCTTTATTTTCACTAACAACTACACTCACCCCAGGACACCAGCCTCCCCTTCCCCCCGAAGAGTTTCAGAACATCATTCTCCTTAGAGGAACCCAGTTTTATTACCTTCAGATAAAAGAGTACTTAATATCAGCTCAGCATACCTCCTTCCCTGCAGCACATGAGCTTCTCTAGGGGCCTGCCTTATGCCTGCAGGATCATCTTTTCCACAACATCTGATTTTACCGTGAAAAAAATGCTTATCTCTCCCCACAGAATTGCAAACTCTGCTTAGGAACTACAAAAGACCAAAGCCCTGACCTAGGCAAGCCCCCAGCAGCAATTCTCACACCCAACTGATCTCAGAGTGCCTTTTGGTTTAGCCATTATTCCCAGTAGCACCTGATCTCTGGCTGCTTGCCGTTCAGCTGGAAGGCTGGAGCAAAGCCCAGCTCTCCTAAAAGCATTGTCAACCCTGTGACTCTGTTTTGCAAAGATCTGTAGTCCTTGATGGTGCCTTTCTCTGCTACCCCCTTCTCCAGCGGTGGACTCTACAATGATGTTGAGTATCTTATCAACCAGTAGTCATCTAAGGAGACCTCCTTCCCCACCCTCAGTAACTCCCATGCATTTTAGTGAGGGTTGTTTAAACTTGGAGAGCAGGGGAGGGGGTAAAGAGACAGTGAAGGCTCTGGGAAGTGGGGTTGTGCCCTGTGGTGTGACTGGCAGAAGAGAGAGTTGGCTGCCTGAGGCAATGTCCAGCCCTCCTGGGAAAGGGAAGAGGTTGTCCTGGAACTGCACACAAAAATGAGTTAGAAAAAAAGGCAGAGAAGACCTTGGTGGGCTGGAGGGCATGAATCAGAGATGCTGGATCTGGGACAATGGCCAAAGAGATTTCCCAGAGAGATGGGATAGGGAAGGCGTGACTGAAACTGGTCTCTGAAAGCAGACAGAGAAGCACCTGGAGTGTGCCCCATGCCAAAGTTTTAAGGGAGCCATTTATGTAGGAAGAGTCATCACCTGCCATGATAGCATTCAGATACTGCCAGTTTATCTTTTTGTTTATCTTGCTTTATATATTTCCTTTCTAACAGAATCCAGTATGAAAGACATAGTAGTGCTGAAATCCACGCTGGGTAGGCTATTTTTTCCTTTCCTTTTGAGTTTGTGACTTTGTGGGAGGGATTTTTACAGGGGACAGAAAGTTTGTCAGCTTCTGGGAGTTGTAAATCCTGGGAAGGGGAGATGAAAACAGTAGCAAGGCAGCATCAGTGCTGCTGCTTGGCCAGATCCAAACTACAAGACGTAGCTACCTGCTGGACCATTCCGAGCATCCTAACACCTCTGCCCCAGTAACACACCACTGTGCAGAGATACCAGCTCCCAGGGGCAGTGCTGCCACTTTAGCAAAGTCTTGTCCCTGTCCTGATGACTCCCATCAAATAGCTTAGTGTACCAGTAAAACGGTGCTAATTCCAGGCCCCTTTAAATCCTACTGAGTGGGGTGGGAGTTTCCCTGCATGGCTCTGCAGGGAATACCGTATCAGTTGCTTAGGATTCTGTTGTCTAAGTAATGTTTGAAGGTGTTTTTAGTAGTTTCAGGCAGTGTTGTAAGTGCTGTGGCTGGCAGCTTGTGTTAGATATACTATTGGAAACTCACCTTCAAGCTGACTTTTACTCCTGGACTGGAAGCCTGCTGAAACCTGGAAATCAGATGAAGGGGCTATAAATCCAGGAAAAATATGGATGTGAGAGGAGAAAGAGATGAAAAAGAAAATTAAGCCAGTGGAAGATAACTGCATTGTGCTGATATTTAAAGCCTGTAGTAGTACTGTCTTAAGCAGGGAAGAGGGGACAGTTCTTAAAGAGAGAAACTGAGGCACTGTTTTAAGGGACCGGTGCCACTACAACATATGTAAGAGTAAACTGAGATCACTGGCATGAGTCAGCCTCACCCCGAAATAGGGCTCACACTGGGATCCCAAGTGACAATCACATACCTTAAATTTCCCTTACAATCACTCCTAAGCCCCTCTTTGCCTCCATTTGCATCACTCTGAGGATTAAGTCCTTCTCTCTTTCCCCTGGATTCAGGTTGCTACAGATACAGCTATGTCCAGGAGGAGGATGTCCTAAGGCTGGAGGGCCCTGACTACCTGGCCTCCAGTTGTCTTTGGCACCTCCACGGCCTCAAGGGCTACATGATCAAGCTACGCCTGGAGTGGACACTCCCAGACTGCAGGGACCGCCTGGCTATGTATGATGCAGCTGGGCCCCTGGAGAAACACCTCATCACCTCGTAGGTAGCTCCTGAGCAGGGCGAGCACAGCGGGGAAGCCGGGCAGGATGGCATGACACACCACAGCAGGGGAAGGTGTTAGACTACATCAGAGGAAATTCTCTTTGATGCAGAACCTGCCTCTTGCTGATCAGCTGAAGTCACTGATGTGGGATATCACACAGCCAGCCGCGCACTCTGAGAGATTAAGGCAGCACAAGCTGTCTCTCTGCTGGCCCTTTATTTGATTCAGTTAGTGCCTCACAGCAGGCGTTTTCTGTGGATAACACAGACCTCTATTGTCTCTCTTTCTCGTTCTTCTCTTCTGTTTGTTTGGGACTTACTTCACTCACATCCTTTTATCTCTTTCCCCTCAGAATCTACGGCTGCAGCCGGCAAGAGCCCACTGTGGAAGTTCTTTCATCTGGCCCAGTCATGTCCATTGTATGGAAGAAAGCCATGTACAGCTACTATGACCCGTTCATCCTCTCAGCACAGGTGGTGCCTCTCAAAGGTGAGGAAGGCTGGAGGAGGGCGACCATAGATACAGGACAGAGACGGGTGATCTCCTACAACATGACAGCTCCTAGAGATGCTCCATTCCCACTAGGAGCAAAATTCACTCGAGACTGCAAGGGTAGAGATGGCCAGTAAAAAGCAGGTTAAAAGTTGCTCACCTGGAGTCATAAATCAACATCTGGCTCAAGTCTTTAAAGCCCAGGCTCTGGCAAGCAGAGACTGAGTGATTGTGATAACTAAAGAGAAGACCAAGCTCTCATGCATGGACAGAGCAGATGTGGCCTGGACACCATGTCCAGATGCACTTGCAGACAAACGTAAAGTCAATGTAAGAGTCTAAAGCAGCAACATACATTTACCCTTCTCTGGACAAGAGGAGGAGGCTATAAGTCTTGCCAGGTAGAAGTGGAATGGTAGTGGAATGGTAATGCCAGGTAGAAGGTGTACGGTGGAACGACCCAGTCAGCTTTAGCATCAGGCCTTAGAGACCCTTTTCTCCCCTCCTACAACGATATCCCCAGGCTGAGGTTGAGCTGACAGGTGGCTGGGCTTTGAATGTCTGTATTTACAGCCTGCGAAGTGAATATAACTCTGCGGGAGGACCTGGAGCTGCAGGGGAAGATTGGCACCCCACACTACCCCAGTTACTACTCGCCCAAAACGCAGTGCAACTGGCACATGAGGGTAAGAGCCAGCTCCCGCAAGAACATCCACCTCCTCCCTGAAATCCATGCAGCATTCCCCACATTAGCGGGGGATATGGCAACTGCTCTCAGCCAGATTATCATGAGAAACAAGCAGAGGGTGGCAGCCTGCCTAACCTTCACATAATGTGAGTTTCTGAAGGGGGAGGAGGCTAATATTGCATGCTGCGGCAGAGATGCCATAGCTGCAGAGGAATCTGAAATTTGGTCTCTGGAGGAATTCTTCAAGGCAGAATCAGATTGCTGGGAATTGATAGGAATTACCATGCTTTGAGACCAGAGGCAGAGCCACACTGGGTTGCAGCATGAGCCCAGTTTAAATGGTGCTTCCTTCTGGCCTGCAATGTGTGAATTGGCAGCTCTCCCCTTCACATCTACCCTGCTCATTTCTGTTGCATGGAGTGGGCTGCAGCACTCTCAGGAGCCATCTCCACTCTGCTCTGGATCCCCCCGCCTGCAGGTCCCGTCCCTCGACTATGGGGTCACCCTGTGGTTCGACGCCTACGCACTCAGCAGACAGAAGCATGACCTGCCCTGTACCCAAGGCCAGTGGATAATTCAGAACAGAAGGTGTGTGTTGGGGTCCTGGTTTCTGTTTCTCACTACCCACCTGGAATTAAACTGGGATTAAACCTCTGCGGGTTCCCTGCTCACTTCAGCCACCAGGTCTGAGGAAGGAAAAGCCTATCACCACACTCAGTGGCCACTGTTTGTGCTGGTGCCTCTTGCTTTTCTGCTTCTTTTTCAGCCTCTCTTGCTCACAGGCTCCCCCACAGTGAGCACATTTCTTACAGATTTTCTTCCAGCTACCAGCCTGCCTTCTCTGTCTTGCTGTTTGCATCAGGCTTCCTAGTTTTCTCCTGTGTGTGTAACCTTGGTGTCCTCCTACGTCTCCTGTGTTTGCAAATCTGCCTGTCACCACCTCTGCAATATTATCTGTGCGTGCCATTGCCTTGCATCCACCTCCGTACAGATCTTTCACCTAGCTCCATATCCTCCTGCTTTGACTACAGACACTTCCCCCCACGGGACTTCCCAAAATTAGCATCCATACGTAGCTGGGGTTGCTTCTCACCACTGTATAGGTGCAAAGGAGCGAGAGCTGCTGCACTTCCATTTCCTCAAAGCAGTCTCCGAGATGAATGGACCTATGGCTTTCTTTTTCCTCCCACTTACTGCAAAACTGCCCCTTTCCCTCCCAAACTTCCCCCAGCCCATCTCATTAACTTCCTTCTCCATTGCTCCTGTGGGAGTAACTTCTTTTCCTCTGAAAGGTCTTATCCAGAAGGTCTGTTCCCCTGGCTTAGGATTTCTCTCCCTGCCTTCCTCTCTTAAACTGTCAGTGCCACAGTTTCTACAACATGGCTTTTTTGTGAAGATAAACGTAAGAACGGAATTGCCTTGTGTGGCCTGAATTCATCACTTGCCCAGAAAGCAGGAAATGTCCAAAGATAGTAGGGTCATTCTGGACCTCATGCTATATGGAAAGCATTTTGCCTTCCTGGCTTGCCTCCACACCTAGTCTGTGTGTTCCCACCCCAGCCCCACCGATTCCCCGTGCCCCACTTTGTTGTATTCTCCTCCCTCCCTGCCTGCGACATCCCACCTGTATTTGCTCCTCAGGTTGTGTGGCCTGCGGACCCTGCAAGCCTACGCTGAGCGCATCCCAGTCACTTCCTCTGCTGATATCACCATCACCTTCACCTCCCAGATCTCCTTAACCGGCCCAGGCGTACAGGCAGCTTATAGCCTGTACAACCAATCTGACCGTAAGTTCAGGCTCCTCCCTGCTCCCCAGTGGGGTGCTGGCTACCAGCAGCCCCTGTGCACTTGCCTTGTGTTAGGAGAAACACAAGGCACTTCCCATGAGCCCTAGGTGCCATCTGCCCCTTAGGTACATGCTCACAAATCAGCAATGCACACATCACTGGCATCCCAAAAAGAAGAGGCATTTAGGCGCAAAGCTGCTTCTGCACATGTGGCCCAGCCTTATGTGGCTAGAGCATCCGTATGCCAAAGCCCAAGCTCCGAGAGCTGTCTACAGCCTCACTCCTGTGCCCACATCATGAACTGGCCTTGGGAATTCAACGAGAGACCATTTCTGGCTTGAAGAGGTTTTTATTTTGATTATAAGAGCTCTTAGACAGAACTGTTTTGTGCTCACCTTGGAATCTATGCAAGTGAGAGACAAATAAAACCCCACAGAAATACACAAACACACAGATACAAATGCATGCCCACAGTCTATCTTTACAAGATTTCTCCATCTCCCTCCTAAAGGGTGCCTGTAACACACACCAGTCCCTGAATGCGTGCACCTGCCAACACGTGTCTAACACCAACCCCTTCAAGGCCCCAACCAAGTTTTAATAACAACTCCAAAGAACCTATTTCAGCTTTCCCACAGCATTCAGGAGTCATGAAACAGTGCTAAACCAGAGGTATAACACGCCAGGTGGGTGGTTGCCCTGGCTCTTGCCCATTGATACAACGGGAAGTAGGGAAAGAGCCCTCCTTCTCCTGTTACGTAGCCTGGCTCCATTCCCCCATGTTCAAAGCGGATGATGTGTCAGATTTTGGGGAGCGCAGCGAGTGCCGCCGGCACGCTGCCGCAGCACACGTGTGGTCAGGAAGGTGTGCAGCTCCACGCCCCACTTTGTAAGCCACGGTGCTCTGCTGCAAGGAGGTTTCCAGTCACTGGGGACTAACTACTCTCTGGTGGTTTCACAGCCTGTCCCGGGGAGTTCCTGTGTTCAGTGAACGGCTTGTGCGTTCCAGTCTGTGACGGGATCAAAGATTGCCCCAACGGGCTGGATGAGAGAAATTGTGGTGAGTGATTTCTTCTCCCTGCTGGTCCCTGGTCTACTGGAGCCCCTTGCTCCTCCAAAGGTAGGGAGAGGTGGAGGGGATTCATTTGGCCTGGGTATAGCCTTGTACCACCCCTGTGGGGGCTTAAACCTCTCCATCCTTAAAGGCTTCATCTTTCTCAGGAAGGAGCAGCAATGCTTCTTGCTCCTGTGCACAACAGAGTCTTCCTGGGAGAACCCCCTAGTATCCATGCACCAAGAGCTCCAGGCAACCTGAAAGAAGCCCCTTGCCCAGGCTGTCCCCAACCTTGTCCTGCTTTCCCCCTACCCACACCTGACAATCAACCTCAGCCCTGGCCTACAGCCCCCTTCGCTCTCACACCATTCAGCATCCCCCTCCCAGCCCTCCCACCCTGCCCACACCTCCCCAGGCCCACCCTCTGCCCTGCTCTCTCCCCTTTCCCCCCAGGCCATTTGTGACACTTGATCTGTACAGTTCCTCACTCATATATTTTGCTCCAGTTTGTGAGCATCTAAGTCCTTGGCCAGTCATCAGTTCTTTATGCCAACAGCAATTAGTGCTGGTACAGATACCATCCCCAGGATGTCAGGAATCCTGCAAAACCCCGCTCTCATAGGAACAGCTATTCAGCCTCAGGCATGACACCTGATTAATCTGTTTTCCCATCCCTTGTGTGAGGTGGGGGGCTCATCACATTGCTGCCATCACTAATTTTTCATTAGTTGTCCCCTACAGCTGTGTTTTCACAGACAGAAAGATCCCTGAACCACTGGAGACAGTGGCCAATTCCAAAAGACTCAGAGGAAGGTATAGAAAAGTCCAAAGTAAAAGCAAGGAGAAATCTTTCTCAAGGAAGTTTTAATTCAGTGCTGGAAATGTGAGAGCTCTCACAGGATCACAGTGGCTGGGTTTTGTATTCCCTGCAGTCCTGCTGATGGTGCACTCTGTCCCATCATCCAGCTGTCTGATGACAGGGCTTGCTTGCTTCCCTCATGGATACATGTGCATCCTTAAGAATATCTAATCCTTTCTTGAATCCTGTTAGCTTCTTGGCCCCAGGGATATCTTGTGTCATTCAGTTCCACAGGTTAACACAGACAAAGACTAAACAAAAACGTATTTGTTTCTCAGTGTTTTCAAACACCCCTTTATATTTGAAAAAGTAAATAGAAACATAATTTCCTTCCTATCTTATACTCTTGCCTCTGTTGCATTTCTGCTTATTCACTCCATGTCTCTATGGAACAGTCCCCGTCTTTAAAATCAGTGTTCACATTTCCTCAGACCTTCACGTGCCTTTAGTCATCTGGAAGCCTCATGCTAATTACTGAAGAAATTATAGTCATTGCAGGCAGAAAATGCCCAGGAGGTACTGACCCATCATGTTTGGTGTTGCACATAGATACACACAAACACATGACAAGTTCCTGCTATGAAAATGTATAATCAGGAGTCAAACTTTATGATGGGTAGGCACCTTAGGCCCATTTCCATCCTGAGCAGCTATCAGAGCTCATGGACATTGAGGAATCCATTGGTGTTCAGGACTCAGCTATCGGAGAGCAAAGGGAGCAGCTGCTCTGCAGGGGAAGGTGACACACAAGCTGAGGGTGACAGCAAGGCAGGAGGAACAGTGACCTCTCCAGACAGGATGGAGTGCTACAGAACCTGAACAAGGCAAAGACAGCAGGTCTGGGGATGCTGGTAACACGGGTTCAACAAAGAGCCCAGTGAGCACAAGACAAGTCCATGGTGATGAGGCAGGTCCAAGGCCAAGCCGAAAAGTCAATGGAAGTTATGTCAGCATCAGCAAGGTGCAAGGTAGGGTGCACTTATACCTACAACATAGATCAGGCAAAGACCAACAGCAAGGACCTCAGATTAAATGCAACTTAGGACAATAGGAAGGGGCCTCAAGTTGCATCAGGGGAGTTTTAGATTGGATATTAGGAAAAAATTTTACACTGAAAGGGTTATCATGCATTGGAACAGGCTGCCCAGGGAAGCCACCATCCTTGTATTTAAAAGATGGGTAGACATCATGCTTAGAGATATGGTTTAGTGGTGGGTTTTGTCAGTGTTAAGTTAATGGTTGGACTAGGTGATCTGAAAGGTCCCTTCCAACACAGACAATTCTATGATTCCTGAGCAAAAGGAAGGCAGGCATGGCAGTCTCTTTCAAGACTACACAGTAGCGCTAAACCAGAGCTGGTCTTAAGCACAAGCTGCCAAATCCTTATGAAGTGTGGGAAGAGGTTGCAGAGCCTACTGGTGCCCTTAGGGCCCTGACCTCACATCTGACACCTTGCCTTGCATGCCTCATTCCTGGGTGCTTCCCTCCCGCACAGTGTGCCCTGCGAAGTTCCAGTGCCACGAGGACAGCACATGCATCCAGTTCAGCAAGGTCTGCAACCAGCGGCTGGACTGCGTCAATGGGAGCGACGAGGAGCAGTGCAGTGAAGGTAGGGAGGGGACAGCACTGGGCTGGCAAATACCTTCCCTCACGCTCAAGCCAAGGCTGTTGGTAGCGTACTTCCCTCTTGAGAGGTAAGGGCACCAGCTGGAAGTTAATGTGCCTGACCTGCTCACAGTGTTTGCTCTGTAGATGGCCAAGCTTGCTCAGGAAATTCCCTGTCATCATTTACGGAGTTCCCCCAAGCTTTCGGTTGCCTTCTTTTCTCCACTTAAAGGAATTCAGGCTGTGTTTGCAAACTGCCACCCTCCCACAGCCCTGGCTACCCTTGCTCTTTCAGGGGTCCCCTGTGGTCCTTTCACCTACCGCTGTGAAGATGGGACCTGCGTGAAGAAACCCAACCCCCTGTGTGACACCACTGCAGACTGCAAGGACCTGTCCGACGAGAAGCGCTGTGGTGAGGAAATGCCCAGCCGTACGTCAGCCGGGCAGGTTCAGGATGCCACATAGCTGCAAGTCACCCCTCTTCCTGCTGCCACCCCAGCATAAGCACCCACCCTCCCTTGTTCCACCCCCATCTCCCTACCCTAGCCCCATGGCAGCAGTGCCACTGCTCCATCCTGCAGTAGCGGTGTCAGCAGCCACGAGCCGGCTCTCCGTGCTGAGCTGTGGGCCAGCATTTACTCTTTGGGCAGCTGCTCCCCACCTCCTTCAGGCAGAGGCATCAGGCCAGGCAGACACGTCTCACAGGCCAGGTCCTACCTCACAGGCTGCCTGTTGGACCACTCTGCTGGCTTATGTGAAGCAATGCCATCCTACAAGGCTCCAACCAGGAAAATCACCCCTGACTGCATGGTCACTGGCAGGGAGAGAGCTCGTGTTTTGATTTCCCTGTTTGTTTCTTGTGGAGCCTCGGTGGGGAGCGAAAGGGAACAATTGTGAGGGTCCCCTGCCAGGACAGCAGGTATCAGAGACAAGGCACTGCTCTGAAGGATGCTGCGCAGGCATCAGCAGAGATACATGCTGGGAAGGAGTGCTCTCTAGACCTGTCCTAGACAGTAAGCACATAAAGCATCTGCTGGCTGGGTAAGGCACAGGATTAGAGGTCAATCTCTTCAGTCAATTAAGTAGGAAAGGAAGGGCAGGCAGAGTATATCGTGTTCCCTTCCTTCCCTGAAGTACCTGCTGTGTCTCCTCCTCCTCAGACTGTGGGCTGCAAGCCCCTCTCAGCAGGATCGTGGGCGGTGCGAATTCTGTGGAAGGGGAATGGCCATGGCAGGCCAGCCTGCAAGTTCGGGGACGCCACATTTGTGGGGGAACGCTCATTGCTGACCGCTGGGTGGTCTCAGCCGCACACTGCTTCCAGGACGAGAGGTAAATGGAGAGGGGAGCACGCTGGACAGGAGATTTGCATTGCTTTCCATGTCATGCATGATGGGAGGATCATCCAGCCTGTGAAAGTGTCACGAGGCAGCCACCCCCCTCATCTGGCACCCGTGGCATGCTTCTCGGTGGCTTGGAGCTGGAGAAAGGGGTATGGATACATGCAATAGCGTTTGGCTCTGCATGCAGGGAAAAAGGGGCAGTGCTGGGATTCACAGAGCAGTTTTGGGAGGGCGATGCTAGTGGAAGACACTACACAGCTCCACCTTTGCTTTGACTCTGGCTTATCCCCATGCTGTCACAACCATGGAGGTGTCAGCATGAGCTAGGATGGGGCCAGGATAGCATTACCTGCAGAGGACGTTGTTCGGGTCCCATGCTGCCCACTCCCAGGGCCTGCCCTTTCAGGAGGAAGCACAGTCTCTCCCCCAGTTCCTTCCACCCAGTGTACGTACTGCAACAGTGGCAGTAACATGCAGATCAAGGGGATTCACTCATTCTTTCAAACTGGGAAGCAGTGAGGAGGAGGAAGGTCTGCAGCTCTGCTGGCCAACAGAGCTGGGTGGGGGGAGGAGTGTCCACCCTCAGGCCCAGTCTTCACCTCCTCCAAACTCCCCTTTTCCTCTATTAGTGAGGCACTGGGAATCCCCAACTTTCCCAGCTACTACTGCTGGAATTCCCCAGCTGCCCTTCCCTTCTGATGGCATGTGAACTTGGGGAGGAGGAGCTGCTGGTCATCCTCATGTGGTGACACCACTTTGGTAGGAATGCAGCTGCTTTGCAGCTCCGCTTATCACCTCACCGTGGTCTTGCCACGCTCCTACTTGTGTCCTACAACCCTGCAAGGAAGACCACCAGCACTGGGGGCAGGCCTTTTGGGTGGTCCATGTGTGCTGGATTTGGCCATCTTAGAGATTCTCACTGCAGGATGGATGGAGATAGCACAGCCCTGTTAGACGGCATATGCGTATGCATGTGTGTGTCAGGGAGAGAATTTCAGTGGGGTGAGAGATAAGAAGTAGGGGGGGAAAAAAGAGTTGTTTCTTTAAAGGGCTGTCATACCTTTTAATGCTCTCACCTCTGAGCTGCTCTTCTTGCTTCACTGCCTTTTAGCAGTTTCTCAGAGCTTGCTCCCCTTCTCCATGTCTTCTTCTCCTTGCAGCTTTGCTTTACCAGCTCAGCTCTTGTTCGCTGCCCTACCATAGCCACTTGCACATAACCAGCCCCCCTTGCTTGTCTAACCTAAATACACCTTTTAGCCTGCTTTGCTAAGGAAAATAAGTAAATATGAGCAAATTGCCTGTGTGTAGGAGTGTCTTCCCAAAGCTGATTCCACTGTACAAGCATGGCAAGGCATCAAAGAGATGTCCCAACTTGTTTCTTGAAATCAGTAGCCAAATTAAAAAAGGGCCCTCAGGGGGAGGTGATCATCCATATCAGATACTCTTCAAAAGACTGTGACAGAAGCAGCCAGGGTCTGCCCCTACTTCTCTCTTCATGTGATGATTTATCTTCTCTGTTACATCCTACAGACTGGCCTCTGCCTCCATCTGGACTGTTTACTTGGGCAAACATTTGCAAAATGCCACCAGCCACACAGAGGTATCCTTCAAGGTGATACGTCTCTTCCTCCACCCTTATTACGAGGAGGACAGCCATGATTATGATGTGGCCCTGCTCCAGCTGGACCATCCTGTGATCATCTCACCCTTAATCCAGCCCATCTGCTTGCCTGCCCCTTCTCACCTCTTTGAGCCTGGCCTTCATTGCTGGATCACTGGCTGGGGAGCCCTCAAGGAAGGTGGTAGGTGCAAGGTCTTTGCTCGTGGCCTACTATAGCAGAGCCAAGGTGGAAACATAGGTTCAGATGTGGAGTAGGCAGAATAGGCTTCTGTTCACCCCAAACATTATGACTCCTTCACCTCCTTTAATTTAGGGTCACAGGTTGGGCAAAGTTACCTGTTGAGTGACTTGAAATCTCATTTGGAGAGGCAAGCATGAATGTCTGGTAAGCTATATGGGGACAGCGTGTGTTCCTTCATCCAAACACTAGAATAGCCCTTCAGGAATTAGGGGGCTGACAAGGGTCTGTTCAGCTATGGTCACAGCATGGAGCAGCCACAGTCCTAAAGCCCTACTTCATGTCTACACAGACATATGAGATCCGCTTGGGTCATTCCCTGGGATCAGAGCCTGACCAGAGAGAGTAGAGATGAAAAATTGCTCTTCATCAAACCAGGATTGGATCATAGAATAGAATGATAGAATGGTTTGGTTTGTAAGGGACCTTAAAGATCATCTAGTTCCAACCCCCTGCCGTGGGTGGGGACACCTTCCATTAGACCAGGTTTCTCAAAGCCTTGTACAGCCTGGTCGTGAACATTTCCAGGAAAGGGGCATCCACAGCTTCCCTGGGCAACTGTTCCAGAGTCTCACCACCCTCACAGTAAAGAATTTCTTCCTAATAGCTAATCTAAATCTCCCCTATTTCAGTTTAAAATTGTTACCCTTCATCCTATCAGTATAGTTCCTGATAAAGAGTCCCTCCCTATCCTGTAGGATCTTCTGGGGATACCTGTCTGCAACCCCTGCAGCAACTTTTTCCCCATGTCAAAGACCCTAGTACCCGGGTCCCCCCAGTAACACCTGTACCAGTAAATTCAATGGGAGCTGTGCAGGGTCTGAGTGGTGTCCCCTGAGGATGACACTGTGTAATTGTTAGCTTGCAGCCTGGTACCACTTTGGCCACATAGCGCCCACACACTCCTGGGGAGCAGCATGGGCCAAGACCTGATCCCATGGGGTGGTACAGATGAATCCATTCTGTTTTATGAGGAAGAGTTTAGCTGTAGGGGCACAATCCCTTATGTCGCCTCCCCATAGGACCAACAAACAGGTTCAGGCTGTTCTCTAGTAGTGCATGGCACAGGAATATAGATGTGCTCACCCAGGTAAGCTTAGTGCCTTCACTAACACACTTGCTTTAGTTGCTTCCCAAATGGAAATACTCACGGGTCTATCCAGAAGTGGACACTTTGGTTTGCATTCTTAACCAGAAGAACTTAACAACCATTTCAATAAGAAGTAAATCCAAAACTCTAGCATCTCAGAGATTTCCCCAAATAAGAATCCCCCTTGTCCCAAAATCTGAAGTTCCCCCAAAATATTCCTGTAGGGAAAGGGACTGCAGGGGAATGTTGCTCCTTCCATGCAGGTGAAGTGCTCTGCTGAAAGTCAGAGACTGTGATGCCAGTGGAGAGCAGAACACTAACTCAGATGGCAGCTTTCAGCATGCAGTCAGATAGGCATGGACTGGGGGATCACAGTAAACATTGGGAAGCTCCACCATTACTAACCTGCACTGCTTTTGGTGCTCTACCCCTCAGGGCACATCAGCAATGTTCTGCAGAAGGTGGACGTGCAGCTCATCCAGCAAGACATCTGCAGTGAAGCCTATCACTACATGATTTCTCCCAGGATGCTGTGTGCTGGATACCACAAGGGCAAGAAAGATGCCTGCCAGGTAACAGAGGAGTTGTGGGATCAGGGTTGACCACTGGAAGTGGAGTGTGCCCCAAGTCTCCCAAATGCTCTTCATAGCCTGAAATGAGGGTGAAAAGACCAAAAAATGCCTGATGATCCCAAACCTTCCTCTGGTTTAAGTGGCCGGCTCTGAGGACCACTTCCCCCCAGCATCTTTGCCTTAGGTGGGATCCAAACACACTTGAACTCCCTTTCTTATTTCAATCCTTTCTGCAGTCTTTACCTCCCACTTCCAAGTCTACATCGGTCTCTTTCCCCCTCAGCTTCATTAGCATCTGCCACACACAGTAACCTGTTTGTTTCTTCATTACTACCAAGCTCAAGGAATTCATCTGTCTCCCATACCTCTGGTTATCTAGATAAATTCCAGCAGCTCTCCATATATTGCTCTCCATATATTTGGAAATGACACATGGAGCAGAAGGAAACAATAGAGCTGTCAGCTTCTTGAGAGCTGGAGGAATTTGTATCATGAAGGAATGCAACAATGGCTTGCGTGTTTGCACTGGAGACTGTTTTTGACATCTGCCTAAGGTACAGGGGATATTGCGGATGTCCCAGGCATGAGTTGGAGTGATACAGGAATCTGCATACAGAGGGACTCAAAGCCAGTGTAATCATCCAGCAGGAGAAGCTGGTGGATCGCCATCACCCCATTTTTCTTTGCCTTTTTTCTAGGGTGACTCTGGAGGTCCGCTGGCCTGCAAGGAACCCAGTGGCAGGTGGTTTCTGGCTGGCTTGGTCAGCTGGGGAATGGGATGCGCACGTCCAAATCGCTATGGAGTGTACACCAGGATCACTCAAGTGCTGGGTTGGATGAACCAAACCATGAGCTGAGAAAAGTGCATCTCTGCCTTCTCCCCATCAGACCTACACTCACATGGCACTCGTTCTTGATCTTGCTCACTTGCCTCTCAGAGAGTTTCTGTGTGGGATGTTGTCATCCCCAGGATGCTCTTCTGAGCAGGGTAAAAAAAAAAAAGTTGCCATGGGGATTGTAGAAAAAAGCAGGCAGACCCTCTTGCCCCTCAGCACTTCCCGGGAAGCATCCCAAGGTGGTTCTAGGCTATCCATCCAAAAGAATCAGACCGGGGTGGGGTGGGGGGAGGACAATGACACGACACACAGCAATGGTCCCAAGTTGATGGTTTCTGAGAAAAGGGATAAGGGGAGCTGAACTTTCCATGAACCATGTGATTCAGCTACAATCTTATGCTGGAACATTTGCTGAAAGAAAATGTGACTGATGTAGTTAGAGATTCCAGTAACTGTGAAATCAATCTGCCTCCCTCTTCCTTCCTGCTGCTCGTCCTTCTTCCCCCTTCCCCTCCCATCACTCCTCCTCTTCCATCTCCCTAATTGCTTCTTTTCTTAGCTGGCGTGTGCTGCTCAGCTCAGCCAGGCAGCTCTTCACGTCTCACTGACTCCCAGGCACGAGTCCAGCATCACACCCCCAAGCGCGTGTCCTGCCTCCCACCTGGAGCAGCACCCAGCCTCCACCGCCGCACTTCCCTCAGGGAAAGGCCCCGGCCCCCCAGTAAAAACTCTGGAGCAGCCTCCCATACTCTCCCCTCAGCCCCTCTAAATACCTGTAACATGAGGGATTCTCATCTGCTTCCATCTCCTAACTCAGATATCTATGAGGTGAAGGAGAAGGCTTCAGGGCACAGCGCTTAAACAGTCATTGCTATGGGTTTGGGTTTTTTACTAAAGATATACATATATATATGTGTGTGTGTGTGTGTGTATACAACGGGCCACTCTCTGGAATTAGAAATAAAATTAATTTGAAGGGTTATTTGGCTCGAGTTTGCCTTACTCTGTTAAAAATTATCTTGGGGTTTGTAGCTTTTTGGCCAAACTCCAATCCTGGCACTGGCAACTGGCAAAAGCTTCCACCCTCCTGCCCTCCCTCTTGGCTGTCCCCCAGGTGCAGTGAGGCCAATATGCTAGCTAGATAGGTGGTCCTCACTTATGATTTAGGGGCACAGATACTAATAAGCAAACCTGCTGTGGAGCACGCCTGCAGCAGGGATGCAGCACAGATGCAGTGGGAAGCATCTCCAGCCCCCAGAAGGCAGGCCCAGCACAGGCAGCTTCTGCTGGCTCGAGGTGATGAATCCAAACTCCTCTTCTCCAGCTCCCACTCTCTTCCACCAGCACCAGATTTCTGACACTTGAAATGAGAGGCGGCAAGGAGGAACAGATTGTGATTTTTATTCAGGAGTTACAACCTGGTGTCCTCAGACTCAGCAGGGAAGCAAACGCCCCGCTCCCCGAGGCAGGGACCTCCTCACGCTAGCAGACACGGCATTGGGTGCCAGCGTGTTCCCGGTACCCGGGCAGCACACCCGTCTCCTCCTCACTCTGCCGACACAGGGCTGCTTCGGGGGACAGGGAGGGAGGCACCAAGGAGCATGGTAGCCAGCACAGGGACACCCCGTGAGCAGCGCAGGTGGCCCAGGATAGGGCAGTGGCTTTGCGTTTGCCCCCTGACCACAAGCCCAGACCAGGTGCCTCCAACAGCAAAAAGGGCGAGCACTGGTCCTACAGCAGCTGCCACCACCTCGGGGCCCCAGTCGCATCCCGGGTGTTCAAGAAGGGACGGCAGGCTGCAGTGGCTGATCACTGATGTCCCCAGCAGGGGCCACTGTGACATTAAGGAAAGCCAGCCTGCTCGGCATGGCAGGAGGCTGTGGGCTCCAGCTCCTCCAGCTCCTTGGAGCATCTGCCCTCCTCCAGGGCTGAGGCTCAGGCCTCCGAGGTGAGTTTGTAAAAAAGAATGGCTGCATGTGAAGAGTGAAGGGGGCCAGTTAGTGTCACTGTGGGTTAAGGGGCTGCCATACACTGCAGTACAAAAATAAAGATATAAACCAGAAATTAAAAGGCTGGAGTGGAGTGTTGAGATCACATCCTCGGACCTCCGGCTTGTAACAGCTACAGGAGGAGAGAGAAAGAGAGAAACAAAATCAATGGCAGGAAAAAAAGAAATTTTGAATGGAAGGGAGGGTAAGAAACAGGAAAATGGAAATGACAGCAGAAATGAGAACTGAAGAAAAAGAAAAAAGTTGAGGACTGAGCACGGGTGAACAGAGAAAAAGGAAGGAAAAGTCCGTGCGATTAACATACACTGACTTTAAGAAAATAACACTCAGGTCCCACAGCCACGGACAAGGAGGCTCTTGAACTGAGGGAGAGAGAAATGTCAGCCAGCTAACAAGTGCCCTCCACCAGGACGGAGAGTGGCACTGAGCAGCTCTGGTTTAACAAGAGCCACACAGTTTTCCAGAACAAGAGAGGAATCCTCTTTCTAAAGCTTTCTGTACCCAGCCCCACTCACGCCAGCCAGGCAGCCTCCCTGAGCAGCAGACAGGGCACAGAGGCTCATTTCGCATGCAGCTGCGAGAACATCTGGAGTGGGGACCGGCCGCTTCCACTCTGCCTTTGCCACCCTCTCTCCACTGCGCTCTGGCAGGGGCGGTGGGGGGAAAAGCCCAGGGAAGCAAGAGCGGGGAGGGGAAAATAACAAGCTGCTTTCTGCAAACTGCTCTTGGGCTGGCAGGCAAAGGAGCTGCGGGCGGCAGCTTGGAGGAGCGATCTGGCTGCTTGTCAGGCAGACACGTGGCAGACTTCCCCCCCTTCCCTGTGCCACCCCTGCCTGCTTTGCATTCATTTCCACCCCTCTTCGTTTCTCCCAGCTGCGCTCTCTCTTTTCTGCTGCCAGAGCCTCTGATCCAGAGCTGTAGGGCCTGCTTGGTGGGTAAAAGCACGCATAAGATGAGAATCAGAAAAGCCACCTTAGGGATGAGTCAACCTCCCCCCTCCCTTCTTCCCCTCCCCAAGCTCTACAAACCGGGGCCATACCCACAGGAGGGAAGTGAGTCACTCATGCAGAGCTCAGGCTGGCAGGAGCTGAGAGTGCAGATAGGTACGTACCTGCAGAGAAGGAAAAGTGAGGAGCAGAGAGAGACAGGGCCCCGGAGAGGGGCAAGGAGAGCAGAGGGAAGGATGCTGGAGGCTGGGGAGTGGGGCAGGGCAGGAGGTAGGTGACAGTGCTGGGATGGACTTGGAGGGGAGCAGGAGGAAGAAAGAATTTAGTGCAAGCCCGAATAGATGGACAATCTGCAAATAAAAATATAACCGTAAATAAACCAAACAGTTTAAAATACAAAGCAGCAGCCACGGTAACAGCTCTCCCCTGTCAGCTTTATCTCCAGAGAGACTCCAGCTCCTGGAGAGGACTGCCCCCACACCCCACACCTGCCCTAGTCCTTCCCTGCTGCTAGCTGTGAGCTCTCACCAGAAAGGTGGACGGGTCTATGCTTGGGGGGTTATTGTTATCATTTTCCTCAAGGATTTGCTGCACCTTTCTCCTCTGCCTCTGCTTCTGCCTCTGCCTCCTCCTCCACCTCCTGCTCTTCCTCCTCCAGGTCCTCCGCTGTGCTCTGCGGCCCAGCATGCATGACAAAGGGAAGAAAGAGTGGAGATACTTGCAAGATGAGCCATGGCAGTTCTTTCTGACACACAAGGGAATAAAGCAATGGTCAAGACACTGGATTAAAAAGGGACCTTCCCCCATGGCCAAGACAGCTCTGGGTCAGGGAGCAAAGAGACTTGCCTTCCTCTGGAGCATCACAACAGGGCCATCTAACCCACTTACAAGTGCTGTGATCCCACTGCCCAACAGCTGCCATCAGTCGCTAGTGTTCTTTCCTATATCCTAGGTGTCTACAGGACGTCATGCACTGACACACGTTTCTGTCCTTCCCTCAAAAGGGGAGCCGGTGATCTCCCGCCCCTTAGGCTGGGACTCAGCAAAAGGAACAAGAATGCTGCAAAACCTCCAGGGAAATCACACCCTAGCAGCAGTGACACATGTAGCATGGTCATGAGGAGGCATGAGGGAGATGTTAGAGTAGCATGACAAATGCCAGGGTCACTTGCTAAAGCCATTTGCCACACACAGCCAGGCACCACCACTCCCAACACACGCACTCCTCCTTTTGGGCAATGGGTGTAATTCTATGGTGCTGAACACCAGGACAGACCCCTGTGTTTCACCACTGAGGTGCCCCACAGCCACAACGGAGACAGGAAAGGAAGACAGAGCAAACAAGAGCGTAGGATCTCATAGGCAACGGGAGCAGGGCCATAGCAAAGTTGGTCTCACCTTGGCTTTGTGGCTGGCCTCAGAGCTCAGGCCACTGGGTGAGTTGTACAGCTCTTTGGAGACCACGCACAGGAACTCTGTCTGATCCTCATTGCCATAGTTATAGGATGAGCCAATGTTCACAAGCTAGAAAAGATGAGAAAAAGAATCACAAGTGCACGTTACTGCAAACATCCACTTCACCCGGAAAGCAAGGCAGAAAGCCCACCATGCAGCATGGAGTCCAGTCCCTACCCTCAATATAAAGGCCTCATAAATAAGGTGAGGAGGCAGAACAGAGAACCAGGAGAGGAGTCAGCCGGGATGCAAAACAGCTTAACCTCACACAGCATCCTCTAAACTTCTAGAGAAGGGGCAAGAGAGAGACAGTGCCACAGCACCATCAATGGCTGACCCAATATTCTCAGAGAGGGAAGGTGACTTGCCTGGGGACTCTATGGTATCCATGATCTTTTCCCCAAAAGACAGCTCCTGCCCAGCCTCCTGTACCCGCTCCATACCTGCTCAAAGCACCATCCATCTGACATAGTGGAAACCATCTGGGTGAGCTCTTCTTCCTGGCACTGTAGCACACGGTAGACATGCTTAGGAGGCACCTGACAGCAAAATTGCAGAACACATTGACAACAGTCAGATGGCTAAAGGTTGTTGCCCTCCTGATGAAGGAAGTGGTAGTTAGTACCCCTTCTTGACGGTCCTGTCCTCTTCCTCGTGACCCTGGCTAAAGAGGCGTGGAAACCATAACCCAGATTTCTACCATGGTGTTGTGAGAAGCAAGAACAACGGTATCTCTTGTGGAGAGAAGGAACTGAGCTGAGAGCTTCCTGCATTGTCCCCAGAAGATACCAGGCTCTTTCAGTGGGAAGTTTGCATTTGTTGTTACAAAGTCATTTATGCAAATGCCACAAATGCTGATGGGGTTTTGCAAGCGCAAAGTAGCTGTGTTGCTGGAGACTTACAACCTGAGGCAGACATGATGAAAAGTGAGATATCAGCCAACACTCCCAGAAGACAGATTTTAAAAGGTTATTGGCCAAGACGAGGTATGATTGTGCCACAGGATTGATTCCTTGTGCCTCATTGTCTTCCACAGACATGGCTTCATCTGTTCCCTCCAGGTTTCCCTACAGGTATCCCCATCCTCTTCACTGCAATTACACTTCCAAGACTCCCCATGCCTCTGCTCTCCTCACAAACATTCCTGCATATCCCACAGCAACCAGCTGCCTTCTTCCAAAAGTTACAGGAGCTGATTTGGTTTCAAGGGCTACATCCAGCATTACTTCTGGGGATGTGAAGCAAGCCTGTAACTTGTTTATTGTAATTAAAATGGTGGTAGCCTGTCCCCTGCAAGATTTTGCTCTGTAGACATTAGCATATAAAGTCCAATTAGTTGCTTCTTTCCATTTCTTGCTGCTTCTCCCAAGTCTGCCCTCCCTCTAGACTTACTTCTCCCTTCCCACGTTCCCTCCTTCGCCCACCACACTCTATCTTTCCTTGCCATTTCTCTCCATACCTGAGTTACTGGGTAGTCCTTCTCCTCCAGTCGATCCTTGATTATTCGGATTAAAGGACCAATGTTATAGAACTCGGCTTCTTCTAGGACCCCTAAGGAAGACAGAAAGACCACAAAGACAGAAAGTTAATAGCCCGTCTTTGTTTTCTGGCTTGCAAAAGATCAATTCTGAATTTTCCAAGCTCCATAGGGAGAAATGATATTGCAGCCTCACTTTTTAACAGGTTTCTGTTGCTTGAAACTGTTACTGCAGAGAATTGAACCCTGGCCCTCTGCATTGCATTTCTAATGCTCACCCCGATTCCCTTATGCTGACTCCTAATAGAGAAACAGACGTTGTCAGTGAAGGCTTGTGCCAAGGAATGCTAATACCTTTCCCAGATAACTGGCCAAGGAGAATAAACACAGGCTCCAGCCTCTTTCAACGACCACTAGTTACCTACCACCTTGTTCAGGGCACCTTCTTAAGGCAGAGAACCTCAACTTGTTCTGACCTTGTCACCAAGAGACCCTAGAAAATCCCGACTTTCCTCTTGAGGCAGTTGGGGTTGGACCTACCTTGCAGCCCCATATAACTTTAGACGATCTTTGGCTCTCTCCCCTGTGCTTCACTTCAAAGCAGGTAAACAGAGAAGTGGCTTGGGTTTTTTCTCTATGGTAGCTGCATCTGCCACCTCTCCTGAGACTCACCTGTTTGCTAATAGGTCTTCTGGGAAAGGGAGGTGGGATCCCAGAGGGTTCATGAGGGAAAAGCAGCTAGGAGCCAACACTCACGTGTCCCCAGGACAGTACACAGACAATGCAGGAGGGGCGACTGATCCTTCACTACCTGACACACTCAGACCTCTTCTGAGTCCCTCATTTACGTGTGAATCATCTAATGGGTTAGTTTTATGCCAGACTAAGTGTCTGCAGCAGGAAGAAAAGACCACTTTAAGCTATGAATGGAACTCCTGTTTATGCTCCAGATTTGATGTTAAAACCTGTGGATGAACTCTGTCTGACCTCAGCATTACAAGAACTGCCAAGTAGGAAACAGATCAGAATTGTGTTTTTTACAATTCTATACCATTGCTTAGATATTTTTTTGGAATTTTAACTCATAAGACCATTCTGGAGAAAACTTTCCTTGCATTAGGTAAGAATATATAAGCGAGAGAGGCAAGAAGACTAATGAACATGCAGAACTGTGCTTGGCAAGGGCTGGACAGCACAGCCTGTCTTTGAAATTGGCTTCTTGTTACATTCCAGCATCTAAAAAATAGCGAGGCATTGGGGACCGCTGGCTGGTAACACCACGATGTTACTGAGTTATCCTACTGGACCCTCTGTCAACCTCAGATGAGGGATTGGTTTGTCTGGCTTGCTCCACTGGAATTGCTGCAGGCCACAACCCAACAGAGCAGTAGCAGCATGCAATGCATATCACTGATTAATGATGGTCTTTATTACAGTCAGTAGAAGAGATGAGCTTGATTTTGTTTGGTCTTCTGGGTTTTCATTCCTAATTAGAAACACTCAGTCATTAACAGAAAACTCAGTCACAGAGCCTGGTTAAAAGTGGATCAAGAACAAGTAATAAAATGATTTACTGAGGCTAAGAGATCTTTCCTACTTCCATCTTGGTAACATCTCTGTTGAACAAACAGTTGTGAAGCCACAAAACCTGTAGAATGCCCTACGCACACACTCCAAAGCCCTTTAGTAAAGGAAATATCAGTATGCTTTCTAAGAGCTGCAAGGATAGTGCTCTCAAATCCCTCCACTTCAATCTCCAGAAGGAGAAACAGAGACAAGGTCAACAATAAGTCCTACTGTGTCCTGGCTACAGCAGTGATATTAAGTGGGAAGTTTCTGAGCTCCAAGACTCACCCTCTTCAGCCATATCTTTATCCAGGACCAGCTTCCCATGACGGAGGAAATTCAGGATGGGTCCAAAGTAAGTGGGGTCCCGGTCTATTAGGTATGCACCAGTCTCATCCTAGCAACAGAGATAGACCATGAGGAGAAAAACCCCATGGTAAACTTGTAACCAACCCTCAGATGCTCCAAACCATGAGAAAATACAAACCTAAGCAAAAATGTCCACTAAGAATCCTTGGAAACCGTGGGCCCCTGAGAGTCCCTAACCAAGCAGCCCAACTTGGATTTTAACTCCTGAATTGGCATGCTCAGCTTGCCCACCTTGGCGTGGACTGGCCCACCTGAGAAAGCCAAAAACATAGCCCTCAGCCTCCTTCTGCAAGTGTGCGTAGAGGCCGGGTGTGAGAGAGCAGAGTGCCCTTACAGGGGCCAAGGCTGGGTCGGAAGGACGCAGGGGGTGTGGGGTGACAGAGAGGCAGGTGGGGTGAACAGGGGCGGAGGGGAGACGGTGCCTCTTTTCCCCGGCTTGGGAAGACAAGTGTCAGGCTACAGCACAGCAAGGTGGGATCTGGCAAGGGGAAATCCCTCACAGGAGAAAGAGCAGGCATTTTTCACTCAGTTACTCCTGCAGCTGTCAGGGTCTGGCTCCATCCCTGCATCCCTGCATCCCTCCCCATGCTCGGTGGGGACACGGGGCGGGAGGCAACCCAGCTGCCTTACCCGGTCCGACTGCAGCTCCTCGCCCTGGCACAAGCGACACAGGAAAGATTTCTGCTCCCGGCACAGGGTCTGCCTGGTGGTGAGGAAGACGGTGCCCCCCACATTGAGCCTCACCCACTTGGCCGGGGGGCCAGCGGACGGCGGGGTGTCCCAGGTGCAGCGGAGCCCCACGGCACCCTGCATCTCCTCCCCGCCCTCCATCCTCATCCTCATCCCTTCCCCCCTCCCCGTCCCCCGCCGGCGTGCAGGGACTGCCGCAGGTGCTGCCTGCCGGGGAATGCCGGGATCTGTAGTTTATCTGCCTTTCCCTCCGCAGCAGCCCTGTTTCCCGGGGGCCAAGGTGCTCCCTGTGACCACCAAGGGGGATCCCGGGGGGAGGAAGGATGCTCTTTGCTGGAGGATACGGCTGCAGCTATCAGGAGTGGACAAAACCACAGCTCCGCGGCGTTGAAGCTCCCTGGCTTTTCCCTTGTTCCCTTTTCCACTACCCAAGGGCCGGCCAGCACTTCGGAGGTGCAGGGTGTTATGCAAAAATCCTCGGCGTTTATTTCCATAGACATCCTCTCTGGCTCATTAAAAGGTTCTGGGAACTGTAGTTTGCAGGAACGTGTACAAAAGGTTGCTGGGAACTGTAGTTTTCCCAGCCCACCATCCCTGCAAAAGAGGACATAACGAAGGGGGCTGCACTGTCCTACAAGACCTCAGTCCTGCGGCTGGTAGTTTGCCTGCTTCCAGTCCTGGGTCTTCCCTGCAAGCTTCCTCGGAGTCAGGAAGAGGAACCTCCTTCTTGACAGTCAGCAGATTAAGCCCGTCAGGGCTGTACTCCGCAGACTTCCCTTCGGGAGAGCCATCATCCCAGGCTCACAGCTTAGTGCTGCACCAGTTGCCGTGCTGTTCCTGCTGCAGAATGTGCAGACAAGTTACCTTCTTGCTAACATATGTAGGGACACTTCCAGGAACTGTGTCCTGATCTGCATGAAGTGCTGGCAGGGGTCAGGAAGAATTTTTCTTCCAGCTCGGAAGACTCGCTGATTCAGCAAACTCCCTGCCTTGTGCTGCCCTACCAGCACAAACCATGCCAGACAGAGACTCCCTGCGTCTTTCCCCTGTGCTCCTGCCATCCCTGTTTGTGTCTGGACAAGAGACAGCTCAGATTTTAACTTAGAGTGGAGTTTTACCTCTGCCCCAGGCATGCATCACCCCCCCAAGGCCAATGTCCCAATCCTGCCGTGCTGAATCCCGCCCTGCCTCTGCCACTCGCTCCGCCAGGCTGAGCCTGGAGCTCAGCAGCTCATGCCCCACGGGACTCTGTTGAAATGCACTCTTTGGCACGGACACAACCTCAACAAGCTCGCTCTCCAGCAGCTCTGCTTTTCCCACTCCCACCTAAGCCCAGCCGTGCTTGCCAGCAGCTCAGGCCTATTAGGAATGGAGAGGAAAAGCCGATTTTTTTCACCTGAATGCGACCCAAAGCCTTCCTTCACCTAAGCAACTTTCTGGGTCTTCCTTGCCAGGGCAATGCAGCACTGCAGAGACACCGTGGCGACCTGCAGACACTTTATTGTTCTTGCACCTAGATCTTTGCGTCTTTTGAGGTAGGGGTTTCCTGGGGGAAGAGGGTGAATAAAAAGAAAGATTATGTTTTACTCTTATATTCCTTCCCTTTTTGTCCTTCTTTCTTTTATTTTACTTGCAAATCGCTCCCTTTTATCACTACAGGACATGAAGGCAGCGTCACCCTCCCCCCAGATCACCCAGGACTTCCTTGTCAAAGACAGTATGACTGTGTACTTTGCTCCTTCTGAGGAGGAGTGCAAAGGGGAGGAGGGGAAAAGAAGGTAACAGGGAAAAGGTTTCAAGATTTCTGACCTTCAGCTAATTTAAGCACAGCAATAATTCAGCTACTGTAGGTTGTAAATTCAAATAACTCCAGATCTCCTTTAATTCACATCAGAGGCTGGCCAGCACTAGAGCGATCGATAATAGAGAGAGGATGAAAAATTATTTTTGCCTATCTGTATGGAGCAGGCTTTGGCCAAAATTAGTGCCCAGCCCTTGAACCAGTTTCCACTGAGCAGCGGTGTGCATCAAAGATGCCCAGACTAACCCTGACCCGAGCTGAAGCACCACACAGCGCAACACAGCTCTGGGCTGAGGGACTGTTGCCCTCCTACTTCTGGCTCTGAGTGAAACCACAGCAAATCTGAGAGCTCTGCCCCGCACCCTGGTGCGCAAGGGTTGCAGGACCCTGTCTGTGCTGGCCACAGCCCCAACAGAGAATTAGGGGGAGGACTGTGGCTCTCTGCTATGAACACAGTAGTTGGGTGACAGCCTATAGCCCCTTATCTCCCCCTCCAAGAAATCTACCCTGCCCTAGTTCTCTTCCTTCTTCTATCAAGGGTTCACCCTGTCTCCCTTTCCTCTTCCCACAGCCCCTCAGCCTCTTGCTCCTTTTTATGTCCAATCTCGTTATTTTCGAAGCCTTCCTCCCCAGTCTCTCCCATGCCAATGCTGCTCACAGGTCAGGGATGGTCTGCTTTCAGAGCATACCTTCTTCCATCAACACCAGCCTCCACCTACGGCCAGCACTTCAAGTCTTGCTCACCCCAGGGTCACAGTGTGAAAGGTTAGTTGGTAAATCTAAAGAGGTAAGCAATGAGTAAAGAAAGAGGTCAAGGTACACCACTCCCACCCCTAGAGCCTTCTTTTCTGCAACATACAGCACGAACTTTACTGGAAAACCCCCAGGCCAGGGTGTTCCCCATAGCACACGAAAACGCTGTCTAGGAAGAATTCAGTGTGGGGTGAGTTACCAACTGAAACGCTGTGAGTCAGTGATATGGGCTAAATACAGGCCTGATTTGCACTCCATCACCAGACACAGTTCTGAGGTGCCACTAGCATGCCCTTGTTAAGGTCCATTTAAATTAAGCAATAGAACCGAGGAGAAATAAATTTAAAGGATCAAATATATGTTCCTCCTTCTTTGATGATAACTCTATATAAAACACATGCACAGAAAGAGAGACACAACAAGAGCTGACAACGCCACACAGCCCAGCTGAGTACCCAGTTGAACGATGGGAACAATTGCACAGACAGACTGGGGGCAGGAAGAGCTGGAGAGCCACTGGGTAGACAGGTGAGTGGGGCTGAACGAGAGCTGAGGAAAACAGAATGGGGCGTAAACTGAGAGTTTCTTGGTTCAGCAGGCCTGCAACGCAAACCCGCAGAAAGCTCCACACACTACAGCACTCCGTACACTCGTCGCAGCCTGACGAGAGCTGGGTACACGGAGTACGATGCACCACTGATGTTGCAGAGCTGCTTTTAGGGAATTGATCCATTGTGGAGCATCAGTGGGAGCAGGGATCGCTGTGTGTTGGCATAGCGTCACCACTCTGGCAGGCTAGGATTAAACTTGTGCGATCGTTTAGTTAATGAACGCACTGTGGCATGAGGTACCAGAGAAGAAACTGTCTCCTCTCTCTCCTGAAAATGTCTCCTGACATTTTCCATTAAGCCAATAGCGAACTGGGCAAAGGAAACTTCCCACAAAGGACTTGGGGGTGGGAGGAAGACAGTTCACTTGCAGCCAACAGAGCCCAGCTTCACTGCCTACTGAGCCAGACATTTCGGAACTGGAAGAGAAAGGCCCCATGGCACGCAGGTGAGCTAATCTTTCTCCAGCTCCTTGAGCTTGGTGACATCTGTGTGCAATGCACCTGCATTCAGCGTAGTGTGCGAAGCTTGTGTGTGTATTTGCATCACTTAGCACCTCTGCTGGAAACATGCTGTCAGGAGGAGAGAAAACAGCCACGCAGCACTGGGTTGTGAGCTGGGACCAGGAGAGATAGGAGGAACAAGAAAAACCCCTGCAGGTAACAGCGATTACCGTTGCTCACGCAGTGTTCATTAGTGGGAAGGGACAGCAGTGCTGGCAGCAGATGGGCTGCTTTGGGAAAGTTTGCAGGGGAACAAAGGGTTTGCTGGGAAACGAAGTGTGAAATAGTGCAACCTGACTGCTGGGCAGCTGTAGGGAAGGAAAAGGAAGGCCAGGGATGAAGACAACATGTGAGGGACTGTGGGATTACTGTTGGAGAACCATTGACCAGACTCTTTTCACAGAGCCCAAAACTGCTTCAGGACAAAAGTGTTACAGACCAATACAGAGTTTACATGCTGGCCCAGGATTCTAAAATTTATAGAGAGCTGTAAAAGCTCCAGTCTCAAGTTAGCCACAGGTCAATGTGACCCTCTTCCTACATCTGGGTTGGTTTTTAGGCTTCCTTTTGGCCATCATGAGCCTTATCCCACCAAAGATATGCTATTCCCCTTTCCCTGTGGCAAATTTTCCACAGGAGAGTCATGAACATTAGCGATCTGCATTCATGTCCACTTCTCCCCTTCCCAGTTTCTAGTTCGCACAGGAAACCCACCCCCTGAGTCAGGGACTTAAAGATCTGCAGAACATTTATAGTCCTAGTGCAAGTCCCCTCAGCTGTTCCATATGTCCAGTAGCATCTGTTATGGCTCAAAATAGGTTTTTGCAGTCTCCAGGCTTTGAAAACATTGTCTCGGTCGCCACAACGTTCCCAGTGCTTTGCCTGCAGCGTGAGAACAGATCACAACTAAGAGGAGGGAGAGTATCAGAAGACACTCTTGAACAGATTGTTGATACATGATGTAACAGGGCATAACCCAGAAAGACAAAGCATCTTGTCGTTCTCAATTTCTCCTCTGTGGGGACATCAAGGCAAAGCTAAGCATCTGGTAAAAGATTTACCAAAAGCTGGGAAACTGAAAAACTGCTGAGATTTTGTGGTTCAAAACCTGGCCAGGAGAAGGGCAGTTGAACACTGCCAATATTGGCACACATACCAGGGAGGGCAAGGGCCCTGTTAGATGTCATCAAGCCAAACACTCAAAATGTAGAGCAAGTGGAGAGGGAAATCTTTCACTTAGTTTGCCGTCTCCAGGTGAATGGCTGGGCTGCACCAGACAGCTCTCTGCGACACACAAGACAGAGGAAAGCAGCTCAGTCTCAAAAGGAAGCAGAGAGATTCCCAGTGACCCAGGGACTGCTAGGGTCAGTGGGGAAAAAGGAAACACAGGGCTCAAGCGGCATTGCCAAATGTTCTGGGAGGATGAGAACAAAAGCCAGCCCCCTGCATCCACTGGAAATGATTAGCAAAGTCTGAAAAAATATGACCATTTTCTCTATCAAGAAAATTTTCCTGGACAAACAGAGCAGACGCAGCACTCCTGCTTATCTATTTGTACACAGGGGCCTGGCCACATATTCACAAAATTAGCCTCACCTCCCAGGCACACCCAGGGTGTTAAAACTTAATGATCCCTCATGTGAAAGCCTCTTAGCTTGGCTGATGGTGGGAGAAGCTAGAAATCCTTAACTGAAAAGATGTCACCAGCCAGACCCTGCTGTAAGATCCCATACTAGACAACACTGTCTGTACAAATATCTTTATGTTAAAGTGTCTTAAAAGCAGCACCCTCGTTGCTCCGATTGGGAGGCCCCTCCACAGACACTTTAGCACCACTTGCTGTTTCCAGTCAACCCAGCAGGTGCTTATCCTTTTGTTTTCATGTCAACACCACACTTCAGCTTAAAAAGGTTTGGTTTTCTTAAGTGCTCTCAGTTACAGACTGCAATCAGGTGTCCTACCTGACATGCTGACTAGTTCTTCCCTTTCCCCTGAAGGAAAGAGTTGCTAGAAAATTACACCACTTGGGACAAAGCAAGGTGTTGCTACCAGCCTTTAAAACCACAGTGATTACCTGGGTGGGGAAATTCATAAAACAAGGGAGTAGAAAACCTTTCCCTAGCAGGAAGGAGAAAAGAATTAATTAAACTGTCAATTAGATCCAGAACTGAAAGTCTTAGCAATTTGCAGGGCATGCTGTAACCTGTAAAAGAAGCCCTTTTGGGAAGTCTAAGCCCAAAGAACTAAATGGAAGCTGGCAAATATAAGCAGCTCTGGAGTCCTCAGCACAAGAAGGATGTGGGCCTGCTGGAATGGGTCCAGCAGAGGGCCACGAAGATGATCCGAGGGCAGGCTGAGAGAGCTGGGGTTGTTCAGCCTGGAGAAGAGAAGGCTCTGGAGAGACCTTATAGCAGCCTTCCAATACCTAAAGGTGGCCCACAGGAAATATGGGGAGGGACTCTTTATCAGGGACTGTAGCGATAGGACAAGGCGTAATGCTTTGAAACAGAAAGAGGGGAAGATTTAGATTAGATATTAGGAAGAAATTCTTTACTGTGAGGGTGGTGAGAGTCTGGCCAGGGAAGCTGTGGATGCCCCATCCCTGGAGGTGTTCAAGGCCAGGCTGGATGGGGCTTTGAGCAGCCTGGTCTAGTGGGAGGTGTCCCTGCCCATGGCAGGGGGTTGGAACTAGATGGTCTCTAAGGTCCCTTCTAACCTGAACCATTCTATGATTCCACGATAAAAGTTTATTTTATCCAGATCTGTGTCTGGATCTGGTACAAAGGGGTCTGTACACTGTGTACAAAAGAGTCACTCATTTCAAACCCCTGCACACTCTGTATACTCAGCACTTGCTGTTATGCCAGCCCCAAGTCCCTGAAGAGCCATGTTTTTAGACTAATGTAAGCAGGGAAACTGAATGCTTTCATTCACTGGAAATGAGTGGAAAGAAGGGTCAGGCTGTATGTGTGGGTGGGGAGGACACAGAAAGAAATAATCTAGATGGTAAAACTCTAGTTCCACAGGAGGTGAGCAGGAACAGAGCTTGTGTGCATGCAAACCAAGCCTAGGAAGAAGCCAGGGCTGCATCCAACAGACGCCAAAGGAAATGCAAAGAATTAACACTCTCCAACAGGAAAGGATACAGCCCTCGTATTCAGTGGCTAGGAGGGGACCCTGCAAATCTGTGACCACCAGCATCCATAGCATCCCCTAAAAAGGGCAACCCCATCATCCTCAGGTGTCCACCATTACCTGTTGCTGCAAGCCCAAGACCAGAACCTGTCTCATCAACTTTCTAAGTTACCAGTGGGACAGAATAGGTGCAGGGTTGGGTGGGGTTTTTTTTAGTTGGTTGGTTGGTGTTTTGGGGCTTTTTTAAGAGGAGAAAAATCCTAGAGAGAACAAGTTCTTGAACATTGTCAAGGATACCCAAGGGAATTTCAAACCCCAGATATAATGGTCTTAGGGAAAAAAAAAAGATGTGGCATCGTAGGCTATTCCTCTGTAGGCCTCAGTTCCCTTAAGTTCTTTAAGGTTACATGGTAAGAATAGAAACATCCATGCCATCCAATTTTCACCACGTGAACTGACATTCAGTCTTTAAAGAACAGAGTTGTGACTTACTAACATGGAGTATTAGGCCAAAAAGCAAACAGACAATCAGTCCATCAGGAAGATGGTGAAAAGTCCCAAGAGAGAGGCATGCCATTGTCTTTCCCAGCCCAAAGAGCTTGTTGAGTGCAAGAGATGCAGAAAAGGCAACATCTCATTTGAATCATCAAGACAAAAGCATCCCATAAAAATAGAGTTCCTGGAATCAGCCAAGCAAGGCTCACATAAGCTCCATACAGCAGAAAGACCTTGAAACACATGTTTATTTACTTTTTTTCATCCCAGTATCTCCCTCCTCCCCCCCACCCCCCAAGAGGGATTTTGGACCATGGGGGTACAAAACTGGCTAAGTACACATTGCAGTTAGAATCAAAGTGCAAGAAGAAATCCAAACCAGGTCTCTAACCTAAGTGCCAATTTGGAAACTGTATTTGCTCCTTTAAAAAATCAATGTCTTTCCCTTAAGTTTTGCACTCAAAATGGCCATAAAGTGCATGGATGGCTTCTACGACAGAGGCAGAAAGCAAGATCATGAGGCACAATTATACAAGTATGACCATCCTGTGAGTGAACATGGTGGAACGTCCCAACTCATGAGCTTGTCTTGACTCAATTACTTCCCCATGCTGCCACCAGCACTCTCTCCCTTCCATCTGATACTGTAAAAAGGCCACAGAATCACAGAATAGCTGAGGTTGGAAGGGACCTCTGGGAAGTCATCTGGCTCATCCCACCTGCTCAAAAAGGGTCACCTACAGCTGGCTGCACAGGTTATCTTTAGGTTCCTAAGCAGCAGTGGCAGGATAAGGAGAAAGTGCCAAAGCACCATGTGCCTGTACTTGTTATCCAGCACCTTTACCTCACGGCACCTAACCAGGAATGCTAAACCCATCTTTTCCAAATCCTGTTTCAAGGCAAATTATCTGCACAGGTGGAAGATGAAGCAACTTATTACACCGTCTTCCCCTTTCCCTCAGAAATAATATTTTCAGGCTGTGCCCGCATGTACCATTCCACCCAGGCCCCATCGTACACAGCGACATCTGGTTTGCCACAGAGGTATGCCCCCAGAGCCACATGGCAGGCAGTGACTCCAGAGCCACACGTGGCTACCAATGGCTTTAAGAGGTCCACCTTCTTCTCCTGGAACAGACTGCGGATCTGCTCAGGGGTCTTCTCTAAGCCAGACTCTGTGAGGAAATCAGTGAAGGGGATGTTCATCGACCCAGGGACATGACCAGGCTCAATTCCTGGAGGAAAAGCAATACAGATAGGAATTAACCTTTACTGCCTAGGACAAATCCATTGCAAAACCTGTTCTCTATTTCACTGTGGATATTTATGATTTATTGTATGTTGTTATTTATTATTTAGTGTTAAAACAAATACATTTATTTTTGTTAAACTTTGCTTTACTAGATAATTGATTACTCAGGAAGGATGACTCTAACCTTTAGGTTACCACATGGATAAAACCCTGTTGAGTTCTGTTCCTCCTCCCAGTTCCTTCTACATTTTCCCTGCATCAGAGCAACCTACTCTGATGAGGCACTGACCAATGCACTTCCACAGGCCCTTCTGAGCAGAAGAGTAGCACCAGCACATGAAGAGACCAATGATTATCTTGGAGGCATATGAAAGCTACATTCCTCATCTCAGCCCCTCATGAGAAAAAAACAATACAATGCTTCCCCACTCCTAAATTTTCAAAGAGCTGCACTTGCTAGTTAAAAGAATAGGAGAACAGGTGGATACACTGCCTCAAGTCTCATCCCATAAAGAACAACCATATTTCCCTCCATTCCCTCTACAGGAGTCAAACTGATGGGCACCTTAAGTAAAGCCCCTTTTTATTATGCCATTGCTTCAGGAAGCACATTACCATCTCGGGGCTCTGGCTCTACTCCCCGGAACCGTCCTGCAGCACGTGCATCCACTAGTTGGAAGCAGTGGGAATCCAAGTTATCTAAGACATCCTCATATGTTTTCACCAGGGACTTGTCCAAGGAGGCATGGAACTCGGAAGGAGCGACCTGGCTTTTCCCAGAGCTCAGCGCATTCCCCTCTCGCTGCCAGTTCTTCAGGCCGCCATCCAGAAGGGAGACGGCTTCATGTCCAAAGGCCCGGAACATCCACCAGACCCGGGGGGCTGAGAAGAGACCTTGGTCGCTGCCATCATACACCACAACATGGGAATCATTCCCCACACCCAGCTTTCCCACATACTCAGCAAAGTCATCAGCCTTGGGCAGCATGTGATCGTAAGGTGAAGTACGGTCGCTGCACTGGTCAATGTCGAAGAACACTGCGCCTGGGATATGGTGTTCCTCAAACTCCCGCTTCGGGTCACGCATCATCTTCGGCAAATACCAGGATGCATCCACGATTTTCAAGGCCAGACCAGGTTGCTGTGACTTGATGGCTTCTGAAAGCCATTTTGCAGACACCAGAGCACGGTAGAGGAGTTGTTGCGACATTGCTCCTGATTCCTGTCTGAGACTATCGAGTTCCTGGAGTTTGCCTGATTCTACCTGACTGCAAAAGGAAGAAAACTACAAATTAGCACCCAGCCTTACGGAGAGCAACTGGGCAAAAGTGCATTTGGGGACCAAAGACCTGCTGACCACTGGACCACTGAGACTGACCAAAGCCCACTGAGGTGCTGCCTAAGCCTACAGCGATGGGGTTCTGAAATGCTCCAGCCCGGAAAATAAGGAGAGCTGGGCCCAAACCCTGCCCCGAGTGGGACAGCCATGGCAGAGGCCTGCCCTGTGCCCAGCCTGGCCCCTCCGCCTCCGGCGACCACCACCCAGCGCTGGCAGCGGCAAGACGGGAGCGGGGCGGCCTCAGGGACCCTGAGCGGAGGGGACCCAGCGCCCCGGCGTGAGCCGCGGCCCCACGACGAGGGGCTCTGCCCCACCGNGCTGGTCACCGCCAAATGGCTCTCGGAGGCGGTGCGGGCCGGGCGGGTAGGGCCGAGCCTGCGGATCCTGGACGCCTCCTGGTACCCGCCGCAGGAGCGAAACGCCCGGCAGGAGTTCAAGGAGAGGCACATCCCCGGGGCGTCCTTCTTCGACATCGAGGAGTGCCGAGACCAGTCCTCCCCCTACGACTTCATGCTGCCCAGCGAGTCCCACTTCGCCGACTACGTGGGGCGCCTGGGGGTCGGCAATGACACCCATGTGGTGGTGTACGACGGGGACGAGCTGGGCACCTTCTACGCCCCCCGCGCCTGGTGGATGTTCCGGGCCTTCGGGCACAAGGAGGTCTCCGTGCTGAACGGCGGCTTCAAGAACTGGGTGAAGGAGGGCCACCC
>VXBO01002531.1:169960-235164 GCA_013400135.1 Rhinoptilus africanus | reverse complement strand
TCCGGCCGAGGCCTTACCGGGGCCCCGCCGCAGCGAGCCCTCCCGCCCCGGACAGACCCCAGCCGCGGCGGCGGGGCCGCGGTTCCCTCCGCGCAGCAAGAGGGGAAGGAGCGGGGCCTGCCCGCCTCCCCTCCCCGTACCTCCGTGCTGGGCCTCAGCGGTCCCCGCCAGCCACGGCCGCCACCGGGGGGCGGGNCCGCGCCTGGTGGATGTTCCGGGCCTTCGGGCACAAGGAGGTCTCCGTGCTGAACGGCGGCTTCAAGAACTGGGTGAAGGAGGGCCACCCCGTCACGGCAGAGGTCAGCCAGCCCGCCCCGGCTGTCTTTAAGGCCAGGCTGAACACGGTCCTGCTGAAGACCTTTGAGGAGATGATCCAGAACGTGGGGTCCCTGCGGTTCCAGGTGGTGGATTCCCGCCCGGAGGGCCGGTTCCGGGGGACCGAGCTGGACCAAGGTAATGGAGGTGGGAACAGCACCCGCCCCCCGCACCAGAGCGGGATGAGTGTCGATACTAGTCCAGGAGTAACAACTTCTCCCAGCCAGCAAACAGACTTTCCTAATGCACAGGCACGCCTCAGCCTAACTCGTCGATTTACCGTAGGGGATCCACAGTTGAGCATTCGTATCCCAGTGCCATCACAAGTTGCTTTTCTTGTAGTGGGTTGTAAAGCTGCAGGAGGAAATGGCAGAAAAGGTCTGCAGTCAGTTGGCTCCGGGATCCCCCATCCCAGGCCCTGCAGAAGTTAATCAGACAGAATGCAAACACAGGAGGTGAGAGCTCCCGAGGGTTTTGTTCAGGGTCCTATCTAACACCAGCAGATTTGCGCAAGCTATCAGTATTCATAAAGGCACCTCTCACCATAATGAATGCACCAGCAAAAGCTAAGGTTTTAGGCAATAAAGCAGCCCAGGGGACATTTTCCTTCTTGCTCTGATTCCCAGCAAATAGAGAACTAGCTTGAGCTGATCTTTGTCCTTTTGCTCTCTGCCATTAAATCTAATAAGCTTAAGTAAGAAAAGCCCCAAACCCTTCCCGAATGTGTGGGCTGTCAACCTTTGTGTTTTGGATGCCCCAAGTAACAGGAGCAAAAAAGGATTTTGTTACCTTGGTCAAAAACTGCATACATAAGCAGCAGGGGTGGGAGAAGTCCTGTGCAGTGGGGGCAGGTGCAGCCATGTGCCTAGGCTGAAATACAGGTTGTTGTTAAAGGAGGCCCTTACTGTGTAATTGAGCCCTGATATACCCCAGAATAACCTGCCCTCAGTAAGGTAATCACAGAAGTGGTTTAAAAAGAAATGCAGAGTTTCAAAACCAGCACAGAAAAGCGCAGGAACAGTTGCTGGGTCTGAGTCGAGCTCCATGCTGCAGGAGTGAGTGTGTGGCAAGGCTTCTGCGATCCTGAGGCAGTGCTGCGCTGCTGTCTTGCCTGCAGGTTGTCATTGTGTTCTGGCTATTTTCTGACGTGTGGGCTGCTGAACAGCCACTGAGTGTGACATCGTGCCCTGAAATAAATTCCTGCATCCAGATCTCAGGAAGGTTTGGCTTTAAGTGGCTTTGTACACGTGGTTCACGTAAGTGTCTATAGTGACACCCCTTGCCAAACACACTCAACCTGTACACAACAGCATACAGGGGAGAAGAGACTGTTGCAGGGAGAAAGGGTGAGTTAGGTTTGTTGCTCATTGTGTTTCTTCGCCTACTGCAGCACATCAAAGTGAAGGTTGAATTTTAACCTCAGGACACAAATAAAATGCTTCTTGCTGGGAGCTGGTTGGATTTTGTGTTCTCTTTCACAAAGTGGGAGTTGTCATCAGGTGACAAATACCGCAGCCCCTGACAGCATCTTGAAAACAGATTTTTCCTTTGAAATGAGTCAGCATGAAACAGTTTATTTGTGGTGGTCCAGTTTTGCTTCCCACAGCAGATCTAGCAGGATAAGCACTCCAGCTGCAGCTGCTCATTCCACAGGAGCTTGACAGCCTTCTGAACCAGGCTAGCCAGTAGCTATGCTACAGCCAGCAGTGGGTAAAAGGCAGCTCTCACACCTAAAAGAGCAATTTGAAATCAATGCTGATTAATTACAGGGGTCACTCAATCAGGGAAGAGAAACGTTGCCTGCAATTTAGAGAAGAAAAATGGTCTTGAGGTTAAGGAACTAGCTGCGTTCTCAGGTGATTTCAGTTTAATTATTGCCTCAGCTCTTGACTTCCTAATTAAGTCAATTAATCTCTCCAGTTCCATGAACTCCGTCTCTAGAAGAGGCTAATTTCAGCTGACTTTTGCCTCTTTAGTTTTTCAGTTCCTTGTGGTAAGAATTAGTTGTCCCTGTTCTATTTTTATGCAGTAGCTACCTTGCTGGGATTTAGGCCTCTGTAATGTTTAAGTTAAGCCATAAGACGTTGCTAATTTTTAGCTGCCGGGAGAGGTTTACACAGGTTGCCAGGACAGAGAAGGATGGATGGTGTTTCTAGAAGCGAGGTCTCATAGGTCTTAAATGCAGATACCGCTTTGGATGAAAAAGCTTGGATATTAGTGCATGGTGCGCAGGATAAGCCCATCAAATGTGCAGCCCAGACCTATGCACTGAGTGGTTAAAGGTGTCTCTGCACGGCGTTTCTGGAGGAACTAGCAGCTCAGGCCTGCTCACTGGCTGTGATTCAGCAATGGCCCAACCAAGTTCTGCAAGGGCCTCCTTACTCAGGTGCTGTTAGGGTGCGGGTCTATGAAACCAGCCTGAACTGAGACAATCCCAGGCAATTCAGGAGCAGAAGGTAAAAATAATTACATGATGGTTACCAGCGCTGACTCTGAGTACTGGACACTGAAAACTGAGGTACAGGAATTATAGCTGAAAAAATGCATACAGAAAAGTTGTGGCTTTCTGATTTCTTTTGCAGATAACCTGAGAAAAGAGGGGAAAGTTGCCAGTTAAGATATCTGTCATCTACAAAAGAAAGCAAACCCAAAGTTGTTTTGTGAGCTTCCAATCATTTTTCTTCTTATACTCAGCTCTTGAGTAGTCCTTGTCTCCCTTGCACATACACATCTCTTAAGGTTTTGCCCATTTTCCCAGCTCTCGGTCTTCCATGTCCCAAATATAAAGCTTTTGCTCAGCTTGAACGTTCAGTGGCAGTGAGAATTAAATGTTGCTGCTTCTTCCCTCTCTTCTTCAAGTGGAGCTGGAAGTGGACTGGCTCCACTTTGGCAGTGAAGTAATACTCAAAGCACGACGTGGAGAGTGAGAGACTTTCTCAAAAGTCTGTTTCAACCCACAGGAACCTACAGTCCAAACCTGTCTATCCCTGTGATGAGGCTGATAAACATCAGGTGCCAGAATTAGCACCATGGGGCCCTGCTGGTTCTTAGAGTTGACTCTTCTGGCTGTAGACACACACAGTATTTTGACATTGGTGGCAAAGGCCTGTTGATCTGACTGCCCAGAGGACTTCTCAGGGAACTGGCCAGGACCAAGCTTAAAATGTTCCTTTAGTGAGTTCATGTAGGTTAGGTGAGATTACTAGTGGTCCCTTCAGAGGCGTACACTTTGAATGAAGACAGAGATAAAAAAAAGAGGCAATATAGGAGGTGTTTGGAAAGGAATGGCTATCTGCAGCCAGGCAGTTCCAAGACCACAGGGAATTAAATGTAGACAAGGCACATCTTTTATCTTTTCAACATTAAGAAATTCCATCTGGAGCTTTCATCGTAAAGGGAAAGACTAGAGAGAAGGGGCTGTAGTTTTAGTTAGATAAATAGCCAATGAAAAAATACATATTTAAGCAGAGAATATTAGCAGATGTGGGAAAGGGGATTAAGCAGTGAAGAAGATAACATATTACAGGTTACAAATTGTGAGGGAGGATTGCCAGAAGCCAAGCTGAGTGAGACTTGGCAAAAGAACTTAAAACAAATAACAAAAACTGCTGGAGCAAAGTGAATAAAAAAAGAACAAGGAAAGAAAGAGTAAATAGGGTTGCTATGCAGTTAGCAGGGGTTCCAGATAAAAGGCTATTTGTGTACAGCCTTAGAATTATACTGGATCTGTGCTACCGTTTTATTTTATTCTCCTGAGGACAAGTCTGCAGAGTAGGGGGAGGGTTAGCAAGAAGGGGAAAGAAGCAGAAATGATCACTTCTAAAGAGGGAGTATAACTATAAGATCTCTGTGTACTCAGATCTGTGAGGCAGACAATCTCCATCCCAAGTACGTGTCAAAAATCAGTTATGTGATATTGCAACTCCATAAGGCAAGAATTTAAGAAGTTTAATCAGAGTATGGTTCTGTAGGACAGAAAGACAAAGTAAGTTTGTATTTGTATTTAGGATAGCAGATGCAGCACACCCTAGGCAGCTGTTGATCTATTATAGCATAGAGAGACCGGAAGGATTTCAAAAAAGTCTTCAATAAAAATCATTTGAAATGAAGGCCAAATTGAATAAAATACCTTGGTAAACTTGCACTGCAGCTGAGGGCTCTTATTTCCTTGCCAACAGAATTGATTTACCAGATAAGACTAATGGGAACATGCATGCCTGGAAGTTATGTCTGATCTTTTCTTCTAGCCATTGGAAGCACCTATGAGGTAGACTTGTTCCATTTGGACTTCATTAATACTTTGGACATAATATTAGAGAGGCAATTATTAGTTCAGTGTGAGAAGAGGGCAAATAGCACAAGTACTGCTAGATTCCCAAAAAACCTAACTTAAAGGGCGATAAGAATAGCTTATGCTGAAAGCAGATCTGTGGGTCTGGAAGTTGCCATCATGGTCCCATCATTATGCTTCTGTGGTTCATTTCCTGTTTTTCCAAATCATCGTGGCACTGAAAACAGGGAGTTGCTACTGAAAGGCACTGCTGGCACAGCCTTGGGAAGGTTTAAATGATCACATGGGGAATATTATGTGAGGTACCACCTGCAGAGATAGAAGTGATGGGAAATATAACGCTACAGAGAGCAAGGTTGTATGCTTAGTAGCCCAAAACATGTAATTGCTTGTGTTTCTCTTACAGGCTGAAGACCTACCTTTAGAAGCAATAGAATAGGACAAGACTTGGATGAATTAGTTGGGGACAAGAACCTCAGATGTGATTTGGCCTTGACAACAGCAAGTATTAACCTCCTGTCTACCAATGGAGATGCCAGGAAGTGCCACTTCCTTACCCAGAAGCCTGCTGGTCACCTAGAACTGCTTCTAGGGTGGCCAAGGCAGTGAAAAGTGCATTTAACGAGCTGTTCCTGGGTTTAGGCTAAGGGCATGAGGCTTTTGGGAGTGCCGAGTGCTCGCCATCAGTATGTTGGAGCACTAGCAGAAAGGGGGAAAAGCTATTTCAGTCACAGGGGGATGTTAGCTCAAGGATAAACGGTGTACAAACTGACTGTGGCAAACTTAGCGCTGGAGAATAATATTCCTCCTCATGTGAGCAAGGAGGTGCCTCAGCAGAAAGTCTCATGGCAAGAATCCAACCTGGTTCTGAGGTGGATACTTTTATGAGAGGGAGCCTATAAAGCGAACACTGTAGTAGCTGGGAGCCCGGCTCTGTAATCCTAGGGTTCCTTCCTGGAATTTATAAGGGTCTCTGTGTAAATCTGGTGTGGAGTATGCTCTGTGTCATATGAGGCAGGGCAGATGTATCCTCTCCGCTGTTCGGATCCCAGCTGCATCTAGCCGTGCCTTCCAGGCCTGTGTTTTTCTGCTCTTGTCCTAGCAGTGAGAGAGCTGATAGAACTTCCTCAACCACTCGAGAGCACTTCTTAGGCAGTCCAAGGGATTGTGGTTGTGCAGTGTCAGCTCTTTCTTTCAGCTGAACACCCACGTACATGAGTTAATGCAGTCTCTACAGAATTCCCCATCTTTCACTCGCAGAGTGCAAGCACTGGTCTCTGACTCCAACAGACTTTTGAATCTCTGGAGCAAGGAAGTCGCCCTGTAGATAAAAGTCAAAAATGCTCTAAAATGATATTGTTCTTTTCAGATCTGCTCAGCTCCTAACTGAAGGGTGGTGAGAGGATGTCATGACAGTCTCCAATAAGAGAGGAGTACAAACCTACCTATTTTAAGATATGTCTAAAGTCTAGAAAAGCTATCATGACCACAGGGCGTGGGACACCTAAGAAGTGAATCAATGGCCCAGCAAGCTTGTTTGAGCAAGAGCTGGGCCTTCTAGTTCAGCCTCCAGGACTTCTTGATCTCAGTACACTTCCCAGTGCGCCAGGATGGTGCGAGAGCATTGTTCTGCAGCCCACAGACTTGTCTGTATTGGGGTGATCACCAGTACTGCAGCAGAGCCTTGCAGGAATCCCTTGCCAAATGACAGGGCCAGAACCATTCACTCTGTGGGAAAGCGGTAGCCCAGCCCAGGCGTGTAACCCTCTCCAGTAAGAAGCTCTGCAGTCCGAGAACTACAAACAAGGTTTTCTCACACTCATTTTTTGCATTAATTTTATTTCCTCTCTGTCATACAGACACTATATTAAGGAGCGTGGGTTTTGCATTTCTCTGTAATGAAGTGAACTATTGTGTTCTAGAATTGGAAAAGATGTGGTAAAAGCATCATTCCAAAATACTGTCTTTTTTTTTTTTTAAATAATAAGTTAGTCCCTCCAGAAGTCAGCAGTTTTTCTCCTGACTTCTCCCTGTAGTGCTAAACACTTCTGAAGGATGCATGAGGTGATGACTAGACAACAGTGCCAGATTTCTAAGGCTAAGGATGAATCAAGAAACAAAGAGGGTCCATCTGGAACAGGGAGAGATCTTGTGAAGCTGACTCAGGGCAGCTTTGGTTGTCTTTAGGCTCTCACTCTTCGTCCAGCAGAGCAAAATTCCCCTCAACACCCTGCCAAAACCCTTTTTCCCCCTTATGACATGTCTCGTCATGTCATGACGTCACTCTGCATGAGTGATAAAACAGGAGTGTGTGCATTTGTGTGATGTCAATCTCTGACTAGGTATACTTTAATCATTTGACTGTGACAAGGGTTCCCTGCCCCAGTCTCTCCCATCTCCTGAGATCAGTTGCCCAGATGACTTAGGCAAGTTGGAAGCTGTCAGTGAAACAGATTACTATTTATGTGACTTTCCCAGGGCTGTCTCATTAAAAGTTCAAACCTAGCAAGGAACCATTCAACATAACATGTAGTTTCCTCCTCCAGTGAGGCTTGATTCAAAGTCATTGAAAAAGCTTCGTCTGGGTGTAATGGACTTTGAAAATAGTGATAGAGTTTGAATTTCAAGGGCCTGATGAAAATCTTACCCATCCTGTTTTTATATCTGTTTCTCTCTAAAGGCCTTGTTCTTGAGATGCAACTTTCAGCTTGCCTGAAGTGGTCAGTTATACCAGTAGAGAAACAGAACCCATGCTGATTTCATCTGTGGAGTGGATAAAAAGTGATACAAAATCTAAATTCTCACTTCTCTGACCCAAGTACCCCGGGATAGCTGCCTAAACAGTAAAGTGCTTGAATTTAAGGTTGCTTTACTTTTCTGAAATGTGATTTTAAGGTGACACAGGAATAAACTGTGAACAGATAACAGCTTCCACAAATTCCATGTACAAGCTATGCTTTGTACCTCTGAAAGCTGTGTCACTACACACTGCTGGCATACTTTGGGAAGGTCAGAAATGCACTGCTGCATTCGTCTTTACACAAATCCCCTTAGTGCCTTTGTTAGGATCTTTTCTGTGCTAGTTCTTTGATTCTTGTCACGTCTAGGGCTTCTTCAGGTCCCTACTTCTCATTGCTTTCAGGGGGAAATAGTTTGCTAAATATTCTGGAAGTTTTCACTTCAGCAAAATTTGTCCTCCTCTTTTTAGCCCCATATTGCTTTGCATCTTCATCGTCACCTGAAGCAAATTACCGTCTTGGAGAGAGTTGCAGTATCTGCAGTGATGTCTCTTTAATGCCTCTTTTTTAAGGGTCTTTCATCACCTACATTAATGTCTCCTTGCTCATGTTCCCTTTTCTTGTTCACTCTTGCAGGGCTGGAATCTGGTCACATCCCTGGTGCTGTGAACATACCCTTCCGCTCATTCCTAACAGAAACGGGCCACGAGAAGAGTATTGAAGAGATCCAAGAAATATTCCGTGAGAAGAAAGTAGATCTCTCAAAGCCACTGGTGGCCACGTGCCGCAAAGGTGTCACAGCATGTCACATTGCCCTGGCAGCCTACCTGTGTGGCAAGCGCGATGTGGCTGTGTATGATGGTTCCTGGTCAGAGTGGTTCCACCGTGCCCCACCTCGCTACAAGGTCTCTGAGTTGAAGCGCAGCAAGGCCTAGAGGGAGAGTTGTTTCTTGGGCAGTGAGATCTAGAAGCTGTCTCCAGCCAAGGTTACAGGGAAAGGGAAGAGGTGGAAGTAAAGAAAAAACATACTGATTTGTATTTTGCCAATTTTTCTAAGAATGATGAGTAGCTTTCTGTCTCTTTCAGTTTCTCACAATGAATAAAATATGCTTCTAGGATGGCACATCTGTGAATATTTCTAATTCTTCTCTGTTGCCTGTGACCTGCTTGTGTTTGGTGGGAAAAGCAGCTTTGCACATGAAGGAGAGGTGCAGTCTTCCCTGGAGACTTGCAAAAATTCCAGTGGTCTGGTGAAAGCTCAGATCCATGGTGGGTAGAACAGATGAAAAGTCTGGGGCTAAAATACAGCACTGGATACTGGACATGGGAGGGCTAAGCTGTGGTTCTGTAATTGACTCAATGTAAGACCTTTTTCCAGCCCACTATCTCCCCTTTTCTAATGTGTAAAATAGGACACCTTCCTCTACCTCTCTGATGGGGATCAGTGAGCTCATGTGAACATTTGGAGATACTAGAAGATCCAGTTCTGCTGAAATGCACTTTTGTTGATTATCATGACTGTGTTATGAAAGTCTCCAAGAAATCCTGTGTACGTGATGAGATCTTCCAGCCACAGGTGTTTCATGAGACATAAGACTTTTATTCTCCTCCTTGTTTGTTTGGTTGTTTTTTTTCAATCAGCTAGAATGACCCTGATCTCTGCCATGTTTCTTCTGGTTCCCATAGAGACCACAGCTCACAGAGGGAGGGTTGTTCCCTAGCAACCATCTCTGCTCTTCAGCCTTCATCCCACCTCCATTCCTGGACTTCAGACTTGCCTGCTTGCTTGAACAAAGCACGGTGCCACCACATCAGGGATCATGGACAAGGTGAGAGAGGTAGTTATGGAAAAGGATAGAAAAGGCTTTGCCTCTTGTTAAATCCTGGATCTTTTCTTTGGAAAAAAAAAAAAAAAAAAAGATCCAGTGTCATTTTGGCGCCCATGGGGCTTCTCAGGCCTAGAAAGGCACTGAAATCTTCTCATATTTTGAGGGCCCAGCCAGATGTGGAAGGTATATAAGACCATTCTTGACCACATCTGGTGGCTGGTGAGAATGGCATACCAGTTGTTACACCTGTCTGAGGAAGTTAATTTTGTGCCTGGGAAACACGGCTCCTCCTTCCTCCATGGCTGCATGTCAAGAAAGTCAGTGTTTCAGTCTATGCTAAACATAAATTTTTTGATTTTTTTCGTTCAGAAAGAAAGACGAAGTTTAATCCCTTTTAGCTCTTTGATCATTGGCTTAGCAAAGCAGTAAGTAGACATAGTTCTGTGGCTCCTGTTATCCAGGAAAATGGTCAAATGGCCTTAAAGTCCTTCTTGGTGTCAAGGTGTAGGAGTCTCAGAGTGGTGCTTTGACTTTAGATCTTCAGGCTCAGAAATAACATGAACAATAAGCAATAGCATCATATACATTTACGAACTAGGAAGTTGGAAGAGTTGCAGGCTTCAGCATCATTTTGTCCAGGAGGAAGTGGGGAAATGAAAGTTACCCATGAGCAAGATTTGGGAAATGAGCACGTTGCCTCATTCCACAGAAATTCTGCTTCACTGGGAGAAATAGGAGGGCAGGAATTCATACAACAGCAAACTGGAAAGTTCTTTCCACTGAATATAGCAATAATAACAAACAGACATGGTTTTGTTTTAAGTAGGAGGTGGGAGTTAACACAGGAGTTTATTTAGCAGCCCAGATTCCTGCACTTAGATCATGAGTAAATGCTTGGCTCTTCTTTAAAAAGAATGAAAAGGGATACAGAAAATCCTGCCCAGTGAGCCAGGACTGGCTTCCTCTCTTCATCTCTTGTGGCCCTGTTCTTTTTGTGGGAGAGGTTCTGTCTCTTAGTACATTTGCAGAGCACACAGCACTGATTCCTAGAGTCCGAGTGATACAGTAACTTCGGCTTCAGGGTCCCACTATTGTAACAGAAATGCTGCTGCGAAGTGCTGGGGCAGTGTAAAACACAAGCTGCTGGTTCAGGTCAGGCCTGGTGAGTTACCTTTGAAGCAGGAGGCTCCCTGCCCCATTGGCCATTGTGACTTTGTTCCAATAACTAGCCTCAAGAGCAGAAAGTAAGCATATATGTCACATCATGAGCTGATTTGACAAATGCAAACACACATCCCTACCTGATCTACATGGCATTTGTACTACTGTTAGTGACTGAGGGTTACACAGACATTCCCTCTGCAGGAAAGACACGGGCTTCCTCCTAGTGCAGGACACAGCTTGCAAAGGCTGGGTCGTGGATCAATCACATCAGCAGGACTAGCAAAGCAAACCAGGAGATAGTCTGACCCACAATCAGAGAAGAAACCCTGTCTCCAGCCTGTCTCCCTTCCTTTGCATAGCCAGCACTGCACACACGTTTTATGTTTGTCACCTCCTCTCCCTATTTTTCTGGCCTTACTTCAGTGCACCAAAGGAAGGAGATATTGTAATTGTACAGCACATGACAGGTCTGACATCTCTTGGTGCTTCAGAATAAAAAAAAGACATTTTCACTGAGGAGGGTTTTCTGCCATTTTGGTTCGTGTCTGCACCACTGCCTGTAAAAACCCTTGCAGGTCAGTATTCCCCAGAGGCACTCATTGGCCCTGTCCTAGGCAGGCTGTCCCATGTGAGCTCTTAATGTCAAATCCTGTACGACGTCTGTGCTTTTTTAACCTGAGAGGGTGATGGGTTGTAGGACCAACCATGCAGGCAGGCAGGGACAGCTCTGTCTTGATCTGGGAAGGTGTAGAATACATTTGTGGGGGAATAATCTATGTCATCTAAGAGTCACCGTCCCCTTCCTTCACATCTCTGAGCCTGACACAGCCTTTGTTGCTCTTCCAAGGGTGTGGTAGAGGTTCCAGCTTCCCTTACACCTGATGTGGCAGAAAGTCACTGTGTGCTCTCCAACAGCGCTTCAGGTAAGCGAGATGGCAGAGAAGATGCCTGTCTTCCCTCCTTCAGATGTCCCTGCTCTAGAGCTTGCTTTGCGGCACAGCTTGTGAGGCTGCGTGTCTTTCCCTCCCTCCCTTCACACCGTCCAGATTTGCCTGTGCCTCTGTGAGTGAAAACTACTCAGACAGGGATCTCCTGTGCCATGGGCCGATGGGATAAAATCACCCTGCCACAAGCGTATCTTCCTCCACTGGGGGACTCGTCTCACTACCTTCCTGCTTGAGCACAATAAGCCACCAATGTACTAGAAACTCATTAGCAAATACTGATGAGCCACAGAGCCTATACGTGCATGTTCACGAAAGTGAGAGTGATCATGGGTTGGATGGGCCCCTAAACGTAGAAAACATAGACCTTTGTGTGCGTGTTTGACCACAAGATTTTTATTTCCACACTTCTGTGCATGTTTGTCTCTGAAGAACACTTAAGACTCCTCAGGAACCTTCACCTAGTTCAGCAGGAAGATTGATATAATGCTGCTAGGTTGTTGGTTTTTTCTCTTTCCCTTTTTGAGACTTTTAATGTTTCTTTTGTTGTCTGACAATGATATAATGATGTCTGATTGTTTCCAGTTCCATTTACGGTACCACCTGTCATCAAAACAGTATCAAATTAACTTAGCTGTTATTTTTGTCTTTAAGTGGAACCTGAGAAAGGGAAAAAGGAGCATCTTCCAGAAGCATCTTCCAGCAGTCAGAGAACATCCCAAAGGAGCCTCAGCAGTGCCTCCTGGGAGATTTCCAAGGGCCCAGTGGCTCAGGAGACAGCAAAGAATTCCACATCTATTAAATCCCAAGCATTTCCTTCTACAAAGTATGTTCAAACAAAAAACCAAAGAAAACAGAGCCTCCAGGCCAAAACTCCTCCTACACAGAGTCTTCATTCAAGAAGTCTTGAAGAGAAAGGAGAAGATACTTCTACTACCAAAGACCCAACAGAGGGGCATGAGCAAGGCCAGCACCAAACGCTGAGATCTAGAGGGCCTGGATCTTCTCAGAAGACCATCAAAGCCAGCTGCAAAAAAGCCAAGGAGACCTGTGGCAGATTAAGTGCAAAAGAGTCCTTAGCATCATTAGGGCCAGATGGGAAAGCAGAGTGGAAGCTTGTTCTGGAGGAGGGAGACAGCTTGGTCTGTGCCAACAGCAAATATAAATTTGCCAATGCAGATGAACTTACCAGCGACAGAGAGGTATCAGGGGGAGCTGTTTCTTGTGTCCTTTGTGGCAGGTTGAAGGCTGTTTTTATGGTGTAGCAGGGGACTGAGTGGGTGGGATATTAGCAGTATATTAGCAGTTTCTAGAAGACATGTAGAGGGATGTATTTGGGCTTCACACTACAGGGCAGTGACACATTCCATAGGCAGCCTTTCTCATGTCTTTTTTAGTTTTGTTTTTCCATCCCCCTTTCATTTATAAGGTTCCTGTAGCCAGGCCGAGTCCCAGCTCAGCAAGGCAAAACAATGTCGTACCAGGACCCAGCCCAGGGCCCAACACCATCATCCCTTTCTAATTCCCCTCCTTTTTACCAGTCCTAGTTGTCCCATGCAATTGCAATGCCTACAGAAGCCACTGAGGGAGACTCAAGGACAGGACCAGGTCCCAGGGATTAGTCATAGCTCAAAGACCTAGGCAGGGGTGGAAATGCCAGGAGTCTGCTGCACTTAGGAGTGTGAAGTGACAGTGGTTTCTTGTTGTTTGTGTTTTCAGGAGCGGCGAGCTCTGTGCGAGGCAGCGTTAATCATGAGACAGAAAAGACTTATCGACCGTACCGAAATGCTAAAGACCTTGAACTCTACATCTTTTGCTGATTACAACCAGCTGGGTTTTAACCTGAGATCGAATATCTTCCAAGGTGAGGGGCACTTCTTTGGGTAGAGATCTGACTAGGTTACTCTCACTTTCCCCTCTTATTCCTTCTTGTCTGCAGTCACTGCTTTTCCAGGGTGTGGTGCTTGAGGAAGTGCAAGCTAGAGCCTCCCTTTCTTTTCTCTTTATTCACTCCTATTTTCCCAAGGTGTGAAAAGTGAAGGGGTATCATGACCCTTGTCCTTCATGTTCAGAGCTGTTCAAATGGACACCACTTGCAATTCAACATCCTCTGTCATCCGCAGTCCCAAGTCACCTCCAGTTCCAATACTGACACTATTTCTCTTCAAGACCTTTAGAGATACGGATGTCTGAAATGTCTTCCCCAAAGCTCTGTTTCCAACATGCCCAGGGATCCCTCTATCTAAACAAATATCAGGAAGTGAGTATTCAACCCATTCTTGTTACCATCATATCCAAAAATCTCTGAAGTAATTGTCTTTGATTACACAAACACGAGACACAGTCTTTTTCCTTATACAGTACATTCCATGACGAGACCTTGCTATATTGCAGACTGCATTGTCCTGGGTTTGTGCAGTCACACAAAAAGGAAGGATGTCTTTCCCCAGTGAGCTCAAAATCATTATTATCAAGGAAAGAGTACAATAAAAAGGAAGGTGAAGAGGAAAGGATGAGAGATTAAAATAAAGCCCCTCTAATGGCTAAAAGTCAAGAGGGGATAAAAAGAGGAGTCACGGTTGGGAACTATTTGTAAAGTATGGTGGCAGAAAAGAAGCTCAAGAAGGCCTGGAGTGGTAAGATGGTGCTTTTTGTGGAGCTATGCTGCTGCATAGGAGGTTACTCACGTGAATGAGGGGATTCAACAGGAGATAAGTGGGCACTTGACTAAAGAAAGGGCCCTGGGATACAAATAAAGATGATATCTTGAGGCACTCTCTGTGTGCCTCTCATACTTGAGGATGAAAAGCGGATAAATTGTCAAAGAGAAGCTCCCTCCTGGGTGATGATGAAGCTATTACTCAGCACCTAGCCACACACCTGATCAAAGGTATTGCACTCAACGCGTGCCTTTTCATGAGCCCTTGAAACTGCTGGTGTTGCTGTCCTGCTCCAGTCTAGGACTGCAGTAGGGTGATTTCTCCGTACAATTCGTATTTGCTGTTCCTTGCAGGTGGCCCACTGGAGAGCCGAAGCTTGATGAAAGATTCCTATACCCCTGATATAATTCAGAAGGCAGTCAGGGATCCCAAGAACTGGCACGGAAGAAGGACAGATGAGCTAGGTATGCCTTCTACCAGGAAAAGTACATTGCTGAATTCCTGAGATGGGTGCTGCTTCTGCCAAGGACAATGCATGGGTTTGGGCAAAGGTGCAGGGGGACTAGAAATGGGCATTTTCACAAGAGCAGAGCTCTATAGTTAGAAAAATTCTTGAGGGATAATAGCATTAGAAGGGAGGCTGTAACTGAACTATGATTTGCATTCTTTTCAGGGAAATGGCATCAGAAAAATGCCCTAAATCTTAACCTGCAGAAAGCATTGGAGGACAAATACAGTAAGAAAAAAGGTAAGCCTTAGAAGATGAAGGCTGAAGATTGGAGGGCATTCAAAGAGTGATCATTTTCCTCAACCATCTAATAAACCTCCAGATGAAGCACAAACCCATTGCATGCTGGCTGTCAATAGCAAATTTGTGGCTGATGCTGTCTTCCCCTCTCAATTAGTGTGTCTTTGGGGAGAGTGATGCAAGATACAGCTGAACGTGAATACAAATAATATTGCTTTGTTGGTTGTCTTGGTGTGTTGCCTCACACACTAATCAGACCCTTGCAGAGGGATGTGGTGGTGAGCGGAGGCCGTATAGAAATTCATCTGCTCAGCACACGAGGTGGAGCAGGACCTGAGTGGTGCAAGAGGGCGACAGCGGGGGGCGGAGGGGGTGCGTGTGTGTGTGTGTGTGTGCAAACCTCCATGTGCCAGAAGATTCATGATACAGCTGCCCCAGCAGTCCAGGGAGAAGTACGGAGGATGCACTGGGAATATACCACAGTTTCCCAAGGACCTGAATGCTGGCGACTTCTCCCCACACTGAAGGCTGTAAAACTCCCACTCGGAAGCTTCAGAGCTGTATGTACATAGCAGCTGGACACACCAGGCAAAGAACCAGCTCCCTGATGATGCTTCTGAGGTGAATTCAGGCTCTCTTGCCAGAAAAGCAATGTCCGCTCAATAATCTGGGCACAACTCGGTATGATTGGCACCAGATGCCTACGTGGAGTAGGAAAGGAGGGTTCTCTCCTCACCGCTCTAGATTTGTTGTTACATCTGCCACATGGAGGATTTCAGGGAATGGAGGGTTTCAGGGAAGGCTCTTACCCTGGCAGTGAGCAGCAGTAATGTGCGAAAAGAAACAAAAACTCACCTGAGAAGGGGAGGCATGAGGGTATTTCACTAAAGCCCGCACTGTTTACAGGCCAATCCAATGCAAAAACTTATCCCACCTAAAGGGAACAGGAAAGCTTCAAGAAGCCCCAGGAATTCTCCAGTCTTCAAATTACCCCACAAGGGGAATGGACCCTTACTGAAGCTCTCAGAAGCCACACTTGTCTGGTCAGCCCTTTCCCTAACTCAAAGATAAATGTCTCTCAGAAAGAAGCACCTGCGTCCACCATAAAATCTGCATAATTACAAGTTCAGAGGGTGTATCTGGACAGTAACCAAGGACCACCCAAGGGCTTGAATGATTCAGGACATGCAGGGTCTTTAGGGCTTCCTAATATGTTTTTCTCACAGTGTTTAATGGCCCTTATTTGCAGGATCCTGCCTTCCAGCTCCAAAGTGTAGCAGTTTGGTGCAGCAATGACAAAGTATGTGTCTGGGAATAGCAGTGCCCTGATCTTTCCCAGCTGGTCCCAAGCTTTCACCATTTTAAAAGACTGATGCTTTGTTTCTTGATATGAACTGTTTGGGGGCAGAATTAGGGTTGTTACCTCACCCTTCATCGGCTGGGGATTAGATAACAATGTGCTGACTTCATAAAAGTAGTGAAGGAAGTTGAAATATAACTAATGGATAATCAAGTGATAATCATTTTCCACTGGCAATAATTAACCATTTGGAATTCAGATGTTTCCAGGCATGTGTCCAATTCTTTCATATTAAAGCGACTAGCCAAATGGCAGCTTGTAGAAACCTCCCCGTGGGTTTTCTTTGTGCATCAGTACCAAGTGGCTCCTGTTTGGGCGCGCACCACTCTAGCTTCAGCTGAAAACAGCACAGCTCACTGGGAACACCCTGTTCTCTGTTGCATCCAGCACTGATGACACCCGGGACCCCAGGTACATAATAAATGCTGTCTTCGGAGACCACAACAAGTCCTAATCTGGAAAACATAGACCTGAAGAGCAATCTACTGACATTGGCATACTGGAAGCAGGCAGTTCAGGGCACAGTCAGCTGGCACACAAAACAACATGTGGGCTGAATCAGCGTACAAATTTACAAATCTATCTCTAATAGACATTAGAGATAGACATTAGGGCAGGCAGACTGCAGGATTATGGTACAGCTTGGAGCAAATGCCCTTTGCTACCGCTGAACGGCTCCTGAAGACACTGGATCAGAAGGGAAGCAGACTGAAAGGTCTTGCCGGTGCACCACCACACCAAGCCACAAACTGTGGTGTTTGCTTCCTGCAGTGGAGTAAAGTAGCTTTGTTCACTTTTTATGAATTAAAATAATAGTTTATAAGCATTTAAACAATACAAAATATTTGGCATTGCATAATGCGCTCAAATGCGTGGCAGCTGTTTGATGCCAAGGGGGCGTACATGTGGCAACCCGCCTTCATCATCTTCTTTGCTTTGCCAAATGTTACAGCACAGCCAGGGACAAACACTTTCTGATGGGTGACACAGTGAAAGCTGTGGGGATAACTGATATGAGAGCTTTCAGTGAGACAGCTCAGCTACTGGGAGCAATCGATACCTGAAGTCTCTGAGTGCTGAACAGACTAATTTAGCCAGAACCTTGGCAAGATTACCCTGTGTGGCACTCCAGGCTGTCTAAAGTGCTTTGGGTATCGAAACGTGTGTATTTAAAGCCAGCTTTGGAATCTCCAAGTAGCACGTCAGATGCAGTTAGAAGAGAACAAGGCTGAAATCAGTGCTCACTGTAGCTGAAGTCTCCCTTCTACCCGTTCCTCTGCTCTCAGACGTTCACTCCTTTGTGCTTGTCTGTGCACACCTGCCCACACTTTGAACTGATTCAACCTGGTAAAACAGCAGAAAAATCAATACGGAAGAAAAAAGCGAAGTCAACAAGTTAACAAATTAAATTTTCTAAGCAAAGCACCTTGTTGCAGACAAGGCAATGAGTGATGGGGTATGCAGCTATTGGAGAAGAGGATTGGAAAGGGACGGGAGGGGGGAAATGGCCTTTCGCGGCCTTTTTTATTTTTTTCCAGTGACAAATTAGTTAGTCTCTGCTATATTGTCTCGCTGAACTCAGCACTTTGCAAAGTAGGTACCCTGTATTTAAGTGATTTTACAAGGTCTGATCATTGGGTGGCAGCTCTGAGCCGATGTTTTTATCTGACAGGGCAGAAATTGGGGGAAAAAATGGGTTCCCCTCCGGTTTAGCTAAATCATTCACTAAAATAGCTATTTAAGAACTGGTTTAGTCATCTATAAACAGTCAATGCACTTGAAAAATAGATAATCATACTACAGCAGTTTGAAATAGGAGAGACCAATTACATCCAAGCTCTGCAGCACTCACCTCATAACTTCTGATATTTCTGGCAGAAATGGGCAACTCAGTTCATGAAGGGAGGCATAACCCTGCAGCTGAGGCGCAGATCATTCTGCAGGATGTCACTTTAAGTAAAGATTTCCTGTTCTCCTCCCAATTTATTTATTTTTTTTCATTGAACCTCCTGACTTCTGACTGTCTCATGCTCTCCTGAACGATTCCAGCCTTTGGTATCGCCACCACAAATGATTTTGAATGGCCCGTTTTGAAACGGTAACAACTGTAAGAACAGGAGATAGTCACTGCAAGAACTCTTATCAGAGTCTTCAGCCTGCTATTAAATTCAATCCTTTATGCTGTAAAGCTTGCACTGAAATAAAACTTAAATTCAGAGCTACATCTACCCTGAGGTAAGCCCAGTATTCCTAGAAGAATGGAGTACTTACTGCTGATCCTGCCTATAATAGGATAAAAGAGAAATCCAGAACTACGTGAAGTGTCTAGAGATCACAACGAATAGGGAGCAAGAGAATTGACTTCAGTGGATTTCACTTTCAGGCACTGGGGTTGAAGTATAATTGTGTCTTATGTTTAAGGGTATTTAAAACATCCATCAAGAGAGAATGGTGTTTTGAGGGTTAGGAATTACCTGTGGTGTTCCCCTTGGTAGTGGTAAAGCATAGGAGCTGTGGAGCAAGAAAGTGAAAAAAAAACAAAAAACAGAACCAAAATCCAAATGGAATGTTCCTCAGGGTTTGCTCTGGGTTTTGTTTGCTACAGACTCCTCTCTGAGGATCCTGCTCTGTTGATGTGGGGTGAGTGGTGGACATTGTCTACCTGGATTTCTCCAAGGCTTTTAATATGGTTTCCCAAAGTATCCTCCTAGAGAAACGGATGTGTTACAGTCTAGACAAGTGGTGGGTGGGGAACTGGTGGACAGGCTGCACCCAGAAGGTAGTGATGAATAGCTCCTGTTCAAACTGGCAGCCTGTCACAAGTGGAGTCCCCCAGAGGTCAATATTGTCCCCAATGGTGTTTAATATCTTCGTAAGTGATGTGGATGGTGGGATCAAGTGTGGCCTGATGAAGAGTTTGCTGGTGATACCAAACTGAGTGGGGAAGTGGACTCTTCAGAAGGGTGAGCCACCCTGCAGGAGGACCTGGATAGGCTGGAAAAGTGGGCTAACAAGAATCTTAAGAGGTTAAACAAGGACAAGTGTAAGGTCTTGCACCTGGGAAGAGTGCAGCGCAGGCTGGGATCTACCCATCTGGGGAGTAGCTCTGTGGAAAGGGATCTGGGGGTCCTGGTGGACAAGCTCAATAAGAGTGAACAGTGTGCTGCTGCAGCAAAGAAAGACAACAGGATACTGGGTTGCATCAACAAGGGCATCACCAGCAGAGATAAAGAAGTCATTGTCCCACTCTGCTCAGTGCATGTCAGGTCACACCTGGAATACTGTCTTCAGTTTTGGTCCCCACTACACTAAAGAAGATGTGGACAGGTTGGATAGGGTCCGGAGAAGGACCACAAAGATGGTCAAAGGACCTGCCATATGAGGAAAGGCTGAGAGTTTGTTCTCCTTTAGAAAAGGAGGCTTAAGGGAGACCTTATCACACATTTCAGTATTTAAACTGTGGCTACAAAGAAGATGGAGACTCCCTTTTTACAAGGAGTCACATGGAAAAGAGGAGGGGTAATGGGTACAAGTTAGTCCTGGGGACATTCCAATTGGAAACAAGAGGAAAATTTTTCAGAATGAGAACAATCAACCATTGGAATAATATCCCTGGGGAAGTGGTGGATTCCCCAACATTGGACACTTTTAAGATTCAGCTGGACAGGGTTCTGAGCCATCTTGTCTAGATTGTGCTTTTGCCAAGAGAGATTGGAACAGATGATCCTTGAGGTCTTTTCCAACCTGGTATTCTGTGATTCTCTGATCTAAAATGTTGAGAGGGCAATGTGGGACTGTGGACAAAACCAAGGCTTCTTGAGTTGAAGCTGCCAAGAGCAGCCACCCAGTATCAGAGGTGGGATCACTGCACTTGGAAACAGTAAGAGAAGTTTAAGAGATCTCCTTGCANCCTGGAATACTGTCTTCAGTTTTGGTCCCCACTACACTAAAGAAGATGTGGACAGGTTGGATAGGGTCCGGAGAAGGACCACAAAGATGGTCAAAGGACCTGCCATATGAGGAAAGGCTGAGAGTTTGTTCTCCTTTAGAAAAGGAGGCTTAAGGGAGACCTTATCACACATTTCAGTATTTAAACTGTGGCTACAAAGAAGATGGAGACTCCCTTTTTACAAGGAGTCACATGGAAAAGAGGAGGGGTAATGGGTACAAGTTAGTCCTGGGGACATTCCAATTGGAAACAAGAGGAAAATTTTTCAGAATGAGAACAATCAACCATTGGAATAATATCCCTGGGGAAGTGGTGGATTCCCCAACATTGGACACTTTTAAGATTCAGCTGGACAGGGTTCTGAGCCATCTTGTCTAGATTGTGCTTTTGCCAAGAGAGATTGGAACAGATGATCCTTGAGGTCTTTTCCAACCTGGTATTCTGTGATTCTCTGATCTAAAATGTTGAGAGGGCAATGTGGGACTGTGGACAAAACCAAGGCTTCTTGAGTTGAAGCTGCCAAGAGCAGCCACCCAGTATCAGAGGTGGGATCACTGCACTTGGAAACAGTAAGAGAAGTTTAAGAGATCTCCTTGCAGATGGAATCACGGAATTTCAGAGTTGGAAGGGACCTCTAGAGATCATCTAGTCCAACCCCCCTGCCAAAGCAGGGCTGCCCAGAGCACAGTACTCTGGACTGCATCCAGGAGGGTCCTGAAAGTCTCCAGAGAAGGGGACTCCACGGCTCCCTTGGCAGCCTGTTCCAGTGCTGTCACCCTCACTGTAAAGAAGTTTTTTCTCATATTCGATCGGAACTTCCTATGTTCCAGCTTGTGCCCGTTACCCCTCATCCTGTTACTGGGAACCACTGAAAAGAGTCTGTCCCCATCCTCCTTAAACCCACCCTTTAGATACTTGTAAACATTAATCCTGTCTCCCCTCAGCCTTCCCTTCTCCAGGCTAAAGAGTCCCAGCTCTCCCAGCCTTTCCTCATAAGGGAGATGCTCCAGTCCCTCAGTCATCTTTGTTGCCCTACACTGGACTCTCTCCAATAATTCCCTGTTTCTCTTGAACTGGCGAGCCCAGAACTGGACCTAATATTCCAGTTGTGGCCTCAGCAGTGCAGAGTAGAGGGGGAGAACGTCCTCCCTGGACCTGTTGACCACACTCTTCCCTATGCAGCCCAGAATTCTGTTGGCCTTCTTGGCAATGGACAATGGACTTTCTCAGCTCTGGGCAAAACAGTGGAGTAGGCTACATTACCAAGAAGCTTTCAGGTTCTATTGCTGATTTTAGTAAAGAGGCCTACAGTGTTTATTCTGAGTTGCCATTTTATCCCTTTTAATAAAATTCCTTTTCTTTTACACCCTTGGATTCATTGCTTTTGAGCAGGAAAACTGATTATCTAAGCTCATTGTGTGCCCAAGCAAAATAATTTTCTTCTCCTATAACCTGAGAGGCTTGAACTGAAATTGATTACCTATTTTTAGAGAGAAGCCCTAGCTAAATCTGGCTTCTTCCCCTGCTTATCAGAGGAATGGGAAGCAAGCCTATCTAAATGCGGGTACATGGGAATTATGGCCTGTCCCTTTTACCAAATGCATTAATATAAGAAAGGGGAAGGGTTGCTTGAGATCTTTCAGCATGTTGGACTAGAAGATGAAGAAGAGAGGCAGCATTTGTGGAAATAAAATGGGATTATAAGGGTGTCACTTTTCAAGTTTTTGTCTTGGTTATCTAAGACCCATGCTACTCCAGCAGGCTTTTCTGAATCTCAAAGCTGTCTACTTCCATTTCCACAACAACTCTCTTTAGCATTCTGAAGATCTGAATGACCTCAATATTCTGTGCATTGTCTCCCTTGCCACTGATGGATCTACCATCATGTGCAAGCTGTTGGATAATTTTAATGGATTTCCGTAATTTGTTTATTTGGTGCGGTGAGTTGACCTTCACTGGCTGCCAGGTGCCCACCAAGCCACTCTATCACTTCCCCTCAACTGGACAGAGGGAGAAAAATATGATGAAAGGTTCATGGGTCAAGATAAGGACAAAGAAATTACTCAGTAATTACCGTTACAGGCAAAAAAAAAAGACTCAACGTGGAGAAATTAATTTAATTTATTGCTGTTGTGCTTTAACCCCACCTGGCAACTAAGCACCACACAACCACTTGCTCACTTTCCCCCTGGTGGGATAGGGAAGAGAATCAGAAGAGCAAAAGTAAGAAACCTCATGGGTTGAGATAAACCCAGCTCAATAAGTAAAGCAAAAGCTGTGCACGGAAGCAGAACAGAACAAGGAATTCACTCACTGCTTCTCACTGGTGGGCAGATGTTCAGCCATCTCCAGGAAAGTAGGGCTCCATCACACATAATGATTACTCGGGAAGACAAATGCCATAACTCCTAACATCCCTCCCTTCCTTCTTCCCCCAGCTTTATATACTGAGCATGACATCACATGGCACAGAATACCCCTTTGGTCAGTTGGGGTCAGCTGTCCCACCTGTGTCCCCTCCCAACTTTTTGTGCCCTCACAGCCTACTTGCTGGCAGAGTGGTGAGAGGAGCAGAAAAGGCCTTAACTCTGCGCAAGCACTGCTCAGCATAAAACATCCCTGCATTATCATCAACACTATTTCCAGCACAAATACAAAATGTAGCTCCATACTAGCTACTATGAAGAAAATTAACTCTATCCCAGCCAAAACTAGCACAATTGCCAATCAAATCAGAGTAGGATAATGAGAAATAAAACCAAATTTTAGAAAAACAACTTCCCCTCCCTCAAGCTTCTCCCTCCCTCCCTTCTTCCCAGGCTCAGCTTCACTCCCAATTTCTCTACCTCCTCCCTGTGAGTGGCACTGGGGGATGGAGAATGGGGGTTGCAGTCAGTTCATCATACGTTGTCTCTGATGTTCCTTCCTCCTCACGCTCTTCCCCTGCTCCAGCATAGAATCCCACCCATAGGAGACAGTTCTTCTTGAACTTCCCCAACATGAGTCCTTACCATTGGCTGCAGTTCTTCATAAATTGAAAAAAGGTGCTACTAATGTTGTTGATTGGCTCAGCTTTGGCCAGCAGCGTATCTGTCTTGCAGCTAACTGGAAATGTCTCTGTCAGACATGGGGGAAGCTTCTGGCATCTTCTCACAGAAGCCACCCTTGTAGCCCCCAGCTACCAAAACCTTGCCACACAAACCCAATACATTTGGGAATATTTCTGACTCATCCGCAAATTCTTACTGGGTTTTATGTTGAAGATAAGATAGTAATTGCCCATAGTAGAGGAAAACGGTTATGGTGCTGCCAGGATTAAATATTACTATGTAGTTCTCCAACACAGGTTCTTCAGGAAAAAAAATACTTCCTTTCAAAAAAAATTGTAAGGACATTTTTAGGGGTTCTGAATTTCCACGGAGACCTGAAGGGTCTCCAAACGTATCCTGGTGCAATTCGGGAGGAGAGGTTGGTGCTTGACCTGATACTGGGACCATGACACCAGGTTTCCCAGGAGAAAACTCATGGCAAGAGTGGTCACGGGAGGGCTGGGGCTCCTGCGAGTCACAGGGTAACTCCCCAGCAGTGACAAGTGGCGGATGGGTGGAGACGCTGGCTGATGGCAGTGACAGGCTCTCTGTGGTGATGTACTCCAAGGGGCACTGCTGAGGAGACGTCATACAGCCGAGAGCCTTTGGAGATTTCTGCTCTTCTGTTCTCACATTCGTGCCTTTCCCAGAGACTGGTGGGGCCAGTGAGACTTCTTGCTCATTGTTGACGTGACGCATCATTTCCTTCTGATCTGGGGGCAGGAAGGGCTGTGAAGGATCTTCTCCTGTCTGTTCTTGCTTCTGTGGAGCCTGGGGACAGTCTTCCTTTGGGAGGATCACATACTGAAGGGAAACAGGATTTCTCACGGACTCCCACTGGGTCCATTTCCAGGGTCTGATGCACATCAGGCTGGGAGGACATCACTGGACTGTACAAGTATGGACCATTGAAAGCAAAGCAGGACTTGGGAGCAGTACTTGCATGAACAGCACTTTTGCTTGGAAGCCTGGCAAACAGGCAGGATGGATCAGCAGTCTGATTCAATGGGCAAATAAGAGTGGATGATGAAAGTGAGGTTTTATGTGGTTCTTCAGAAGTCTGACAGGAGTTTTGTGGAGCCATTGTAACATGGGAAACTTGCACTGTTTTTGCCTCAACTCCATGGTACTCTGCTGGACTGCTTTTTGTCATCCTGTTCAGGTGAAAAAACACAGGACTTAGCTGCTATTGAGAGCTCTCTAAATGACAGCTTACTAAGGTGGTAACTGCATACAAACAGGAGATGCTATAAGGGGATACACTGTCTTCTAGGAAGCTCGAAGGAACCTTTGGCAACATCTCTTGTACCTTTCTCAGAAGATGCAAGCCTCAGCTTTTTCTGTGACACAGCAGGAGATCAGCTGGTTACTGCTAACTCCAACTCGTCTCAATGCCAAGACATGCAAGCACAAACCAGCTGTTGAGAAAAGCTATGTTTTTGCCGTAAATAAAACAGAGCCGGGGACCATTCTTTGGCCCTCTGGTAAAATGGCATAGACTGGCTGTGTCCACACTGTGTAGCCATGGCAGCCTTCTGGGTGTCCCACAGTGTCTCTGCAGTCTAAAGCACAGCTAAGGCTTTATGTCTGTTTTTTCATATGAAAGTGCATGACATAATGTGACGGGTGTGTTACAGCTGTATCGATAGTGTGAAAGAGGATGTGTGTTGCATGGCCTGGGTGCAAAGCCTGCTTGAATACCGTTGAAGGACATTGAATGCCATTGAAGGACACATCCCAGAGTGTGCCAGGATGTTGTCTTGGAGAGCACTAGTTGGCACAGGCCAAATCATGGCAGGAAGAGTGCTGACAACAAAGCAGTATAAGTAGTTACAAGGCAGTGCCTGATACCACATCTTGGCCCTGATTTATTTAGCAGTATAGACTCAGGCAACATGACTGCTAGCATCAGCATTTATGCAGGTCTCGAGATTTCAGTGATACTTTACAGTTACTTCTTCAAAACAAAGGGTCCCATCTCTAACAAGCACTCAATATGAAACTAGATAAAGGGAGAAGACAAAGATTTCAAAGAAGTAACAAACATAATCCATCTTCCCTTCACATGGCTTACAAAAATATATATTAAAAAGAGATGACTCTCCTAAGAAGAAGATAATTATCATGAAACCCAAGAGCAAATTTAATTTGTGTCAGCCTCCCTGGACACTCTGCAGCCCAAGGTAGTTTCCTGAGCAGGACACTATAGTCATATCCCCACTCTGTCTTTGAAGACTTGATATAAATTTGAGGCTATATGGACAATTTGGATCTATTTCTGATCAGCCGCACACTGGTCAGGACCACTGCAGCTTTTCTTTGTTCACATCTCCCTTTCAAAGTCAGACTTTGCTTCAAGGAACAGAAAGTGTGTCATTTCCAGAGCATGAAGAGATAAGGGAGTATGTGTATTTTCATGAGAGGGAGGTTGTGTTCAGGCAGTCTGTGAGGAATTCAACCAACAAGATTTCTGTCCTATGAGGTCAATGCCTTTTATTCAAACCTATTTCCAAAGGAAATGAAGAGGAAGAAAGGGATCAGGTTTCTACCCTCAAACTTCCAGCCAAGGAAGTCAAAGTCAGCAGCTGCAGCAATTCATTACAATTTACATAAATATTTGGAAGGTGTACACTAACTTAGGAAACATCCAGGTGAACATTTTTTGTCCACCCCATTGTCATGGGTGATATCCATGCACAGCCTGCTCTTACCCCATGATTAGTAAAGAACCTTTCCAGAAAGGAGTCAGGAGTGGGCTGCTTACTTACCCATCCAGCACTTGAAGGCAGTTCACCTGCTCCACCTCCTCCAAAGTGTTCTGCCCATTGAAGCCCACCTGGCTGGCTGGCTGTTGGCTGACAGCTTCCTGAAGAGAGAAAATGAAGATTGCAACACTTCTGAGAAAAGAGAGATCATGTTAAAGCCAGAAAGAGCCAGGATCCATGGGCACAAAAATGCTAGTAGCACTGTTGTGATAACACAAGAAAGAGCTTCCAGGCATTCACATTGTTTAATTAGTTTTACCAGTTTATCAGCCCATGTTTTAGAAGTAATCTTTTCTAAATAACTTTTGTACCAACAACCTTGCTGTTCTTGTTTTTAGGGCCATGCTGTTTCCCCACCTTAAGACAGCAGTAATATTGCCACAGGCAATCTTTAGTAGTGTGACGCAGGTTTAAAAGAACTGCCAGTCTGAATCTGTTCCTGGCACCTCCATACCACTTTGATTTGTTCTAACATCTTCTATCAGCTTTTTCTTCCTTTCTTGCTCCGGTCTGCAGATCTCTTCACATTTCAACCTTCATTCTCTAGTCAGAGCAAGCTGAGATCCATTTCTCTTCAATCTTCCATTTACAGTGGTTGGTAATGTGGAAGCAATCCCATGGCTGTGCTTATAAAGTATGTCCTGTTCTCTAGAAGACTATTTTGCTTCCACATTGTCTACTCCTGACCTACCTTTGTGCAGCACGGGAGTCAGGGGCTGCTGCAGCTGCAGGTTCCCATCACAATAAACTTCAAAGCTGCTGTTTTGTGCAATGCCTACCCTGATTCAGCAGCATATGAGGACACTCTGGGCAACACTTCACCTGTCCTCTGTGCTGACTGACCAGAGAAAGAGAATTACTGGGGTATTTCCAAAGTTTAGGATAAGGGAATTTGCTAGAGGGATGAAAACTCTCAAAACCTCAAGACTAAGAACAGAGAGGGCTTGTGGATGGAGAAATGGGTATCAGATAGGCAACAAAGCTATTGACATGCTTTTTAGAGAGGTGGATGGCCTTGTACTGGTGTTGATTATTGTGCGTGGACAGAAAAAGAAGTTGATGAAGATTATCAACAGGCAAATTAATTAGAAGGAACTTTAGAACAATGACTGATCTGCAAAGGGTATTTATCAAAGCCTGCAAAACTTGCAGGTGTGCATCATGTAAAGCAGTCTGGTGTATCACACTTGCCCTGTATCAACTTGTGACTGGGTGCATGCCAGAGAGACATTGCTTGCTGACTGAATAAGAGGCTGAGAAATTCCGAGTGCCGAATGAACAGCTAGCTGAGGACCACAACAGCCCACCATGTGCAGCACCCTCAAGAGCAGTGCTAAGACCAGGCATTCCACTTTAGGTGAAAATATAAGATGAGACAACAGAACTTGCAAGGCAGAGGATAAGACTGATAGGGAAGACAGGGACGGAAAGCTAAAAATGCTGCAACTGGAGAAGTAACTGCTAAGTTGATCTTTGTAAAGACCACTCTTCCCTGGAGTTGTGCATCACTGGCTAGCACTGCAGGGAGCCAGAAATGAGGTGGAAGTCATTTAGCTTAAGTAGCAGATAAAACACAGTGGCAAAAATAGTATGAGCTCTCTGTCTGTAGAACAGAGATTAGCAGCATTGCCTTAAGGAGATAGAGACATTAGAGATGTGAGATCAAATGCAAATCCAATGGTTCCAGGGGAGACTCACAGATAGATAAGGCTGTGGAATTATGATAGTGAGAAACTGAAACAAGCAAGAGCCAGCTCCAGGAAGGAACCTAGCCACTCTTGTCATAAAACTCCAAGTATACTCCATGCGGTCCCTCTTTTGGTGATATCGACCTACTGGGATATAATTTCTATGCATCACAAGATTTGCATTGCCCTTGCAGATGAAATCAGGAAATGGGTGAGGGAGAGAGATGGAAGAAAAAAGAAGCCACTTACTTACTTTTTAAGATGCCTCCAAAGAGGCAAAGTACACATGTGCAAAGTACACATTTCCTTTTCTTTGCCCTCTCCTTTCTCATATGGAGGAAAATGTCTGTGTCCAGGAAGGACAGCATGTAGAAGGAAATGTGGCTCTCACACTATGAAGTCAAACTCCAGTGACTGCAGAGGAGTATAGAGGGAGGTAATCATGCAATGACTACTGAAGGTGGCACTAAGGCAAGCCTGGCCAGAAACAGAGAAAGGTCAAGTCTATCTAGGGACAACAGATTACATGTATGAGGAGTCTGAGAGGCATTTTGGAGGCAAGGGATGGCAAAACCAACCAGATGCATCAGAGGGTAGAGTTGATTTTCTTTTTCAACTCTAAGGCCCTGGGATACTAAGGTAGGAAAATAGAAGACCAAAGTCTGTAGTGAAGGGTTTCATGAGGCTCAGCCAGGCTCCATAATCATCCTGGACAGAACAGCAATTTGCTCAGTGACAGTCCAGACCCTGAGTTGGCAGCTCCCCCTCAAACAGACATCCCAAAAAATCCCTCCCTTCTTTCTTTTCACCCTGGAATATATCCATGTTGTACTTCTCCAGGAGCACCCTTCAAAGCAGAGGTCCCTCTTACCCCCTGGTAGCTCTGGATCAGCACACTCTTGCTGGGGTTCGGAATCTTTTCCTCCCACATTTGCTTCTTCCTGCAACAACACCACAGAGTTTTCAAGATTTGCTTCTCAACGTGACTGCAACCAAAAAGGACTGCCCCTCACACGCTGCACTGCCAGGCACAGCGAGGCACCACCAAGGCCATGGCACACCACCATCCAACTCTCCCCCTTGCACAGACACACGCAAGGCTGCCCATCACACACCAAGGCTCATCTCCACATAGACTTCTCTCTCATGGGGGACAAGGAGTGCCTCAGCCTTTATGCCACCCACATGGGCAACACGCTGACAAATCGACTAGTCACAACACAAACCTACCTGAGGAAATACCTATAGCTGCAATAAGCAGCTATTAGCAAGGTGATGATGAGAGCTGGGAGCACTGCTGGGAGAACCACTGGTGGAAGAACTGAAACAGAGAAATGAGAAAAAGGTATCCACCTGCACAGTGGCTGCTTCCTGTAACAGGTTTTTCCCTCTGGTTGCTCTTCATGCAAGCCGATCAGGGAAGTGCAGGTGTCATGTCACGGGACAGGATCATGAGGCCTTCAAACTGTTGGGCTACCATCCAAAGTGGGAGTGACCAAGTGTGGCCAGAACAGATTACTGCCAAAAGGGTTCATAATTTCCTTTCCTGATTCCTTTTTATTTTCCATTGACAGCTTTGCTCTCCAATACACCTCAGCATCCTATAGTTTCTGAATACACTCATAAACACTCCTACCTCTGACCTGATCCACAAATTTGATTTTCCATAGACCCCATTTAATCCTCACAGCATTTAAGTTTCAGTATACCTCAGGCTTGAGATACACAGATCATGTATGTGTGTGTGTGTACATACACACCCAGGAACATTAAAATCAAGTGACTCACCACAAATTTCTGATAACTCTTGAAGCCAAAAATATTATCAACTATTTTGAAAAATGGAAGAACTTTTTGTTTCTAAGCCACTATGTGAAAACTTCTCTACCCTCAGCTTGCTTACACATTTCCAGGCCCTGGTCTTAACACTGACTTCGTGAAGGTTTTCTCTCCATGCTCCCACGGTTTTGAGAACAGAAGGACAGACACAGCCAACAAGAAGACTCAGGGAGGAAACTTGGTGTGAGTCTACCTGCCACATCCACACCTGAAGGGATTCTTTTCCTAAGAAACAGATTAAGTTTCCTATCACTCCCTTACAACCTAGGAGAGAATCCAAACTGAAATATACCACTCTTAGTTTCCCAGGTGAACTCCTTGCTCCATTCACTCCAAGGCCCCTTGTGGTAATTTGGCATATTCACCCTTGCACGCATTTTAATGGTATAAGATGTGGATGGCTCCAGGTTCTGCAGGAAGTAGTAAGGCTCATCATTTTTAATGTCTATGGAAAACTGAGGAATAAAAAGAAGAAACCATGAAAGGGAAGAAATAACTTTCCCACCCATGTTGCTCACAGAACACCCACAGTCCCATGCATTACATCACCTACCTTTGGCATTTGGCTGGTTTTCCAGTATTCAGCTTGATATCTCTGTTTTATAACAGATTTATCGAATGTATGCTTTGTCCATCTCAGCTTATACTCTTGATCCTCTGTCATTGTCACTGTTACATTTTTAGGGGGTGGCACCTTGACTGGAACACACGATTTTGAGAATAGGCATCAACACAACCATGATCCTGAATAGTCCTTTCCTTCCTATGCATGTTTTTTACCTTTCCTGCACTAGGTTGTTCAATAATAACTAAAATGTAAAAGATGCAAGAGAAGTGAGCTTCAAGTAGTGTCTTTTCCCTGACATTATCTTGCTAACCAAGTGTAACAGCCAGTTTCACTGAGTGCTTGAGAAAGATACTGCTTTTCATAACTGTCTTCCTCAGCCAAATCTTACCACCATGTATCATAATTGAAGTATTAAAACAATTTCAGATACATTTTTAAATGTACTAACAAGGCCAAAAAAAGCATTGATGAACCCAGGCAGTCGGCGCTGGGGGGTTGGGCGGCTGGGCACCACAATGTTCGGAGGGGGCTGGACCACATGGTAGATGAGGAGAGGCAGAGGGAACGGGGCTTCTTTAGTCTGAAAAAAAAAAAAAAGGCTTAGAAGTATCTAATTGTTATTTTCAACTAACTAAAAGGAAGCTGTAGAGAAGTTGAAGCCAGATTCCTCTCAGAGGTACTTAGTGAAAGGAAAGGAGACAGTGGATNNGAGGGAAGGGGGCAGGGAATTACCATGAGACTGGTCAAACACTGGGACAGAGACCGAGACAGGGAGTGAAACCTCTATCCCTGGAGACATTCAAAATTTACATGATCGGACTCTGAGCAGCCCAATCTCAATCATCTGCTCTGAGCAGGAGCCTGAACTAAATGTCCTCTGTTCTATGGATGACTTTAGGAGTCTTACGATTCAAAGCAAAGCTCTGTAAAAGCTACATATAATCTGTTGCACCCTGAGGATATCTTTAAAGTATCACCATCTCTCTACACAAATTGCAGCTATATCCCAAATCGTTTCAGCCTGACTTCTGTATGGCTGTTGACTTCTTCAGATTTTCTGAGACGCCGAGTACCCATGCTGTCAGAGATCTGACACATGGAAGGAAAGACATACTTCATGGCTCTTAAGTATGGTTTTTTTCCAGTGACAGTTACTTGTCAGCTTCGTCTAGTCTTCACATTGTAAGTGTTTTTACAAAAGCCTTGTCAGTATGTGCACTTGCTGTCTATATTCCTAGGGAAGTCCTTGGTCATGCTGTCCTGTCATGGTCTTTCAAAGAGAAGCATAGGCACAGGATCATCAATGGATGGATCAACAACATGTTCTCCCAAGGAGATAAAAGCTGCTGTGGGGAGACAATTAGAGTACCTTTTTCCATAGGAAGCACTAGAAACATTACACTGAGTGAAACACATGAAAAGCAAGACTGGTGGATACTAGAGTCCTATGCCAAGGGGCAAAAGAGTTTTTGAGAGTCTTTTCAACCTGGCAGTAATTATGGTCTTTGCAGCGTGGGTGTGATTTGCTCAAGAACTTGTTAGCCATGAGTAGTGAAAACGTAAACCAGTGACTTCGACGCCAGTTGTTACCAGTTTAAACAAAATCTATCTTCCAAGAACTGGAGTTTTCAAACTGATTTATTCATCTTTTGATACACCTTTGTTTCTTCTAAAAATTTGCTGACGTGTGGTATTATGGTAGTTCTTTGATTAACACCTATATAATCTATATATGCTTGTAAACTCCACTAATGCTCAAAGTTTTTTTCCAGTTCTTATGGATATTCTTGGTAAGTTACCTACAGACTGTGCTCGCCTTCAAGGGTGCTTACGTAGACTTAAGTGCACAGTGTTTTCTGTTTCAAATTATTGCTCTATAGGTATGTATAGCTGGCACATTTGCAGAGCACTGCATGAATGCTCACCTCAGCTTCTTTTGGATAGGGCAGCATTCTCTGCTTTTTTAAAAATTGCAGAACTTCAAAAATTATCAGAATTAGTAGACCTTCCCGTGCTATGACTCCTCCAAAAGAACAACTGGCTTATCACATTCCTGTTTTGTATTACTATTACAGGTTTTGCTAACTTCACTTTGACAGCTCTCATATGAGACTGTAATAACATGAATAAGTGAAATTATCTGAATATCACAAACAATCAAACAAAACCAAACTCTGTTCAAGGAGAGCTTATTCCCTCATCACCAGAAAATATTTCAGTTATGAGATGGAAATCCTGATGAAAATTCCCAACTTGCACCTGACTTTTCTGGTGCAGACTGTAATCAATATCTTATTTCATATCATAGACTCTCTATGCATTTTATTTCGGTCCATGGTTAAATAAAAAATTCTAAAGTAGTTTTTTTTTTTCCTCCACAAACTGTAGGTTATTCTACCTATATTAAGAAAAAAAAATACTAAGAACCTAGAGAACCAACCATTATCAGAAAAATAGCCACTTTGTGATCAAGAACATAAAGCCTATGGCCCATCCTTTTGATGGTGCACCTTGAGTATGGAAAAGCAGTGAAGAAGTTTTTGAAACTTCTCCACCGGTCCAGTCCACTATATTTTAAAGACTTCCAGTGCTCTTGGAGTGAGTACCTGGAATTTTCTTCCTCACACACACATTTCCTCACCACCACTGTCCTCAGCCCGGCTTGCCCAGACAGGCATTTCTCCATGAAACAACCAGCAACTCACTGTTCTCGTGGGCTTTAATCACTTTCTCCTCCGTCTTGGCCCGGACAGACACGTGGTACTGGCTCTGGCTGCTGGAGTTGTTAACAGGGATCTCACAGCTCTGGACCACATATGGGACATGGGGCAAAGCCGTCTCATGCACAGGAGAGCACTCCTCTTCTCTGAAGGGAGAAAAAGGGGTTGAGCTGAGATCAGGGAGAATGGGANCCTTGGCTTCCATCAGCTGCTTTCCAGGTCAGCAAGACGTCTCCTGATGTCATCAAGCTGACCGAGAGGTTTTGAGGTGGGAGCGTTTGAACTGGAAAGTGAAGGTACAACTCGTGAGATGAGACAGTGAGGACAGGGACATGAAGAGGGGATGAAAATGCCTGTCTGACATTCTCAGAGTGACAGAATCTGAATATTTAACAATTTACCTGGGATGCTACATATAATCCATGATTCTTTTTCACCGCACAGTGCAAACTCTACAAGACCCAGCAAAGATATTAATGAACAGGAGAGGAAAGTAGGGAGAAGAATGCTGTTGTACAGCTTTATAGCAACTTTGTGAAAGTGTATGCTGTAATGCATGAAGAGCATGGGGCTGAAACGGAAGGCTTTTCTGATATCTTCCCCCAGTCTCCATCAAGACTGGCAGGTCTACCATCATTTTTTCCATTGTAGTCCCTGAAGATAGACTCATTTTTGTCTATCCTGAATGCACTGAATTTGAAGGTGGTAGTATGGCCTTATAGCCATTTAAATTCACTCTTGCTTACATTTCAGTTTAAGGGCTGACCTAAGTATCTTTTTAGGATTAGATATTGCCTGGGTTTGAGGTAAAACAGAACGAACTTTCTGTTCAGTAATTTTATTTCTTAGCTAGGCCTCTTCTAACTCTCTGAAATTAACAGCATGTTACGTCTAAAATGGTTCATTCAGAGTGATAAGACATCTTGTGCCAAGGAATGGTATGCACAGAGGCTCTTGCTTATACTTATTGCTATAACAACCAAGGTCAGCTAATTTCGTTATTTGCCCTGTTAGAGGGGTCCCACCTGTGGGGAGGAGCAGACAGGTGAGGTGACCAAAAATTGACCAACAGGGGTATTCCATCCCACCTGCCCCATGCTCAGTATAAAAGCTGAGGATCAAAGGGTCAATGCTCTTCCTTCAGTGGCTGATGTCTGAGGAGAGGCCTGTCAGTTCATCTGCCTTTGATCCCGATCCGTGTGTTCCTGACTCCAACTCTAGAACCCAGTTCCCATCCATTGCTGAGTCCAGCCTGGGACTTCCCCAGTGCCTGCCGGTGACATTATTCTGGGAGCTTAATATGGTTTTCTATATACTGTATCTATTTCATTGCTTTTCTTTTTATCTTATTATTAATATTTCATTAAAGTAGTTTAGTTTCTTCTAAACTCATAAATCTCTCTTTATCTTTCCCCCTCCTCCCCATGCACGAGAGGCTGGGGGGGGAGCATCTGTCGCCGGCTATTGGTCGATTTGCCAAAATCACGACAGGTATTCAATACATTAATCTGAAAAACTTTTAAATAGTCAAAAATACTGAAATTACCATTCTGAAACAAGTAAACATTTAACTCTGCCTGCAGTATCAGGTCAAATTTGAAGTGGTAGTTTTTTTGATCATATCCATGGATGTGACACAGCCGGTGCATTGTGAAGTTCTGGCAGTCAGCGTGGTTTTCACCTATGTAGGACCTGCAGGTCATTTCTTCGTTCCTGGTTACACAGAAAAAAGCATAACTATCTGAATGGGATACTGCTAGATGGCCCAAAGTGTGGTTTCTGAAACCTTCCCCAAACAGCTTTTTATTCTCTTTCTAAATCAATGTTTATCACTGCATTATGTTGGCATACACCTGTAGTTCATTAAGTGGCATGATCAAATTCTCTTATATCAAGCACCCCTCCTTTATTTTCTCTTCCTTTCATCAAAGGAAGATGCACACACAGTAACAGTCTTGGGTTGGCAGGTGTCTGGGCCCTGAATGCAACCTCTTTCATGCCTCCCCCCACAAGAGGTCTGGCTACCCATGCTCAAACTGTCTAAGATGGAATTAGCCTAAGTGCCTCCCCACCTTCACTCAGAAGCTGCTTTTAATTTCAGGCCCTTGCCTTTGGTCCTCGCCTGAGCTATGACACAGCCATATCTGTATCTGATGATACACACTGTTGACTGTGGTCTGTGGAATTGACTTCCTATCTTGACCTAACTGTGGCTAGTGGATAGGGACTTCCTTGGGGATCTGGACTGATGGCTGATCCTGGCCACCTTCACTGTTCTGCTGTTGTTGTTACTGTGGGATTACGCCGCTGTCAATGAGGTCAAAGCCTTGCTGTTACCCTCAGCTCCTAGCTCACCTTCCCTTTCCCTGAGCAAGCAAAGCTTGTTGCTTCCGTAACAGTAGCGTCAGCAGCTTATATGTGTACATGCGTACATTATGCCATACTTACACTAGAGTGACACTGAAGAATGTAAGCCAAAGAAACACAACTAGCAGTTGTGACAGAAGTTTAGTGAGGACTGTGAGACTGCAGACATATAAAAAACTTATTTCCATGCAGAAACAGTTCTGTGGTTTGTAGACTTCAATCCACAGCAAACTACTAGCATTCGGAATGGGATTCAATACTCAAGAGACAGTAAGGGGCAACTTCACCATTGACTTCAGCAGCTGTCAGGTCCACTCATGAATGAATCCTACAGCTCTTTCTCAAAAATAGAACCAAGGTAATTTCTTCCTAGTCTTATTTCACATGTTTTCTTCCTCTCTGCTGTTTACCTCTCCATCTCCTGCTTTTACGATTATTCTTTTTCTCTGCCCCCTGTCTCTTCCTTTGTCTCTGTCCCTTCCTCTCCCTCATACTCTCCAGTTTGACTTTTCTGTTTTCTTCTTGAAAGGAAGCAGAAGTATCAAAAAGATAGCACAAGACGTAGCCTAGTATCTGTGAAAGGAAACCCAATGAGCCAAACAAAAATGTACAACTTCTGTTTTTCTCACAGTTTGTTTTGCAGAATTTATTTCAACATAGCTATACTCTTACTGGCATAAGGAGGAAGACTTCTTAGCCATTCTGATCAGTTATTATCACCACTGCATCTAGTGTAACACATCCTTCTCCACTCAGGTGCAATAATTAATACGTCCTGCCATATTTTGTGTGTGATCTCTCACAGCAAAAGCAGGAGAGAGTGATTGAAAAGATATTGAAAACAACTTGATTAGCATGCTCTGCTTCCTGTTCTTCCTCATCCTGCACAGATACAACTTCCCCCCTAGCCTAGACATAACATTAGTGTCTGCAAGCTGGATAACATGCTGGCTGCAAGCCCAGCCCACTGTCTTTTGACCAGCTCCATCTCTTAGGTTCAGCAGACAAGCCCCTTTAGACCCTTCACAGAACACCAGCCAGACACTTACTTTTCATATGTGGTGCTAAAGTTTAGGGTCACATTCAGGAATTCACGAGCCTCTGAACACTCCATCCATGTGCAAGTTGTGAGGGATACATAGACTTTGTAACACTGTAGGGTCTGCATTGGGATGCTCTCTGCAAAGAGGAAACAATCAGAAGATGGATGAGGCTAAAGAAGGCAGTGGAAAATCATAGAATCATAGAATGGTTGGAGCTGGAAGAGACCTTAAAGATCATCTAGTTCTAATCCTCCTGCCATGGGCAGGGACATCTTCCACTAGACCAGGTTGCTCAAAACCCCATCCAACCTGGCTGTGAACAATTCCAGGGTTGGAGCACCCACAACTTCCCTGGGAAACCTGTTCCAGTGCCTCACCACCCTCACAGTATAGAATTTCTTCCTAATATCTAATGGTAAACTGAACACAAGCTCTGCTACTGTGCTGGAGAAGCAGAGATAGAGAAGTGAGTGATGAGATCTACTGGGAATATAGAATCACAGAATAATTTGGGTTGGAAGAGACCTTTAAAGGTCATCTAGTCCAACCTCCAACCCCGCCAACGCCCCCGACCCTGAACAAGCAGGGACATCTTCAATTAGATCAGGTTGCTCAGAGCCCCGACAAACCTGACCTTCAATGTTTCCAGGGTTGAGGCATTTACCATCTCTTTGTGAAATCTGTTCTAGTGTTTCATCACCTTTATTGTAAAAAATTTCTTCCTAATATGTAGTCTAAATCTACCGTCTTTCAGTTTAAAACCATTACCTCTTGTCCTATCACAACAGGCCCTGCTAACATCTTTCCCTTCGGCCCCTTTTAAGTGCCGAAAGGCCACAATAAGGCCTCCCCAGAGCCTTCTCTTCTCCAGGCTGAACAACCCCAACTCTCTCAGACTGTCCTCATAGGAGAGGTCTGATCCCTCTAATCATTTTTGTGGCCCTCCTCTGGACCCATTCCAACAGCTCCATGTCTTTCCTGTGCTGAGAGCTCCAGAGCTGGACACGGTACTCCAAGTGGGGTCTCACCAGAGCGGAGTAGAGGGGCAGAATCACCTGGTTAGCTACAATAACATTTAAGTCACCGAAAGCTTCCTGACAAGGAAAACATATTTTAAAAATCTAGTGGCTGAAAAATCTGTGTCCTTTTATCGGTAAACAAACATACCTCATAGGTGGCTCTGCAGAGAACCTGCTTTTCCTTTTTCTTTTGTGAAAAAGCTCTGTGCAAGGTGGAGCTTTGTCTGTGTTGAGGAAAGGTCACTGTTAACCCGGGAAGATGAGTGTGCCCTTCCCTGAGAATTCAAACTCCAAGAACAGCTGCTGGAGTTGTCTCTGTTATGATGGGAAATACCCAGGGTCAGCTTTGTTGAGAGCTCTGTTTTTCAGAAACAGCAGCCAAGAGATGGCAAGGAATGATTTTGCCATTTATAGCAGCCCTATTGCAGCTGATGCCTAATCTTGCAAGAAACGCCTGTGCCCAAGCCAAGTCACTTTCATGTCCAAAAAGTGAAATACGCTGCAAAGACAAGATTGTTTCAATCATTGTAGGGTTATTGCTTGAGACACCACAGAGACCATGGCATTCAGACCTGCAAATCCCGTTAGGCAAGGGAACATAATCTTCCCAAGTACGAGAAATATGCGTCTATCTCTGGAAAGGCATGTGTACAATGGGTACATTTTTCAATACCTTCTATTTCAACACCTTTTATTCAGTACTTCAGAGCCTCCAACATTTATGAGTAATGACTAAGTTCCTCACTTGCACAAGAGCTGTGCTTCTGCTCTACCAGCTGTGTTAGCAACTGGCTCAGCTCCCTGTCTCTCAGGAAGCAGCCAGCCCTCACTCTGACTCTAAAGAAAAGGAGAGTATCACTTGGAGGCAGGACAAGTCAATACAGAACAAAGAGACACCTATTATTGAGGGGAAAAAAGGCAGGTTGGGGGAAAAAAGCTTTCTTTTGGTATAAACCAAAACAGTATCTAACAATGGGACAGGCAAAGTCACAACTCATACTCAGGACTACTCAGATCGGAAACTTCATGACTAGTCAATTTAAGTAAATATACGAAAAGACTTTGAACATTTTCTGTTCCATGATGTTTGGGGTCTTGCCTAAATACCATTCACAACTCTCCCGTTGACATACATCTGGAGTGTTTGGTATAGCCCTGGTAACTACATTTGTGTACATTGACAGAGTGTCTTACTGTCACAGAGATGAATATAGAAAAGGCTAAAAGAAAAGGAACAATAATAGAAAAGAAAGGAGGAAAAAATAGAGGCAGGAAGTCTGAAACTCACCTCGAATAGTTCTAGCACCCCAAACCAAGCATGGAGCCAGGAGAAAACTGATGAGCTCTCTCATCTTTCCACCTTTGCACACAAGCATGATCTTATGCCAGGCAACAGCTCCCTGGACCACTGGCTGTTCTTCCTCAAATGAATGCTCTGTAGCCACCGTTCTTCCTTCTTTGCCACCGGTTGTAGCTGAAAGCAAAACTCATGTGGTTAGCTGGGAAAGCCTTGGGCCTTCTGTTGGTCCCAAACCACCTCTTCCATCAACACTGATGTGATCTTTCAGATTAGCTCCATATGAAGATAATTTATTAAGAGGAAAACGTTCTGCCTCTTCACCGGAGGACAAAGACAAAGGTTACTGTTTGGAACTAATGACAGGATTTTCCACCTCCTTCCTTCACCTTGAGAATAAGAAATAACCCCTAAGTTATGAGGAGGAATTAATTATCTGTGTTGATTCACCCACCTGATCCCCACAAAGTACACCCTGCTCTTTCATTGAGTCATGAACCTGTCCAAAAAGAAACACTTCCTTGCCTCTCTTACCACTCCTGCTCCTAACAAAAATGTAGTTCTGGTGAACTGAGAGATCCAGTCCTGCTATTTCTTCACTTCAAGACCTGATTCACAGGGCTTTTAAGTCCTTATTTGTTTGAGGAGAGAAGGCTTCTTGCCAATTCCTTCCCCACAGTAACAACACATTTGCCTTACCTGAATGCTGAATGGTCTTCAAGGCAGGTGCTTCACAGCAAGTGGTTATTTGACTTTCTCATTTATCACTCACATGGAGTCGGTGCAAATGCAACTGCCAGTGGGACACCCGCAGCTCTACCCCTTCAAACAAGCCTCTACTCTATTTCCTTTTCAGTTGTGCTGTTGTAGTCTTTGGCACCAGAGGCATGTTTGATTTCTTCACTCTGACCTTCCTGTTTATAGCATAGTTGACAGCAACGAGGTTCCTAATCAGCTGTATACAATTAATAGGAAGAGGAAAGGAAGTACTTTTCACTGTTCTATTTGGCTTAAACCGTTTCCAAGAATTGTGACTAATTTTTTCCTCAAATATCAAGTAGTGATCTCTCAACAGAGACTGAACTCTGCTGCTTGTTCTCTTTTCTGCTGATCTGCACTCAAAACCTGTCCTTTAAATCATCATACTCCTTGTGTGCAATGTTTTCTGAAAGGAAAATTCACTGACATATAGTTAAAGAGTCATTAGATAAAACATTAGTTTACATTGTGAATGTTGTCTTAATGAGACATTGTTGTTGCTAAGCCTGACCTGTATAAAACTCTGTGCATCCAAATAGTAGCACGAGAAATGTGGACTCTGCTTAAATCAATCCCCCACAGTTAAGGGATTAAAATTCAAGCCATGCTCTGAATACATATTTTAATTTAAGTGATAATATCACTCTGCATCAGTAGAAGTGAGGGAAATACACTCAAATGGAGACAGTGCAATTTAACATATATTTAGATCTTCTTTTTAAGCTTAGGAAAAAAAGGAAGGGGAGTGGAAAAAAATAAGTGAGAAACGGTGAGGTTTCTTGCTGTTTTCTCTAGCCTAGACTGCAGTCTCTGTGAAGAGACTACTATAGTTTTGGGCACTACTTTTATCAATTGAAAGTACCAGAATTCAGGCAACTTTGGATTATATCAATTGCTCAGCAGCATACACAATTTCTTATGAATGAGCGGCAGCTGGAAGTGCATTAGAAAAATTTTTCAAGTGCTAAAAGAAAAGCAGAGTAAGCCAAAGAGAGGAAGAAGAAGGGGAAGCTACTTGGCAATAATTTTCAGAATATGCTGTAAAAGTGAATGTTTCACACAGTGTATAGTCATGAGCTTGAGAATGGACACCTTTTGTCTTCGCAGGTCCCAGAGGGCACAGATGCGTCTTTCACAGATAAAAAAGAGCTGTAAGTTTATCCCTTCAGTTTCTTCCTAACTGACAGAAGAATTATCCCATTTCCATACAGAGATCTCAGTGGAGAAAATTAGGATTGGTAGCGAATACCCATAGACTATATCTCTTGAAACTCCAGTCGTTCATCAGTAATTGCTTTTTGTTCTTTTCATGCTCGTTAAGCACACTCACACTGTGTGTGATTCCAAGCAATACTCTGTTACTCCTCTCACTTAATTTACTGCAATTAGGTTTTGGCATCCCCAGACACAAAGGATGTACCTATCAGATGGTTGTATGTACCTATCAGTGGTTGCAAATTCAACAAATTGACCAGCAAATTCACTCTCACAGCAAAGTCTGACACCACCAGTTACCTTATTAGTTTGCACAGAAACCACCATGCCAAGACATACCTATGCTACAAAGGTCTGATGAGCTTTGGCATCAGAAAGCTGAGAGGCAACTTCATCGTGATAATCAGGCTGGGGAGTGATGCCTTTCTTTCTAAAGGCCTCGCAAAGGCAGTTAACTAGCATGTTCATTCCCTGTCTGAAGTGAAATCCAGTAACCACCTTTAGCAGAAACTTAAGGTAGAGAGTCAAGAAAATTCTTCTGGTAAAAAGACCAGATAGAAGAGATGAGTCTAAATTCCTGGATTTCTCCTGCTCTGTTTGCTGAGCCATAGTGAAAGCCACTTTCATGGATATATATAGAAAGCAGTGAGCAGATTGCCATAAATTTGGTGGTAATTTCTTCAGCACTACTGGGATGGGCTCTTTGACCAGAAAGACTTCAATTAATCCTTTCAGAAAACTCAGACACATGAAATGACAAGATACCAAAAGGCTATTTGTAAATCAGTTAAAATCTTTTATCCCAAAGTGAGATATAACTTGACTGAATGGATGGACAAGTCAGGCCTTTCAGCTTGACATGAGGATGAAGCCGAATCACGCTTTAGACACTGAGTCTTGTCATATCTGTATAAGCATCTATAACATCTCTTGCGCTCAGTGGAAGTTCTGTCTGACATGTGATGTGACTGATTTATATCACAGTAGGCAGGTATCCCTGGGTGGGCTGAGTGGACCTCATCGGCTGGATCAGGTCTTCACCTCCAGGAGGAGGTCACCTCCCAAAAAGCCGTCCTGGGTGACATGAACACCAGCCAACACTGTGCCATGAGTTGTTCAATAGGTAGCACGTGCAGCAAAGGCTGATAGGTGTCTTAAGTAGGATGGGCTCCCTTTAGGATCAGGAAAAGGACACCACCTCCTTCATTTCTAATAAAATTAAGATCATGACCAAGTAAATAAAAACATGGGCGAACATTTTACAAGAAAAGGTGCATGCAGTTGAAAAGATGGTATGTATCATGAGGAATGTAGAATTCTTTTAGTAAGTGCTAAGAAAGACCCAATGGTTATGGCCCATATGCACACCAGTAACAACGAAACAGCAGGCGAGAGGTCTTGAAAGCAAAGCTTAAACCAGGAGGCTAAAAATGCGGTCCTACATAGTTGCATTCTTCAATGGCCCTGGGTTTATAAACTGTCAGATAACAGAGGCTCAGTTCATGTTTGATTAAACTGCGTAGGGAAAAGGGGATTATATTTATTAGTATCTGGTACATTTTTGAAGCAGATTAAGTTTATATAAGATGGGTTCCACCTAATCAAAACAGAATCAGTGCTGCTGACATTTAAGATTAAAAATGCTATGAGGCAATTTTAAAATGAAAACCAAGGAAATCATGCCAGATGTGGAAAGTAAATTGTTCAGATTGATATATCAGTGTGGTCTGAGATCACAGAAAGCCTATGACTTAGAAAAAATGATAGAATAGAAGCTAAGAAAAAAAAAAGAAAGAAAAACAATAACCCAGTTTAGCAGAACATACAAAACTATGCAACCAAATCAAGACAAATGCCCAAATATGTCTATACAAATACTTCCCTTTTAAAATATAGTTAAATGGCAGAACCATTGGCAAATGCCTTTAAAAAAAAAAAAAAAGCAAATGTATTAGGCATTATGGAAGTTTGATGAGAAGAAGATATTCAGTGGAACACTAACACATAAATATACATTTGTACAAGAAGAGTAGTTTGCATTTACATGTTAACGCTAAAGAAAGTAGAGTGTCAAATAGAGTGCATGTCAACAGTTGTATTGTACTACAGAATTTCAATGGCTGCAGAATTTAATTCCATGCTAAAAGGAAAGGTACGCTCTTAGTGCTATGCTAACAATCACCGGACCAAAAGGAGGTGAGTGAAATGCAAGAGATGACGAGAGGCCCTGAAGGGCAGACAAACAGTAACAACAGGACAGTTCAGTCATACTAGACTAGGTAAACATCACAGGGAACCGTGATGAGGCCGTATCTGTACTGATAGACTAAACCAAGACAAGACAAAGGTCTGAGCTCTGGAATGAGCTCATAGGCTCTTTTTAACTACTAGGGAACGCTTTGACATGGCTTTTGTCTATATCAACGAGCAAGCCAGGGACAGTTTTCAGTATGAAGTGTGGAAGGGGCCACCTTCTGCTCTTGGGGAAAGAGACTGGATACACGAATCTTCCATGACTGTTCCTTGTCAATTGCTCTTACAGCCAGAAGTAGACCTCAGTCTATTTTATTCGCTAGTCACAGATTCTAGTGGGTTTCTGGCCACTATAAATGATTGCTTCCTGGAGCTATTTGTGAAAGCACTTACAAGAAAGGAAACAAACTGATTTAGTCCTGAATAATATACAAGACTTAGTACAAGCTGAAACAACAAAAGACAGAAGTTTACTACAATAATGTGGTTTAAGGGCATACATAAAAATAACAAGACTGGCAAAAATAAACCCTAAAAGATGTTAAAAAGTTCAAATGTTTGCAGTGCCAAAGGGGCAGTTAAAAGAATAATTTAAAATTTCAAAAGTGAATTTAGGCTTTTCTAAGTCTACTCATGCTATAAAGGTAGGGTTATTGTAGCCTTAATGGTGAAAAAGTAAATGAGGCAAGACTTATAGCAAAAAATGCTAACTTATAATGAACTTTTCCAGTTAAATCTTTCAGTTTAATAAAACATAATTACTTTCTTTACAAGCTTTGCATAACCTACATTCTTACTCAGTTGTTTTCTTGTAATAAAATCTGTAAAGGAACTTAAAAATTCAATTGCTGAACAAGTAACAGCAGTAAATAATAAAAGACTTTAACAGGTCTCAGTATCAGAGAAAAATAAATACCAAGTGCAAGTTTTTGAGGAACAGTCAAAGAAGAATCCAGGGAACTACTGACCAATCAGACTAGATTTTCTACAGGTTAGGTGATACCAACTTTAATGACAAGTAGAAATAGTAGAAGGAAATCTTCTGGGAAAGAATAACATAGCTTTTGTGCAGATTAGTTATACCTCATGAAACTAGTAGAGTTCTTGGAAGAACTCCATAAAGTAAACAAATACAGCATTATCCAATTAGTGTAATATACCTAGATGTCTAAAAACCATGATGAAGTCCCTCAAAAACAAGGTTCCAAGAAACTACGAGATAAAAGGAAGGTTCTCATGTAGATTAAAGTCATTTAAAGACAGAAAACAAATTAAATTAATGGTTAGTTTTCATACTGAAGGAAAGTTTTAAGTGAGTTCTCCTAGGAATTTATAATCTTCAACACAATTATAAATGATCTGGAAGACTGAGCGACAAGAGATCTCTCACCTGAGAGATCTGGGTGACTGAGAAAGATAAAATTTTATCCAGGATACTCCAGTCTAACAATGACGGAGAGAACACTAAGTTATTAGGTATAAATGGAATATAAAATTAGAATCATAGAACCACAGATTCGTATAATGGGTGGGGTTGGAAGGATACAGTTCCTTGGATTGGAATAGTCTCATAGGCCAGGACACCTTTCACTAGACCAGGTTGCTCAAAGCCCTCACCAACCTGACTTCGAACACTTCCAATGATGGGGCATCCACAACTTCCCTGGGCAACCAGTTTCCATGTCTCACCAGCCTCACTATAAAAAATTTCTTCCTTATATTGAATCTAAATCTATTCTCTTTCCGTTTGAAACCATTGCCCCTTATCCTGTTACTTCAAGTCTTGGTAAAAAGTTTTTCTCCATCTTCCTTGTAAGCCCCCTTATTGGGGGGCTTATATATTGCTATAAGGTCTCACCGGAGCCTTCTCTTCTCCAGACTGAATGAGGCCAACTCCCTCAGCCTGTCTTCATAGGAGAGGTGCTCCAGCCCTCTGATTATCTTTGTGGTCCTCCTCTGGACCCACAACAACAGGTCCATGTCTTTCTTGTACTGGGGACCCCAGAGCTGGAGACAGTACTCCAGCTGAGTCTCACCAGAGTGGAGTAGAGGGGGAGGATCACCTCCCTGGATGTGCTGGCCATGCTTCTTTTGATACACGATAGCCACGATACAGTTGGCTTTCAGGGCTGTAAACTCACATTGCTGGCTCATATCTAATTTTTCATCCACCGTTATCCCCAAGTCTTTCTCTGCAGGGCTGCTCTCAGTCAATTAATCACTTCAGTCTTAATAAATACATAGAAATTCATGTGACCAAAAAATAATTTTAACTATACAAGATCAAAGAACCTGTGCAAGGAGACAAATAGTCAGAGAAATAGGAGAGTTCAATTATCACAGACTCGCTAAATTACATGTTTCTTGGATACCATATTCAGTTCTTGTCATCTCATCTCTGAAGGAATACTGTAGAATACTCTGTAGAAAAAGTACAGAAGTGTTATCAGAAATATGGGATGTATAGCAAGAGAGTAATTACTATGGAATTCTTCCACTTGAGAAAAGAAAAATCCAAGAGATGATTTGACAGAAGATTTTAGCATCTCAAATAGGAGATGGTGAATAAGGAATGATGGTTTATCAGTTCTCCTGGAATAAGAACAGAGGAACAACTTACCTTGCAACTGGCATAAAATGAGTCCAGGAAAATGTGGGCAGGTTTTGGTTTGAAAGGTTTTGTTTATAAAAAAATTGATTAATGCTTTACTATCAGACATTATGAAGCCAAAAATAAAGTGGTTTTAGAAAGGAATTAGTTGAATCTTTAAAGGCCAAGGCTGTTAAGTACATATTATTTACAACAGCTTAGAAGTAACCTCCAACTCAGCAAGGCTCTAGGCCAGATATCAGGTAAATACATCAGTTAAGGATTTAATTATTTACTGTATACTTTTCCATGTATACTACAGCCTGGCTTTAAGCATCCACTGCAAATGCTGGCAGAGGCACAATACTGGGCAAGATGGAATGACTGTTTAGACCCAGTGTGTTATGTTCCTATATAACAGTCTCTGCTGCAAGTAGAAGGGAAGGAAAGGGTGTCTTTAGATGCTGAAACAGCATCATGAATCCATCAAGAATCTGCAGTCAATGAAATAAACTCAAAAACTTGTGTCAACATCATATGTACCTCTGAATGCAGCAGAAGGACAAACAGGTTAGAAGCACACTGCAAGGCTACAGCAGATGCAGAAGCATTCATCTCAAAAGTTTGCAGTGTAGTGCATGCTGTGAACAAGGAGCTGCAAAATTTTTAAAAAGCGAATAGGAAAAGTCATGTGATTATTTCAGATAGCTTTACATCTACTTTGCTAGACAAACAAACTAGCCTTCAACAATGAGGACCATATGCTCCTCTGCCAACAAACTCAAAAGGACACAATGAATCTACAAAGCTTTTGAGCTAAAGCTGGCTCATGTTGAGCAAGTTTGCAGAGGAGTCTGAGTCCACCCACCTAGTTTCATGGTGAAATGTCCACCAAGGACAAGGCTGGAGCATACGGAATCCTGTCAGCCACTTGGAAGGACTTAAAATGGGACAAAACAAGCATGAAGTAGTTGTGCTACTTATTCCCCACATACAGAACAGGAGACCCAGGGTTTGTTTTCATGGAAATTTCAGTTCTGTTGTAACAGCAGAGGGAGCATGTGGGGAGTGAGGAGAAGAGGCAGAGTGTATTCATTGGAGTTGTGTGGGAATAAGATGGTGTGTACAAATGTGGTTGGCTGAATGAACAAGAAACTATGCAGGGTCTGGCAGGATGGGTTGGGATTGTATTCCATTACCCTGCTGAGATACAGGGTTCTCATAAATTTTCCAGCTGTTGTTCCTTGAGGCCTTGGTGGGCTTTCCACCACAGGCTTCCTTCTCTAGCAAATCATTCAGCCTCATTTTCCTTCCTTACATAAAAGACAACCCCCAGGCTAGCAAAAACAGAACAACAGACTAGTTCATCATGGATCTTAATTAGAACTATTGAGGTCACAATATACTTACTACCCTAATCTCATGCAAATTCAGGTAATATATTTCTGGTTGAGGAAGATTATGATAAGGGAATAATAGACTGATTACTTCAGAGCAATGAAGAGAAAAATGCCTGCTGTTAAAACACAGGCAGAATCTTTGATGTTTGAGCATACAATAAGGAAAAGGTTGCAATGATTTCATAAGTGTATATTCAAAGTAAATAGAGAGTTGTAAAATGTGATTTACAGTATTAATTGAGATGTCTACCTCTCCTTTTGACTGTATAGGAAACACTGATGAATCATCACTCAGATACACAGGCTGTGGGGCTGGAACTACTTAGTGGGAAGCCCTACAGAGAGGAGCATGTCATAATTGGCTCCTGAGTCATCAGAATGATGATTCCTCTCCTGCGTATCAGTACCTAGCAATGGAAAAGGTAGCAGCAACCTCGTTTTGCACAGTAACTTTGGGGCTCAAGCTAGTGATCAGCAAGTTGAAGACTTGGGACTCACAACAGCTCCTAAATCTTGAATCACCAGGCTACAGAATTGTAAAATGCTTTTTACCACCCTCACTGCAGCTGGACCTCATGCAGAAGAGAATGGAAGATTCAGAGGATCACCAACAGGTGAAGTTCATGAAGCTTTGATTCTGCAACCCAGTAAGAAGGAGATTCCTCTCACACAGCAGAGCTGTTGATTGTAACCCCTGCTTCCAATGTTCATTACATATTTTATTTAATGATGATTAGGTAGATATTGGACAGTGAGTGCCTGGGGCAGAAACTCATTCTGCCCTAAAACAACTGTTATAGTTGCAAAAGAAAACCACCAACAGCTCCCCTCACCTGTGGCATGTTATTCTGCAAGTTCCAGGCTCCTGAGATCATATCTGCTCTGTGGGATCATATCAAGTGTTGTTGTACTGATAAATCTGGTCTCCAAAAGCAGTCTCTGCAAATGCCCGGTGAAGTGCAGAAGGACAGGAGGAACAGCTAGCTCTTAGGGTATTGACCACAATGCAAATGGGCTTCATCCAAAAGTCACTGAATTCAATAAAAGTTCTCCCACTCACTATTCTTCTTGGTTATTAAAACCACAGCAATTCAAGGCCCAGCAAGGTGATGCATATCTAAGATGGGAATTCAGATACCGAATTTGCATACAAATTCAAACATCTCTTTTTAGTACACGCCTAGATAGAGCACAATCATACAGCCTGGAAGGAATTGTTTGAGTTACTCTGAAAGGCCTAAGAAGAGACTAACAAAACCATCCATTGATTAGGAAAGGACTAAATTGAAAATCCCTATAAGTGTTTGTCAGTATTCTCTGTCAGAGGCTGCCTTTTGCTGCTTGCCTTTTGCTGTCAAGAATACCAAAGTGAATTTGCACCCCTTTCAGATTTAAAATGTTATTTATAAGGATTTAAAACAATGAAAAAACCAATACATTTTACTGTAATTTCTGAATCATCACTGTCCCATTAACCTAGCAGGAGGAATCAGTTGGCATAAACTCAAAACGCTTTCTCATTATCTCTGTCAAATATAGTAAAGTCAGGAGAAAACAGCCTACCTCACAGGTGACATGGCTGAACCCACAGAATTTTTTGAGGCCTGGTGAGGTGAGCTAATAGTAATGTTATTGCAACCACAATGCTCTTAACATATGAAAGGAAAGATTTACAAAAAAAAATAATATTTTTTATTAGCACAAATTTTATATTTGAAAAAAGAAACTTTTGGGGGGAATGCAAGCCTACTTCCATGTCTGAAACCAAAGCCTTTTACCAATCACAAAGTGGCAGCTCTGAACAAATACTTACCTCGTACCACTTTCTTTACAGCAGAACTGGTAAAGAAAATGGCTTCTCTTTCTCAACACAGTTTGTTACTCAGAAAAAAAGCCGCTAAGAATAAATTACATAGCTAAGATTAATTATATCATGCATAAACCGCCAATGAACTTAAAAGAAAATCATATAGTACTTTAACACTTAGAAATAGAAAAACCACAGCAGATACAGGCTTCACAACATTTGTACACCTTCACAACATTTCTTGCCTGTCATTTTCTGTTACCTGCCCCACTCCCTTCCTCTCACTGAACCTTACAATTCCTAGGGTTTTCTTTCTGTAGTGTATCTTCTTCCCCAAGGTTTTCTACAGCCCACTTTATGTATCCCAGTAGTGTTTCCTTCTTACCCTTAGAATACACTGTGATACACTGTACCTTAACATTAAGAAAGGTTTCCTGGACTTCAACAATTTTCTCTCATTTATACTTCTATTACTGTCTGGGGTTTTTTCACCTTAGACAATACATATTTCATGCCAGTAGTGGAAAAGTAGAGGTACAAAAGCTCCTTGGGGATTCTTAGCTGTATTTTATACACACACAAAAGTTCAACAAAATTGCTCTTAAGAATATACATTTTCTTTGGAAATTTCCCAAGCCTGTCTTCTTCTGATAACATTTCATGCTGTTAAGTCTACATTTCCTGCCACAAGTTTGGCCTCAGGCAATCTGGTATTATCGCAAGATGACTGTGATCTGTCACAGGATTATGAGAAGGCTAAACTGTTCGTTGTGGATAAGCCAAAAAGTTTGAAAAGCATCAAAGGGCAGTATTTGTATTGTCTTTCATGCCAAATCTGTGAAGGCCATTGCAAAGGATATTGAGCTACTTCAAGTCTTTCAACATGTTGGACTGGAAGCTGGAAAAGGAAACTGGTGTTTACTTGTTCCTAGACTCGAGGGTTCATTTTCAGCAGATAGTTGCAACCTCTTTCAGATAGTTGTAACTTTGATATTCATTAATATTTGCCCACTTAACAGATTTCAGTGATCCTCAAAGATTGCTGCCAGGAAAAGTAATCATCTGATTTAAGGTTTTTGAAAAGCTGAATAGCCTGCATCTTTGATACATCCTTTTCCTTGCCAGCGATGGCTTCATCATCAGATACAGGCTTCCCAGGTGTTGTCTTGCCTTCAAAAGGTTTATTGAATTGATGGTCTTCCTGACTAATATCCATCTTCACACTGGATTTTAGGCTGTGGAAGCAATAGTCACCAACCTGGCAAAGGAAAACTGGCTCAGTGCTGTCAGGGTTTAATACCACCAAGTTACCCTCTGACAAAGGCTGCTTTCTAAGAAGATTGTTTCCCTTCTGTAAGATGGGCAAAGAAGTCTTTGTGGGTTCTGAATGTCCATGGAGACCTAAAGGGACAGTTAGATAGTCTCCAAATGTATCCTGGTGCAATTCAGGAGAAGAGGTTGGTGCTTGACCTGATACTGGGACCATGACACCAGGTTTCCCAGGAGAAAACTCATGGCAAGAGTGGTCACGGGAGGGCTGGGGCTCCTGCGAGTCACAGGGTAACTCCCCAGCAGTGACAAGCGGAGGATGGGTGGAGACGCTGGCTGATGGCAGTGACAGGCTCTCTGTGGTGATGTACTCCAAGGGGCACTGCTGAGGAGACGTCATACAGCCGAGAGCCTTTGGAGATTTCTGCTCTTCTGTTCTCACATTCGTGCCTTTCCCAGAGACTGGTGGGGCCAGTGAGACTTCTTGCTCATTGTTGACGTGACGCATCATTTCCTTCTGATCTGGGGGCAGGAAGGGCTGTGAAGGATTTGCTCCTGTCTGTTCTTGCTTCTGTGGAGCCTGGGGACAGTCTTCCTTTGGGAGGATCACATACTGAAGGGAAACTGATTTCTCATGGATTCCCACTGGGTCTATTTCCAGGGTCTGATGCACATCAGGCTGGGAGGACATCACTGGACTGTACAAGTATGGACCATTGAAAGCAAAGCAAGGGACTGCCATCTGGGGAGCAATACTTGCTTCAGCACTGTTTCTTCTTGAAACAGGACAGGAATGACCAGCAATGTGACTTGAACAGACAACTGGGGCATGCTCTGGCTCATTTAAAGCATGGTATGAGTTCTGTAGGTCCACTGCAGCAGGGGAAACATCTGTCTTTTTAGCTTGCCCTTCAGGGGACTCTGCCAAAGTCTTCATCTGCCTGAATGTGGGAAAGTTAAAAGTTCCTCATGAAAGATACTATGGTAAACATTAAATATAAAACAAGCTTAGCTGAAAACACACATAGGTACACATAGGGTTAGAAAAAATATTTCTTGGAGAAGCATGCTAACCCAGATACTATGAAATTTTATCCCTTCCTCAAAAGCAACTTGTATAGGCATTGTAGTGACAAAACATTTGATTATATCCTGCCATGACTTAAGGAACTCTTTGAGACTATCATCCACACTATGTGTCACTATAATGTGCTGTTCACTCACCTGTCCACAACGTGAAGGAAGCTAGCTTGCTCTGTCTTCTCTGAAAAGTTGTATTTGTTGAAGTCCAGCATGCTGCTTGTTGGCCAGTTTCCTAAATGTACTTTCTGAAAATGGAAAAGCAGACATGACGAAAGAGCAGCATCTCATTGGCAGTACAATTAAGAACCATACCTTTCTCATGGACAAAGAAAACAAATAGGAGAACCTACACCATCTGGCAATAGGGATACAACATCACTAACATGACTAGAAGGTGTGTTCTGTTCTCCAGAAGACGGTTACTTCAAGGCCATATTGCCTTACCACTGACCTAAATACAAGTACTCAGTGAGCCAACTGGGAAAGATGCCCTCCTAGACCCGCTATTTGTGAACTGAGAAGGACTCATGGGAGATGTGATGTTAGGTGGCTGTGTTGGCCACAATGATCACAAAATGATTGAGTTTAAAATTTTCTGAGTAATGAGAAAAAAAAAGGAAATCAGTGCTGCTACCTTAGATTTCAAGAGAGCAAACATTAAGCTATTCAGGCAGCTACTTGGCAGCGTCCTCTGAGAAACTGCTTTTGAGGGCTTGGGAGTCCACAAGTGCTGGTCGGTTTTTAAGAACCATCTTTTAAAAGCACAGGAGACGGCAATTCCGGGGTGTCGTAAGTCAAGCAAGTGGGGCAGACAACCAGCTTGTCTGAACAAGGAATTCCCTCTGGAGCTCAAGAGGAAAAATAAATTGTATGATCTCTGGAAGCAAGGTCAGGCTCACAGGAAGATTACAGAGCTGTGTTCACATATGCAGAGAGAAGACATGAAAGGCCAAAGCTCAATTAGAGTTGACACTGGCTAGTGTTGTATCAGGCACCAAGAAGGGCTTTTTAAAGTACGTTAGTTGCGAGAGGAGGTCTAAAGAAAACATTAGACCAATATTGTTGATGATGGTCACCTGACTAATAGGGATGAAGAAAACACAGAGGTATTCAGTGCATTTTTTGCCCCAATCTTTAATAATACTGATAGACCTTGGGCTGCCTAGTCCTCTGAGTCAGGGGACCAAAAGTGCAGGAACAGTGACTTTCCCTTTGTGGGCACTGAAATTGTAAGGGACCAGCTGTATCAGCTGAATGTTCATAAGTCCACGGGGCCTGATGGGATTCATCCCAGAGTACTGAAGGAGTTAGTGGATGTTATGGCAGGGCCCCTCTTGATCATCTACCAAAGGTCTTGGGGGTCTGGGAAGGTCCCTGCTGCCTGGAAGCTAGACAACGTTATTACAATTCACAAGGAAAGCAAGAGGGAAGACCCAGGAAACTATAGACCTGTTAGTTTAACCTCAGTTCCTGGAAAAATAATGGACAGGATCATAGTGGGTGCTATTGAAAGGCATTAAAAGAGCAATGCAATCATCAGGCACAGTCAACATGGGTTCACAAAGGGAAAGTCCTGTTTAACTAATTTGATATTCTTCTGTGATAAGATCACTTACCTAGTGGATGAAGGGAAGACAGTGTAAGGCTTTTGATACTTTCCCTCACAGCATCCTTCAAAACAAGTTGTCCAGCTGTGAGATGAGCAGGTACACAGCGTGCTGTGTGAAGAACTGGCTGAAGGGCAGAGCTCAAAGGGTTGTAGTTAATGAGGCTACATCTGACTGGTGACCAGTCACCAGTGGTGTACCTCAGGGCTCAATTCTAAGGCCAGATCAATATTTTTATAAATGATCTGGATGCAGGCATTGAAGGCACCATTAGCAAGTTTGCAGACAATACCAAAGTGGGAGGTTTGTCTCTTGAGGGACAAAAGGCCTTGCAGAGGGATCTAGATAAATTGGAGCACTGGGCAATCATCTATAGAATGAAATTTAACAGGTCTAAATGCCAGAATCTGAACTTGGGACAGAGTAACACTGGGAACAACTGTATTTTGAGAGAGGAGTGGCTGGAGAGCAGCCCTACAGAAAGGAATCTGGGGGTGCTGGTCTAGAGCAGGCTCAATAAGAATCAGCAGGGNAGGCTCAATAAGCATCAGCAGGGTACCCTGGCAACCAAGATGGCAAACTGCATCCTGGGGAGCACCAAACACAGTATAACCGGCTGGTCAAAAGAGGTGATTATCCCACTGTATTTAGCAATGGTGTGGACTCACCTTCAGTACTACGTGCAGTTCTGGACCCCATAATTTAAGGATTTTAGGGTGCTCAAATGCATTCAGAGGCAGGCAACAAAGCTGTTGAAAGGTCTCGAAGGATTGTCCTATGAGGAGCTGCTAAGGACTTTGGGATATCTAGTTTGGAGAAAAAGAGGCTGAGAGGGAAACATTGCTCTCTACAGCTTCCTGAGGAGGTGAAGTGGAGAGGGAGGTGCTGATCTGTTCTCCTGGGTGGCCAGTGATAGGACACATGGGAATGGTTCAAAGCTGCAGCAGGGGAGGTTTATACTGGACGTTAGGAAGCATTTCTTTACTGAGAGGGTGGTCAAATACTGGAACAGTCTTCCTAGAGTGGTGGTCGATGGCCTATTCCTGTCAGTGTTTAAGAGGTATTTGGAAAATGCCCTTAATAATATGCTTTAATTTTGGTCAGCCCTGAAGTGGTTAGGCAGTTGGATTAGGTGATCATTGTAGGTCCCTTCCAACTATTCTATTCTATTCTATTCTATTCTATTCTATTCTATTCTATTCTATTCTATTCTATTCTATTCTATTCTATTCTATTCTATTCTATCCTATCCTATCCTATTCTAATTTTCTATTTTATCCAACTTCACGTAGCACAAGGGACATGAGCTGCCCCCTTAAAGACCTCATAGAGGTGCCGCAGGTTCCTACCAAAATAAACATCAAAGCCACTGCTTTGTGCAGTGTCTAATTTTTTCCAGCACCATAAAAGGACACTCTGGGCAATATTTCACCTATAGAGGTATAACGACTCTCCTTCTGTACCAGCTGACCAGAGAAACAGAATTACTGGTATGTTTACAAAATTTAGGATAAGGTTATTCAGAGCAGGAATGGAATCTTTCAAAACCATGAAACTAAGGCAGTGAGAGCTTGTGGATGGAGAAATGGGCAGGGGATAGGAAATAAAGCTATCAAGGTGCTTCTTAGAATGGGAAAAAGGTTCCAGTTTTTACTGTAGAGATCAGGTAAAAGAAACTAACTTGAGATTTTAGTATAAGCACCACCAGTTTATCTTCTGGCACTAGAGAATCCATGCCTAGTCTTTGCTATCTATTTGAAAATTATGTATTAAAACAAGTCATTACAATGAAAGTCCTTTGTACGGCAATGTAACAAATGTTCAGTGGTTAACAAATCTGTTAACTCTTCACTCACACACAAATATAGATACTGTAAGTGCTCAGTCATCTCACACAAAGGCTGTGTTGTAAATTACACTCATTGGGTTTCCATGTATCTATACTTACTGTAATCCATCCCATATGAACATAGAATAGAATCAACTTTTATACAAAAATGTGTGTGTGTGTTTGTGTTGAGGTGGGCACATTATTGAACTAGCTGTTCTTGCAAGACTGGAAGGCTTTTACCACCAAAATCTAGAGATGGCTATACCACCCCTTCCAGATGCTGGGTGGTTTTTGGAAGGAAAGAAGAAGGGAAGGAGGTTCTACTTAGACAGCTTTGACCGAATGCTGTCTAAGTGTGTTCCTCAATTTCCAATAAAGAATGCTTGTCCTGGTAACAGACAGGCATGCAGTAACATCTCTTCCAGAATTTCCATCTCCTTAAAATAGAATTTTCTTTAATAGGGCTACCACCCCATTCTAAAAGGCACTGAATTAGTGTTACTTCTTACTTTGAGATTAATCAAAGCACCAACTCATAAAGTTTGCTAATGACCTAGATTATTTCAGTTAGTTAAAATTTTAAAATACTGAAAATTTTCTAGCTTGATTTTAAATCACAGTGATGCTGAAAAGCACAACACAAAGAAGTATACTACTATAAATGTAAGAACACAGTTATGTTGAATTTGATCAGAACTTCTAAAAAGAAGGCATAGATTAATGAAGATATCTGTTCAAAGTGGACTAGGAGACAAGAAAAGCTCTTAAGATTGTTGACAGTCCTGAAAAAGAGAGACAAATAATGCACCCTTCAAGGTAGAATTCCTTCTTACCCACTGGTAGCTCTGAATGAGGAGACTCTTGCTGGGGTTCGGAATCTTTTCCTCCCACATTTGCTTCTTCCTGCAACAACACCACAGAGTTTTCAAGATTTGCTTCTCAACGTGACTGCAACCAAAAAGGACTGCCCCTCACACACTGCACTGCCAGGCACAGCGAGGCACCACCAAGGCCATGGCACACCACCATCCAACTCTCCCCCTTGCACAGACACACGCAAGGCTGCCCATCACACACCAAGGCTCATCTCCACATAGACTTCTCTCTCATGGGGGACAAAGAGTGCCTCAGCCTTTATGCCACCCACATGGGCAACACGCTGACAAATCGACTAGTCACAACACAAACCTACCTGAGGAAATACCTATAGCTGCAATAAGCAGCTATTAGCAAGGTGATGATGAGAGCTGGGAGCACTGCTGGGAGAACCACTGGTGAAAGAACTGAAACAGAGAAAAGAGAAAAAGGTATCCACCTGCACAGTGGCTGCTTCCTGTAACAGGTTTTTCCCTCTGGTTGCTCTTCATGCAAGCCGATCAGGGAAGTGCAGGTGTCATGTCACGGGACAGGATCATGAGGCCTTCAAACTGTTGGGCTACCATCCAAAATGGGAGTGACCAAGTGTGGCCAGAACAGATTACTGCCAGAGAAGTTCATTGGTTCCTTTCCTGATTCTTTTTGATTTTTTACTGACACCACAGTAAACAATTTATGCTGATAAAAAGATGGCTAGGTGCCTTACTCCATCATGAAGAGTAGGCATGTCTTCAGGCATTACTCTCTGCAGTGATGAAGAGATAGGGCCTTAGAGATTTCCTAAGAGCGAGCTTCCTCTGCTAATGGCTGTGGCTGATCATAACCAACATACCAGTTTCTTCCTGAGTATATTCATGAAATCTCCTGTCTTACCACTACAAGCGTCCTCAGGACAAATCATGTAAGATCATATTAATTTGGGCACAAGACCGTATAATAGCAGACATTCTGCCTCTAAGTCCAGAAACAGCAAACATGTAAAGGTTTTTATCTCCAGTAGACTCTACTGTGTGTTTTGTGCAACCCTAGAGTCACTCTGCAAATATAAAAGACTTATGACTTATATTCTTTCTTCTTCCAGTCTCATGCTCTTCAGTAACTGATAGCAGAATGGACTACTGGAATTGGGAAACAAGGACAATCTTTTGGGCAGGATCTTTGTTTGATTTTCCATATGAGAACCTTTATGGCTGCTTGTACTCACTTTGTGAAGGGAAATAGGAAACAAGCTTAAACAGTCATTCCTGCTCGCCACCTTCATTTGCACTGCTGCTGTACTGCAAGGATGTGGACAGGACAGCTACCTTGTTAAGCGACCCCAGCTAGCTCATGGCTGGACCGAACTTCAACCCCAGCTGAGAGAATGTATTTTCTATAGAGGCATTTCAGCCATTAACCGTCCACAAAACCTTACAGAAGTAGCCTGCATGGAAAGTACCATTCTCAGTCTTCCAGGTGAACTCCTCACTCCATTCACTCCAAGGCCCCTCATAATCCAGAGGCGTATTCACCCTTGCGCGCATTTTCCCCCTATATTCTGTAGATGATGCCAGCATCTCCAGGGTGAAGATGAAGGGAGGTTCATCATTGCTGATATTTAACATCTGGGCAGTCTAGGGAGAAGAAAGAAGCACAAATGATGAAGATGAGAGGAAACATCTTTCCAATTTGCCCAGCAAAGAGAAATCCAGGACTCTTGCACTTTCAAGACTTACCTTTTTGTATTGGTTGTTTTTCCAATACTCGACTTGGTATCTCTGTTTTATGAAGCTATATCTCAAAGCGTATTTTGTCCACCTCAGTTCATACTCTTGGTTCTCTGTCACTGTTACTGACACGTTTGCAGGTGGCAGCACCTTAACTGGAACACACGGAATGTCTTAGGTTACTTATCAACATACTGGTCCAGCACTCCCTTTCACCACTCTGAATAGTTTCCAGAGACTGAAAACAACATTGTTTTATGAAATATAAGAAGTCTCAGCTTTTTAACACTTCTTATTTCTCTTAATCTGCATTTTCTATTCAAATACAATAAACCATGTTAAATATCAGAAAATCCATATCCATTAATATTGACAGCAGTCCCTGTGTACAGAAAGGCACTAAAGCAGTATTTGAAACATCTGTTCTGGTCTGCCACATTTCCAGGCTACTACCTGATATTTTCACCCACTACAGGAGCTATCCCAGCTTTAGTCTGGGAAAAGTAGCACCAGTACCTCCAGATACATGCAGGCAGATATGATCCACCTGGTGCAACTCACTCAGCAGAGGAGCCCTACCTCATCCAGTGCTCCTGGAGCCACTGCACAAACCTGCAAGAGCTCCACTGGCTTCCTGAGAAATCACACTCCCCAGAAACACCTCTCATCACAGTTCCCTGTCAGCTGGGACACTCATGAAGGTCAGTAACAGACAAGTCAGCAGGGTGACAATCACTCACCAAGCAGCTCTGGGTCACAACCCAAATTTCTGCACAGCAGTTTCCACCACTGCCACCTTATTCAGAGTAACAAGTGCTACTGAGGAATTCAACAACTACAAGCCACGTCTCCTAGACCTCTGACCTGACACAGTGTCCAGTTCCTTTCTTCATCACTCCTGGTCTCTTCCTCCTCCCACCCACTTTTCCTCAGCCCACTTGCCCAGACAGGCATCTCTCCAAGAAACAACCAGAAGAAGCAAGAAACAACACAGCAACTCACTGTTCTTGTAGGCTTCAATCTTCTTCTCCTCTGTCTTGGCCCGGACAGACACGTGGTACTGGCTCTGGCTGCTGGAGTTGTTAACAGGGATCTCACAGCTCTGGACCACATATGGGACATGGGGCAAAGCCTTCTCATGCACAGGAGAGCACTCCTCCTCTCTGAAGGGAGAAAAAGAGGTTGAGCTGAGATCAGGGAGAATGGGAGAAATTCCATGGGAGAGGGTGTGGGTGTGCTGCCATGGGCAGAGCACATACGCTGATGCCGGAGCGGCCCTGAAGAACAAGCCAAAGAGGACAGAGGTGGTGATTGCTCTCTTCACTTCCCAGCTGCACGTCAGATGATCTGCACCATCGAAGAGGCAGCGAAGGTTCCTGGGATGAAGGCCACCTTCAGGGAAGAGGAGAGCAAGATAAGTGTCAGGAAAGGTCTGGCTTCTCAGCCAGTGCTTCCACCCCACTCTGTCCCCTGGTACCTTCAGGGGTCTCCCATGACACCTCCGTGCTCCACTCGCTGTACTGCCCAGAGAAGCCACTGGCCTGCCCGGGTCTGGCTCGCACACGAGCAACGTAGCTGCTCCCTGGCACAAGGTCCTTGAGGTGGAGAAGGCAACTTGTGGCGTTGGAGAGCAAGAGGGAGGCAGCTTTCTGTTGTTGAGGGAAAGAAGCAAGAGTGAGGAGGGAGGAAATTGGGGAACTGAGGAATGGAGAAGAGGGATGGAGAGAAGACAGGGAAAGAGTGAGAGGAGGTGACTGCCAGGTTGCATCTCTCAGCAATCCCACCCATGTGATGGTCCACGCACATGCTGCTGTGCCGTCCTCCTTGCTCCCATACTAAAGGGGGTTTAGTGTGCATGCTGCCAGCATGGCACAGGAAGGATGAGGCACAGGCACTGTCAAGGACAATCTAACCCAGGTGGCAGGCCGGCCAGCTTCTGCACTTGCAGAGCCCTCGTTGTCTTCAGTACCAGCTACACAAGTTCACAACACTGCTCAGTGCAGAATTTTGTGGGAATCTGGCCAAGATACGTCTCTTTAAAACTAAAGATTGGGCTGACAGGTACAGAACAGAAACATATGCAGATCTAGGGAAACAATAGGGCAAAGGATATGGACTCTTAAAAACAAAAAAATAAAAAATCAAACAAAACACCCTTCTGGAAGGGGAAGCAGCTTCAAATGTATATTGCCATTTTCTCACATGAACCCACAAGCTCTTGCTGGAACAGGATTTAATTCCATTTGGGAGGCATTCAGGGCAAAATCAGTTCCCACTCAAAACTTTTTCCAGTGAAGAACAGATATTTGCATTCAATTCAGAACAAATGGTATTTCACTGGACAAGTCACCTCCAAACAGAAAGAGAGAGCCCCTTCTGCCTGACCTGAAACAACATTTGTTGACTCTCCTCATAGTGCCTGAGAACAGAAAGGCCACTCATTCATACAACGTTTACCACAGGCTCTCGACTGCCCAAGAGGGTGCAGCCCAAACCAGGAGAGCCCGGCTCCTCCGCTCTTACCTCCCAGGACTCCCACTCCCGCTTGTAAGTGACTTCATACTCCAGGGCATTGCCCAGCCCTTGGCTTCCATCAGCTGCTTTCCAGGTCAGCAAGACGTCTCCTGATGTCATCAAGCTGACCGAGAGGTTTTGAGGTGGGAGCGTTTGAACTGGAAAGTGAAGGTACAACCCGTACCCGTGAGATGAGACAATACAACCCATGAGATGAGACAATAAGGACAGGGACAGGAAGAGGGGAAGAAAATGCCTAGGTAAGCTTCCCCATTTCCAGAGTATCTTATCCCTGCCACTCCAAGTAGCTCCTGCTTGAGTGCCCCTTCCAGGTCCAGCTGCTCCTAGAAACTTGCTCTGTCCCCTCACTGCCCCATCCTCTCAATGCGGAACTCTGGCAGTTTTCACTATGGAAGTGGGATTCGCTTCCTGACTGAATGACAAATACATTCTGAAAGATCTCTAATATTCACTGGAAAATGAGAACTTGGTATTTAACCCTTACCATTTTGGAAAAGATCAACATCTAGTTCTGCTTGAAGTATCTTGTTAGGTTTGAAGCTGTAAATATCTTCTACCCCTATTGCAAAAGTGTCTGTCGTGTTCTGACAAACCCAGTGCACATAGGAGTCTGAAGTCTCATGTAAGTCATTTTCTGTCTGGCATTTGCAAAACATCTCCGTGTTCTCCCTGTGTATAAAGAGAGTGATCTATGAAGATCTAATTTGGAGACTTACAGTTAATGCAAAATTAAATGCCTGAAATTTCCATCCCATTACATTGTTATAATTTACTCGAGCATTTATATCCTCTTCTCACTGCACCTAGTAGTCCTGGTTTGCATCAGTTAATATAAAGAACATTTTCAACACCAGGGTTTTGTCAAATGCCTTCCCATTTCAAAATTGTGCAGAAAAATGTTATATTTTGGTACCAGTTTATTTTTTGTTAGTTTTTAACCTAATTCTACATAAGCTCATATTTTTATGTAAGAAATATTATATTGAAATATAACGTCAAGGAAATGCACCATTTACTCAGAGTAAAAGGCAGAAGGGCTTCTGATAATCCTTAGCTTCTTGAAGACTGTATGATTCTATGATTCTAAGACATTCATTTTGCAGTCCCAGAAAGACACTTCAAAAAAATTCTCCAACCAAAATATACTTCTGTATCCTTAGTAGTTATGTTCTGCCAAGGAACCTTACATATTCATTAAAGACTTTGTCCAGAATGTTAATCATCCTTTTATATTGCCTTTCTCCAGGCCAAGGAGCATCATGAAAATTAGAAACAGTATTTTAAACTAGACAGGAGAGTATAAGCTTTGTGTGCTTGCAGTAGCCTGAGCTGCTGGAGAGATGTGTTGCTTCTTTTTGTACCCTCTGGAATTTTGTTTGTGCTTATGGCTTCATGCCTAGTATATTGTATTGCTTCAGTTCAGATGAGAAATATTAAGTTGTGAATATCTAAGGCCAAATACTGTCTTCCAGGATAGGATGGAGTTTCTCAGCCAACTATATGTCAGTAAGCATTATTCAGCACCATTGCTATTTTTAAAAGTTGGGGATTAGCAAAGAAACCAGGGATATTCCTGAAGTATGGATGAGACTGACCATACATCTGCATACCCTTAAATGAAAGAGTCAGCCCAAGGGTTGTGAAGTCCTGAAGATATTTCTGTCTACTCATCAGCGTTACTTTACAATTTGGCTTTTAGTCAACTATTTTGCACCTATGAGCTGACCTTGTCTAATCATTGGCCATTTTGATTTCAGCTGTGTGACTCTCCACGCTTAATACCTGCTTGTCTGATTAGTTCACTTCAGTCATGTTTCCTATGTGATCCACACACTCTATCATGTAACAATGTTCCTGAGAATCCTCCAAAGGTCCAAGTAATTTTATACCATCTTTTCCTAGAAGTATTAGCTTCAAGATCCTGTTCCAAAAGATCTTCCAGTGACTTCAGCTGCTTTTAGGTCTATTAATTCTCTCCTCTTTACAATAAAATCAAAACTTCTTTCTCTTTCTTTTCCTTCCTTTATCCCCAGACTCTTAACTCTTTTTCTTCTCAGCTTTCCATCTTTGTCTTTCCCTCTCCCTTGTCTATTCCTCCCTCTCTGTTCTTTCTTGTCCTCACAGTTGATTCACTCTGGCGATCCAGTTCCCTTTTCATAAGGAAACAGATGTAACAGAGAGATACTGTCACAAACAGACCGGTATCTCTGGGAGGAAAAGTGATAGCACAGATGAATTTACCAGTTTTCTCTATCTCACAAACACATGGTCTAGATGTGTTTCTCAGAACTGATCAAAACCATACTCTCAATGATGCTCCTAAATGGTCAAAATAACAGGGAGAATGTCTCCTCCCTTTTAGGTTTATAAACAACACTCAGGCTTACACTTGTTCTGACACCATCTTCTCCACTCCATTGATAGAAACCAATATGCCCTATTATTTTTCTTATCTATGATCCCACAGCCAAATCATGGGAAAATAATTGTAAAGGTGGTAAAAACAACTCCACTAGCACATTTCAGGTACTTACTCTATAAAAACATTTCTTTGGTAAAGAATCATACCAACGAGGGCATGAGCCTCTGAATGCTCCATCCATGTGCAGGTCACCTGTGAGTTGTAGTCATTGTAGCAGCTCAAGCTCTTCATAGGGATACTCTCTGAGAAAAGAATTCAGGCCAAAAAAGATGCAGCGATTACAAATGTAAATAGTAAGACAGCAAGAGCTACAGTGATTCTGCCATCAGAATGGGGAAGGCATCAATAACAGTACTCTCCTCATGGCACCAGAAAATGACTTTTAGTGAAAATGTGTAGAGACTAGTGGCCATTCTGCACATCTCCACAATGTGCAAGTGTCCAAACCAAGCTACAAGCTACAACAATGAAGTGAGACCTTTTCTGCCTGCAAGGCATGTAATTCCAGCCAAGGTATCACTTTTCAAACACTGATTGTTTCCAGGGACTGGCAGACACCATGGTCAGTGGGCATATGGTGAATATTTCATCTTTGTGTGTTGATGTATGGGATTTCTTTGCCACTAAACTACTAGAAAAGGTTATGACACTAGAAAGGTGTATTTAAAAGTGAGATGCTCTGGGAAGAATATTGTTATGACTCACAAGAATGCCCAAACTCATTTTTTTGAACAAGATTTATGACCCAGAAATGGTCAGACCTCTCAGCAGGGATCGCTTTTTTTTTTAACCTCACAACTGTGAAGTGGGAAAATACACACACACCCTGGTACATTCACTATGAAACAAGTTTCTTTCTTCTCCTTCTTTATTTTCTCTGAAGGTAATATCTATGCTGCATTACTGGGATATGACCTTCAGATGGCAGAGATGTCAGCATGCACACATGAGTGAGCTCTCTCAAATAATTTTTCTTGATGAGAACTACTCTCAGCTTGGTTGAGGGGCGTTTTACAGGCGAAAAAACATCAGAGAAGTATGACGGTGGCTAGCAGTCATGAGGGCCTTTACTTTGATCTTCGACTGAAAACCAATGCAAAGTAAGTTCTATGGCATTGCTTGCATAACCAGAAAATGGAGCATCCTACATAGAAGGGGATGGTCTCAATGTAAGGCTAAGACTCGAAATGCCAAGGGACCAGTTTGAGTTACACTGTAATACATTTTCCTTCAGAGATCTCAAAGGGACATGTCCTGTAATTGACTCTGGGTCAGGCAACATAACTCCCCCAGCTACTGCAAACACCAGGCATTGGCATCCATCTTGGAAAAAGGAGATGTCCATGAGGCACACCTTCTGACAACACTTTTATTCTGACATGTTTAGGATGGGTACAGGTTTAGTCTTGATGTAGACATGGTGCACCGGCTGATCCAAGGAGAAACTTCCCATTTCTAGCTCCACCAAATCAAATTAAGTGGAAGAAAAGAGGGGAAAAGAGGGGAAGAGAGAAAAGTATCTCTCTGTATCAGAAGAGAAAAGACAGTAAACTCAGAAACACAAGCAATGGATACAGCAGATGGTCTCTTTATCTGTCAGCAACTCCACAAGAAGAAAATCAGGTCATCTGGATGTTGCTGTTGATAGCCCCCACACATTTCCCCATCTTGTGTCTGTCCACTTGTCTCTACTCCTGTACACTACTGTCTGAATCACGCAGCCCTTCATTTTCCTATGTTTTCAATGTCAGTGTCTATTCCTCCTCCCTATTCACTCAATAAACAGTCAGCTTATTCTTCTCATCCATTTGTCCAGTATTTCACCTGTCCATGCCACCAACCTACAACTCGTTTGTCTGCATGTGCATCTGCGACACACTGGTTTTGATCAAGATGTCTGTTCTCCTATAGCTTAGAAGATGGTGGCAGAAGGAAGCAGAAAAGCAAGCAGAAAATGAGGAAGAGCATTAGCTGAAAGAAGGAGACAGATAGAAAAAGAAAAGAAATAATGGAAGGCTAAAAGAGAATATAAATTTAAAATTCACCTCTAATTGCTTGGACGCTGAAGATCAAATCCAGATTCAGCAAAAGGATGAAAATCACTTTCATGATCATGCTGTCCTTTGTGCATAAGTTTGATCCTAATTCAGAAGGCAATTATTTTCATTTCCCACTGGCTACTTTCTTGCTTGGCTTACTGTGGAGCTTCTTGTTTTCATTTCACATAAAGAGAAGTGAAACCGAATTAGGGAACTTCTTTATGCTTCATGTTGGAGCGACATTCAGAAAGAACTTCTACCAAGTATTTATTGTAGGATAAATTTTATGTCTTCTTATTCTGTGAGCTTGCAATATGAGCAAAGAATGAAGAAATAAATGCACATTTCCAAGGAAGTGCAGGAATTCTTTCAGCTGACTAGCAGCAAGAAACAACCTAATCTGTGAAGAGAACTCAGCCTTCAAATTCCTTCCCCCTTCTGCTCTTCTTGCTCAGTCTTCCTAATGAAATGCAATGGTATTCTATGCTTTATCTTTCCTTTAAAACATGATACTCAACCACATATCTCCTGAGAGCTATAGGGTTGAATTTCTATATTCATTCACTTTCCAATTTCTCTTCAACGTTGCTCCTCAACATACTTTTCCAGCTGCTCCCCAAACAAGTTGCAAGAGATTGAGAGTAGATTGAGTGGTTCAAAGACCATGGACTACATTGTTCAATACTGGAATTCAAGTCCAGTTGGCCATCTCTCATTGCTCTCTCAAAAGTATAGTAAACTCACCTCCTCAAGTATGTTACAGAGATGAGACTCTTTTCTGCATTAGGAGAGCATGGAAAAAAATCCTTTTAAATTCCAATTGACTTTCAAATTCCTGAATGCCTCTTCCTTATACCAGAAACAGCTGGTTGAGTCTTTGAATAAACACTACAGCTAAGGAATCCCTTAATGATTGAAAAGCCATTATATGAGAGCAGATTCTCCGATAGTTTGTTTTCCCCAGAGAGAAAGCAGTTCCCTTACCTGGATCCAGAGCTGTCTGTGTGGCAGATGATTCAACCTGACGGGTGACTCTCCCTGTCCAACGTCCCCCCACAGCATCAGAATCCTCTGATGCAGAAACCAGCAAAACCACACTTCCCTAGAAATGGAGACAGAAGTTATAAACCAACCACAGGATTTTCTTGGCAAGTAAGTCTTCAAAACAACTGCTATATATTCTCTTCACCTCAAATACCACTTTCAATGACGTAGACCACGCCCTTTCAAGGGAAGTCTGTGTAATTGCCTGTGAAATAGGAAGTCTCTACTTCCTATTTTAGCCCCCCAAAGCGCTTACTTAGATGAAACTGTTTAACTGGGAAGGGAGGGGAAGGAAATTTGTCATTGCCAATCTCCATGTTAACAATTACCAAATCATGGGACTAATGTATTTTCAGAGAAAAAAAAAAAAAAAAA
>VXBO01002531.1:128127-167240 GCA_013400135.1 Rhinoptilus africanus | reverse complement strand
TTTTAGCTCTTTGATCATTGGCTTAGCAAAGCAGTAAGTAGACATAGTTCTGTGGCTCCTGTTATCCAGGAAGATGGTCAAACGGCCTTAAAGTCCTTCTTGGTGTCAAGGTGTAGGAGTCTCAGAGTGCTGCTTTGACTTTGGATCTTCAGGCTCAGAAATAACATGAACAATAAGCAATAACAATAGCATCATATACATTTACGAACTAGAAAGTTGGAACAGTTGCAGGCTTCGGCACCATTTTTTCCAGGAGGAAGTGGGGAAATGAAAGTTACCCATGAGCAAGATTTGGGAAATGAGCACGTTGCCTCATTCCACAGAAATTCTGCTTCACTGGGAGAAATAGGAGGGCAGGAATTCATACAACAGCAAACTGGAAAGTTCTTTCCACTGAATATAGCAATAATAACAAACAGACATGGTTTTGTTTTAAGTAGGAGGTGGGAGTTAACACAGGAGTTTATTTAGCAGCCCAGATTCCTGCACTTAGATCATGAGTAAATGCTTGGCTCTTCTTTAAAAAGAATGAAAAGGGATACAGAAAATCAGCAGATCCTGCCCAGTGAGCCAGGACTGGCTTCCTCTCTTCATCTCTTGTGGCCCTGTTCTTTTTGTGGGAGAGGTTCTGTCTCTTAGTACATTTGCAGAGCACACAGCACTGATCCCTAGAGTCCGAGTGATACAGTAACTTCGGCTTCAGGGTCCCACTATTGTAACAGAAATGCTGCTGCGAAGTGCTGGGGCAGTGTAAAACACAAGCTGCTGGTTCAGGTCAGGCCTGGTGAGTTACCTTTGAAGCAGGAGGCTCCCTGCCCCATTGGCCATTGTGACTTTGTTCCAATAACTAGCCTCAAGAGCAGAAAGTAAGCATATATGTCACATCATGAGCTGATTTGACAAATGCAAACACACATCCCTACCTGACCTACATGGCATTTGTACTGCTGCTAGTGCCATCAGGCTCCAATTGCCATATTCACCACCATTGGCCATGGCTTCAGTTGTAACCTCTGACAGGTTCCACACGGGCTAAGCCTGTAGTGTCCTGCTGGAAAGAGGAACACAGACCATCAGCAGGACATGACTGAGGGTTACACAGACATTCCCTCTGCAGGAAAGACACGGGCTTCCTCCTAGTGCAGGACACAGCTTGCAAAGGCTGGGTCGTGGATCAATCACATCAGCAGGACTAGCAAAGCAAACCAGGAGATAGTCTGACCCACAATCAGAGAAGAAACCCTGTCTCCAGCCTGTCTCCCTTCCTTTGCATAGCCAGCACTGCACACACGTTTTATGTTTGTCACCTCCTCTCCCTATTTTTCTGGCCTTACTTCAGTGCACCAAAGGAAGGAGATGTTTTACAGCACATGACAGGTCTGACATCCCTTGGTGCTTCAGAATAAAAAAGACATTTTCACTGAGGAGGGTTTTTTTTTCCATTTTGGCTCGTGTCTGCACCACTGCCTGTAAAAACCCTTGCAGGTCAGTATTCCCCAGAGGCACTCATTGGCCCTGTCCTAGGCAGGCTGTCCCATGTGAGCTCTTAATGTCAAATCCTGTACGNCGTCCAGATTTGCCGGGGCCTCTGAGTGAAACCTACTTGGACAGGGATCTCCTGTGCCATGGGCCGATGGGATAAAATCCCCCTGCCGCAAGCGTGTCTTCCTCCACTGGGGGACTCGTCTCACTACCCTCCCGCTCAAGCACAATAAGCCACTAATGTGCTAGAAACTCATCAGCAATCTGTATGCTAAGAATTACCAAATCTTGGGATTAATGTATTTTCAGGAAAAAAAAAAAAAAAAAGAGGACAGACTGCAGCAGAAGTGAGAAAGGCTAAGAAAGATTTCTCTGTTTTTCACTCCATTGCTGTTTCTTGGTTTACTGTAGGCTAGACAATCTTCATGGCAGGGATCACTCTGTACTTTATGTTTATTTGTACGTATATAGTGGGGGGGGGGGGGCAGAACTACCTTTATTTTTGTAACTCTTTAACTTCAGTAATATTTTAAAAAGTAAGTTTTACCAATTTCAACTAATTATGCTACACAGAGGAAACAAAAGTGAGAAGAGCTGATCAGAAGTTATCCTGCATCCAAAGCAGCCATATCCAAGGCAGCTATGCTGTTTTAAATCCAGCTTTAAAGCTTAGCCCAGTAGCCTTCAATAATAAGTTCTATAGGAAAGTTAGGTAGCCATAAGGGAAAGACACACTCAGGTTTGCACTCTCAGGGGTAAACTACGGGGGTGGGAGGGCTAGAGGGCTGAGTCCCCAGACACAGAATAAGCCTGGCTGTCCAGCACTGCTACTACACTCTCTAAATCCCTGCAGTACTGACCAAAACCATAGTCAGCATAGTTAGGCTCTCACAAGAACTATATCTATATACAAGGGGAAAAATATATACTGTGAATAAGGGAAATGGGCAGAGCAAGAAGGAGAATATGAGAGTATGTGAGGAATTTGTGTGTCATTGGGATTATCACAAGGTGTGCATTTAAAACCTGCAGGCTAGGGAAGGAATATGCAACTTTGCTGGACGGGCGGAATTTACTTTGCATTACAGTATAAAGGCAGAAAGGAATTCTGCTGTGATTTTCAGAGGCCACTAAGTTTATGTATGTTCTTCCCCCACCTTTAGAAAAGAGGTTTCTTCTTTCACAGCAGACATTTTCCCTCTCGTTCCTTCCTCACTCAAACGGCTCCTCCATCTTCAGACAGACTTGCTGAGTTGCTTGTTACACCACAGGACTCAGCTGTCAGTGAAAATCTTCAGATGTTATTTGCTCTGTTGAACTCCAGGAAGAGGTAACAAGTAACCCTGTGCACCAGAAGCTCTGCAGGCCATGCATGCCAATTAGACTTCAAATTTACAATGCATCTCTTACGCTTCTCAAGGTGTAAGATAACTAACATCATCGTTGTGTGTTGCTTCATCTCCTTCCTAAACCCTATTGCTACAACATCTTTGAAGCAGGAGGTTACATTTTGTAACATTTTAGTAAAATGATGTCAACTAAAAACTTCCATCATTGGAAAAAAGGAAGACATAATCTCCGTCTCTTCTGAATATATGTTATCTACCTGTGAAATTTAGGATGCATGGTTTCTTCAGGTGGAACCTTTGTACCTGGAAAGCAGATATGGCCTGTAGCAAATCTTAGAACTCTTTGGTGAATGCATTTTCTTATTCAAGGCTGTACAGAACTGTTATACCGCTACAACTATGCACTTAATAAAGTGTCAAGTAAGAAATTATTTATGGATCACAATATAGCAAACAATATGCTTATCTTTAAATATAAACTCTTTCGTTTCCAATATACATATATGCATAAATGCAGAGCTATGGAGAATAGAATATTAAAGCTTACATATATAAATACGTTTATGTATGTGCATCAGGAAGAGAAAAAAACCAGTTTAAAGGATAAGTCATCTTAAATACTTTTGTTGTTGTCGAAGATCTTATTACCTGATAGCATTACAGGTAACATGTAAGAAAAAGAGAAAACATTATATTATATTGCCAGTTTTGGGAGGGGCAGGTTAGTTATTTATGCATCATTAGTTAACTGTTTTTAAGTACCTTCAGATACTTGTTAATCTTCCCTTTTGCCTGTACAAATTTTAGCAGCAGATCAGGAACAAATATTTTTTAAAATGAGGAATTGGGGCTTAATGCCACCGAAATTAACAGTCAAATCCAAAACATGGTGTTTGAAAACTCTTTTAACCTCTTATTTTTTACTGATTATATTTAAACTTGGTGGTATCTTTTTAACGTCATGGCTGCATGGTAGTTTTAAAATATAGTATTTTAGGTATCAAAGAATTTATGTAAAACATACAGAACTTGTAATTCTTACAAGCAGCAGTAAATTTGTTCAAGAAGACAATATTTTAATTGCATGAACATCAAAGAAATTATTGAAAGATATATTTTTGTTCAATAATGAATTACTTTTTAAGGAAAGCTGAATAGCTTTCAAACTCTTCTTTAAAGAGAAGAGTTAAAAAGAGAGTTAAACTCTCTTTAAAGTGAAGAGTTATCAAACTTTCACACAAACACACACCAAAAAAAAAGGAGCAGAATTACATCATCCCTCCTAAAAAAATTCTTTTGACTAGAAACTGATAAAATATACTCATATGTAACTTTATTTGTTGAAGAATCTGAAACAGTAATTTCTTGTTAGTTCTACTTTGCAATGAGACGTCAGAAAGCAGAAGACAGATAGAGAAGAAATTACTGTTTGAATAGGTATCACACAAATTTTCCTAGGATGCAGAAAAAAGTAGTCTGTACAATTACAAAAAGGTCTATGAGGAATACCACAGATGTACTAGGTTTCATTCACAGAATTCAAAATATTGGTCAGTGGAAAGAAGAAAGCAAAGGTGATCTGTGATTTCTTCACTGAAATATAAAAGACTTTTCTTGATGCTTCCAGAACAAGCTCTGAATGCCCAGTCAGACTCCCATGTAACAGAAATAATTCACATTCATGAGCACTGGCACACAAATCTTCATATAAGCAAGCAAAGAGAAAATTATGGCAATCTAGAAAAAAAGCTTAGGACATTCTGGACAAATAATTAGTTTTGGGAGCGAAAATAGAGATTAGAGCAGGTCTTGAGACCCAGGACACTAAACTTCTATTGCAGGCTAACAATGATTTACTTTGTGAATATGGCCAGTGATTTTATTTCTCTATTCCTCACTTCCTGTGATCTCTATGTAGATGTCTCTATTACAGAGTGATAAAAAGCTGAAAAAACTAAGTAAGTACAGATTTTGCATTGAAAGGTAATATATTACTAAAAGTTACTCTTTTCAAGCCTACTTCAAAGGCTTCTTAAAGGAAACTCTCTGCAGAGAGGGATTATGAAAGGACTGTACAGCTACCTACTGGGACATTGCTATATAGCACTTATGTTCCTCCCACTGTTTGAGTAGCAGCTATTCCTGGACTAGTGTTGTAGACACCCAAGTCATCTTTGTGAGTGATGTGCAGCTTCCAAGGGAAGAAATGCTTCTCAGGCGGCCTTCTCTTGCTCTGAGACACCATGAGTTCAACATCTTGATCGGAGAGTAGCCGGATCAGATCACCATCAGGGTCCCGGTAATTCAAAACAATGTCATCTTGGTCAAACTCCCGCCTGGTAGAAAATAAATGGGTTGATCCCCAGAAATCAAGGAATGCCTAGGAGGTGCTGCATAATTAACAGTAAACTGGCAATCTAATTCATTCTGCTAAAAGCCACACAAAGCCTTGCATGTCTTGGCATTCTTGACACAGCTAGTACTAGAAACCATACAGCCACATTCATGCTGTATTGTGTGTAAGATAAGAAAACTTAGAACCAAGAACCATTTGCAGTAACACCACATGAATGTCCCAAATAATCTGCGAGTTTGACAAAATTCCCATATATAAAAGTTGACTGTAGTTACGACCCACTTTTGCCTACTTATGGTTGCCTTTTTTGAGGGGAGGGCAGGTTAAGGAATGCAAGAATATTAGCACAGGTGTTCTATTACTAACATTTGATGTTCTAATGTTTTGATGTTCAACACCAGATTAATCTAGTTTAACACTAGTTTACCAGGTGTTAGAAGGCAGTGTCCTGCCTCCTGAAGAAGTATATTAGATCCTTGCATGGGGGTATGGCTCTGGTGTCAGAACAAGAAATGGAAACTTCTACCCAGCATAATTGAGTTAGGAGTGTGCGGCATCCACCCTTACTGACAATCCCAAGGCAGACTAGTGTCTGTACAGATGGCCCTAGGCCAAGTCAAAATGCAACTTCCTCAGGACAGTAGAACAGTATTTCACACCCGAAAATGGTGACGACCAAGCAGAATGTGGAAAATCTAGCACTGGAAGGAACTTCACAAACGTTTAAATGATATTAAACATACAACTAACTGCTTGCATGGTACCTCATCAATTCCATGAGATCTTTGAATGATGGAATGCTGCTCAGATCCTCTTCCACTGAGATATCCCTATAACAAGAACAAATCTAATTATCATATATCATGACAAGAGAATTGTCATCATTTCCTCAGCAGCAAACTATAAGACTATTTTCTTACTACCTGACAGTGCTCACGGTCTCATCATGGTAATAACAGCGAACCTTATTAACTGTGTCTTTCTGCTGTGGTAAATCTTTTATGATCTTCACAAAAGCACATGGGAAAATCCCAGTGGCATCATTAGCTGTTCCCTGGAATAATAGGAAGTGTTAGAATGAAGAAAACCATGCCATTTTGGCCATATGCAGTAAGTTCTGGAATTCAATTACTTTCCATGGAAACAACAGTAAGAATTTTTCTCCTGTAATCAAGAAAACAAAGGCGATGGAAGTGACCTGATGGCACCCTTACAAAAAGATTATACAATCACATAGTCAAATACAAAGTGGGGGAGTGAAACAGTGTGTAAAAAATTAAAGTCAGATGGTTACCAAGGAAGGCTGTGGTGTTTGAGCAAGCACAGATATCATATCAGCAAACACACAGTATGTTCTCCTCATCCTTTTTAAGAACACTGCTGCATTGCCTAAGTTCTCTCTAATCAGGCTGACGTGTGTTGTGGTATGAAGCATGAAGTATATAGCAACTCACCCTGAGGCAAGAAACCAATTAATCGCTGAAATGGAGTTTCCATCTCCTTCCTGTGGCCTTTTTGTGTTCTAATCATTTCCAAAGAATTTTAAAACATTCCAGCAGAAGCAAATGCAAATGAAAACTGAAGTCTAGAGGGCAGAAAATTGGTAAGCTAAAACCATCAAGGAAGGGAACAATTTCAAATTTGGAGTCAAGTATTTATTCTTGGCAGTAAGACCTGATTATGATACAGTTTCTTCTTGAAAGGAGAAGACAGGTCCCAAGGACTAGGAAAGCCCTTTCTAGTCATATATTTCAAGGTACGCTAATAATTCAGTACCACTATTGCAGTCTTACCTCCAACCAGTCTTTGTTTACTTTGCTAAGTAGATAGATCAAGTCTCCCTTCTTGAAGCTGAGTTCCATTTTATTGGTTCCAGAAAAATCAAACAGTGCCTATGGAAAGTAATAACACTGGAATTATTAATTCACAGAATTACAAATGTGAATCTTTCTTTCTGTTCTGTTCTTGGGGTGAGAGCATAAAGCAGCACCACAGTATGCGCTTTGTCATCACAGATGTACTTCTGGGGAAAGGCCATATACATAACCGTACTCTACAGTTCTCACCATTTTTTCTCCTACTCAGCAGACACAAAAATGCTTTGAAGAAGTGGTTAAAGCACTAGGACAAACATGGCACTGAGAGCATTACATGCTAGGATTCTTAAAGTGCAGGACATTGAGCATCAGAGAAATAAATAAATAAATATAAAGAAGCTGAAAACACTTAAAAGCAAGTGAGTCAGCAGAGCTGAAGACAACTCACAACTTGAAAACTTGAAATACTGAGAATTGAAAAAAATGTATTTCTTTTCTGGTTGCAGCTTTACAGCTTTCTGTTACAAAATATCACGAAGAGCCTCAAAAAAATGCAGAAGTGTTGTGTCCTAATTTAAGGGTAACTAACTCTGTTTTTACATCTAGCTTTCAGGCCTGTATGCTGAACAGAGAGATCTGGGGAAGTCTAGGAAACAGACATGTAGTTAAAATGGAACTTGGACGCCGGCTTCAGGGGGAAAAAAAAAAAGAAAGGAGGTAAGCAGATGTTACCACCCTAACAAGCTGTCCTTGAATAAATCAAGTGGCCGAGTTATCAAAAATGCACATCTCTCTCATTGTTCTTAGAGAACACAGTAGCCATTTAAATGCTCTTAGAGGAGCAAAAATGAAATGGTGTTCTTTATTCTGTGTGGAGATAGTTCTTTCATCCTTGTTAATGCCAAGAGTTCTCCTAATAAAAAAAGACAATAGCTACTGTTGTGCTAGACATATACATGTCTACTCAATAGCTCTTTTAAAAGCCTTTTTACATCTATTGAAAAGTTTTGGTAGGTATATTCAATATTAATAAACATCCAAGACCTGTCATACTCAGCATAAAAAACAAACCCAACAAACCTCAAAGCACTTGCATGGGTGTTTTTAATCTCACATGACAAAGTCATGTGTTCCAGGAAGAAAGAACATGCTCAGACAAGTACTGGTTACAAAGCCCTTGCATGTGCTTAATACCAAGACAATATACAGCAAAAGAAAAGGGTATAGGCACTTTTCAGTAACACACTTATGTTACAGAAAATACTAAGATGCCTCACCTGCAAAGCTTTTAAACTTCTGCTGAAGTCAATGAGACTGAAGCTTGTGCTTGTTTTAAATTTAATTTATGTGTGTCACTATGTAAATGTGGACCATTTGGCAGCAAGCTGTACAAGTCTCTCAATTTTGAGCCTCCTGTCATTCTGACTTCACAATGGACCTTCTTGTGGCTCAAGTAAGGAGGAACAGAACACTTCTTTCCATTTTTTGTTTCATTCCCTGTTGTTAAAATCAATTGCTTTCCCGTGTCAATTTCACTTTCCCTTCTTTCCCCAAGCTCTAATTGGAAAAGGCAACTTGATCGATGAGATACCAAAGTAAAACAGAGTTTAATCTCCCATCTTATGACAGATTGTGCAGAGTACTCACCTCAGCCCGTGGAGCTGCCGTGCGGTCAGAAATAGGCACTTGAGGTGAAATGCTTTTACTGCAAAGGAAGGAGACAAGAGGGAGGTAAGTATGTCTTCCTAGTCATCAAAAATACTACACGATCAGTAGTACAGTGTCTGTATTTTCACTATTTAAGAGGCAGGCAAGCCATAGAGCACTGGAGAAACTGCATGAGGATCTGTTTGCAGCACTGAAGAAAATAAATATGGATGCAACAACATCGCCCCAGTTCTCTGTTTCAGAGCAGAGCAGCCGCAATCTGATAATGTCTGCTGCTGAGAACAGATGGAATTTTCAATACAGTCAGTATCCTGGACCTGTCTTACACAGCACTGCTCAGCCCCCCTACTCTGCCTTCTGGGCATCCCTGTTTCTAGCATTTATGGCATCCAGTTCAAATTCTGCCATGATACACACATCCTGGAATGCAGACACAGGTGCAGTTTTTGCTCTGTTTGAGGTAAGTGAAAAGGAAGTGGGTCCATCTTTGCTATGTTGAAAGAATTAATTTGTCTGAAGGGTAATGAAGTATGATGTCTACTTAGCAGTTCTCCAAAGGGGTGTCAACGCTGCTATGTAGGACATAGAAAAAGGACAGGAACAAATTTAGTATTCAGTTTCATTTAGTGTCTGAACCAGATCTTACTGAATTCAGTGCCAAAACTCACATTGAGTTCAGTGGTGCAAGTTTATGTCCTTAAGCTTGGTCTGTATATTCTGCACATTATAGTAGGTATTACCATTAAAGAATTATCAGCAGATGGAGCTGAGCAGCATCTTTTTAAAAGGAAGCTATACTCCCATTTTGGAATTTTTCTTTAATACAGGTACCACATCTACTTTAAAAATTGGAGATTACTGAAAACAAGAAATACACTGCATTCACTCTACCACAAAGATACTCAAATTAGGACTTCATGGATTCACTTGGGAAACGCAGTGGTGATCCTCATCTCTCTCTCTCCCCCTGAAAACTGGACAGCATTTCTTACATCAAGCAATGCTTAAAAAACATGTCAATCACTTACACTCGGCGTGTCCGTGGGCGAAGCCGTCTCAGTCTGTGAGGCACCTGTTCACCGTCAAAGGTTGAGTGGTAGAAGAACAGCCGGACCTCTTCATCCATCAACACCCAAACGGGTAGGCAGAGAAGGTTCTGTGCCAACAGCAAGTAGGAAGCAGAGTGTAACAGTGGGAGAGACCAATTCTCTATTTATTTACATGTAACAAATATGCCTCTCTGACCTACAGGATCACAAAAGATATTCATTACTGCCAGAAATATCCTTCCTCTCCCTTCTCGCTCAGCAGGACACAGCTGAACAGCTGACAGTTTCTCCTGCTTACTCCTGGAGTTGGCCAATGTATTGCTTCACTCTTTTTGGGCCTGATTTACTGCAGAAGGAGTAAATTGCTCTCTGTGTTTCCTTTCAGAACATGAATGACTGTGGAAAGAAGGTAATCTTAAGTACTGTAAGTCTTGGCCAGTGCTTCAGACTTTCACTGATTGAAAGACAGGTCTTCAGTTAACCTACACAAAAATAATTTCTCTCCCCGATGTTACTGGCTGTGTCGTCACTGTAGAGCAGGTAGACCTAGAAGCCCACCTCACTCTCCTAGTCCTGGAGTTTCACCATTTTCTCACATATCTTGCATTGGGTTTTTTTGTAAGGATATCTATCTATACAAAGGCAGGGAGTGAGCCTTTGTGAACCACGTACTCAGCAGATCCTGCAGTCTGAACAATCTGGGGAACAGGACTGTGGGTTGTCCCATAGTGTGGACACAGTGTCTTCACGTAAACCAATACAGAGAGAAGCAGATACCTAGGAGTACAACTGTCTCTCTTAGGTGATTTCAAGGGCTAAGTATCTGCAGTGCTCAGTGCAATCTCTACCTTAAAGTGAAGTTTTACCTTCATGTAGACATTTAGGATAGGAATCCTGTTCTCAGCTATTTCCTTTTTGGCCCCAACATAAACTTTTCCTGGAAAATACAAAACCTGTGAGTTATTGAAGAAAAAAATATGGAGGCTGTCAGAGAAAAGAAGCAATCAGGAGAAAGTAGGATCTCCAAGAAAATACATATTTTCTAAAGGATTTTAGGTTTCTAAATGAACTTTACCACAAGTGGAGAGACTGCCAATGGAACTTAACTTCTTCAGCATCCACAGCTGGGAACTAGTTTTTTGTCACAACTACTTCCCTATAATGCACTCCTCTTTAGGATAGCCTGGGACTGAGAAAGCTGCTAATCATGCACAGCTTTCGTACTGACAGCTTACCTGGCAATATGGGGAGTGTGCAGGTGAAAGGGCTATTTTTGCTCTCTGCCCCATATCTCTCCTCTAGTTTGGTGTGCAGGGCATAGAACTGACGATAGCGTCGGAAAATCAGGTATCTGCCACCACCCTTAAGCTTTACTTCAATGACAAACATCTGAAACAGAGAAGAGGGATTCAGGCTGATGTTCATACTTATAAATACTTACCACACGAAAGTGAGACAATAGGAACATAAAATCGGTGCTCCGTTAGTGGGAATATTGTCTTAGGGGCAGAGTGTAAAGCAAGACTTCAGTTAAGCACCTGCAGACTCAAGTACGAGAAAACAAGTTAGCACCAGAGAGTGCAGTATATGTGTGTGTCCAGCTTTTCTGTGGATCCTGTCCCTGTGGCTAATTTCTGTTACATAAGCTTATAAGAAAACATGAAATGACTAGATGCTACTTTATGCTTACACACTTTCCCTCTGTGACAAACAAAACATTTTAGGGAAGTAAATACAAACATTTTACAGTAGGATGCTTTGGACATCTAAATCTATAGACAAACTTCTAAATGAATTGATTTGCTGAGTTGGAGGCATTCATACTTCTTTTTGACTTTAAAGTACACAGTTTCAGAAATTATGGTCTGACCTCCTCCAACCACTATCTTATTTCTTATCTCTTGCCAAAATTGCTTTGCTCTAAAGGAGCCCATGATTTTTGTGCACTGACCTCCGAATCACGTTGCAGCCAGATCCTTCAGAAAACATAACGACAGAGCAACGAAACATCATTGTATTCCAAAGTAAAACACAGATACTGCAGTAGGAAAGTTTTATGAGCAATGTCTCCAGCAAAAGCAGCACACCCTGCAGAAGTCAGACTGAGCTGATCTTATCCAAAATCCCTCTTCAGAAAACCTCACAGTGCTTTTCCCTACTATTCCCTTCCTGTGTGCTCTTTCACAGCTTATTAATATGCTACCTTCTGTGGAGATGGAAGCATTCTAACTTGCCAGTACCATGCAATAATGAAGACCCTGCCCTTCTACACTCTTTAAATTCTTTTTCCACTATCTTCACCAAAGGTGCAGCACTCTAACTGGAAATAAATCAGAAATTAGATAAGAATTTAGAAAACAAGGAATGTTAGAGGATACCTCTGTCACATTTAACCCAGCCAAATGTTACACTAAATCTGTAATAGACTAACCTCCATTTCAGAAAAAAGAAGCACCGAGAAGTTCTCCGCATGGAACTATTCATGCCAAAAAGCAAGGACACCAGAATAACTGCATTTGGCTTCCCACAACCAAACCAGTCACAGATGAGGGCATATAGAGACAGGATAAATCTCCCTTCTTACATAGTAATTAGAAAAGCCTTTCTTCTCTTCAATATCTGCAATGTTAGCTGAAACAGGTACATCATCTGGAAGCTGGTCAAAATCACTGTGAAGCAAGAACAAAAGATTTAGGTTACTCATACTGGCACTAGCCTTTAGAGGCCTCTATGCCATACAGAACAAAGATAGTTAGGCAACTTCACATTATCTAGTGTCAAAACCAAGTTAGAAACTTGTGGTGTCTTTCTTTTTCTCTGGAGATCTGATCTTGATATGTCAAGTTTCTGTAAGTTCAGCACAAGTCAGTGACCATTGTGAAGATTCATGAAGCCTGGAAACCTCCCCTATCATTCCTAGGCTTGCTAGAGTAGCAGGACTACAAAAGAAACACTTGATCTGGTAAGTTTTTCCTGAGAAACGTGATCAGCTGTGGATACATTCTTAATCCTTCCTACAGGATCTAGTAGTCTTACAATAACTCTGCAGCAGTAACTGTTAATCTAAGGAGATCATCATATATGATGATTTATGCTATTATTACTGCATTACTGTAGGGAATAGGAAACAGTTCTGTTGCGCTAGGTGCTCTAGAAACTGCCAGCACAAAGCTAATTCCTAAAAACCTTACACTCTATGTGTAAGGTGCATACAATGTACCTTATACATATAAGAAAGAAGGATAAGCACAAACAGAAAAAAGAAAGCAAAGAAAGTTCTATATGTTCTATTAGTTCTATTGTGTTCTACATCATAAGTGGTGATGCCTGCATCAGCAGTCAAAATGTTGTCAAGTTTTCTTGTAAATATCACTGTACTGCAGACTCTTAAAGAGCCTCTGAAAAAAGAACAAGTAGCCTAGCAAACATTTTCAGGGAGACCTCCCAGACAGCAGATAAGATGAAGCAAGCACAAAGGTAATTGTTTGAAGGTGTCAAAAATCTGTGAAGAAACACACAATAGTGGACAAGGTTAGAATAAGCTTTACAGATCCCAGAAAGTATTTGATTTGAAGCAAGAGAGAAGGAAGGATCCCTGCAGGAACACCTGAAGAGCAGCCATATGACCACACTCTCATGTTTCTGGAATACGTTTTCTGCACAGTAAAACAGCATGGATTGGCACATGCCTTTTCCTCTGGGACCTTCTCCCTGGTACAACACCTTTGACAAACAGAAGACAAATCACCTTCGCTTAAATCTTACAACTCAATGTTGTTAATGTGGTATTTATATTAACACTTCAGTAAAAAGGATCAAGAATTAGGAAAAAAAAAGGATAATAAATGAGGTAGAGAGAAAGAGAAACTTTTAAAAGGATCATCTAAGGAATGCCAAGCTGATGTGATGTTCAATATTCTGATAATACAAAAAACAGAGCAGTTGGCTCAGTTTATCCTGCTAGGAGAATATCCCAAGCAGGGGCTTCCACAATGTGTAGCCCATCTGGAAAGCTGAAGTAATGATGCAAAGTCTTGCAATAGCTTGCTGTACAGGGAGAATGACATGAATCAGCACCACCCACAACACCCTAAATACTGCCACTTACTGTGAAGAGGGATGTGGTTATGGAGATCAAGAGATATAATTAGTCATATCACAAACACTCACATCACAAACCCCAGTAAAAGGGAAACTGTTTGCAGCTATAAAGAGGACAATTTTACCCAGGAGAAGAAGAAAGAAAGTCCACTCCAACTTAAGAAATGGTCGGCTGCACACTGAGCAGCCTAATAGTTTGGAAGCTACAATAACAACAAGCTGTTTAGAATCATTAAAGAAGCTTGCATCTAAATTAAATGAACAGATCATAGCAGTTACATGGAGGCTTGTGGGGAGGCGGGGGGAGGGAGAGACACACTACCTCTTTTCTCGCAGCTGTCGGGGAAGAGACATGGCTTTCAGCTTCTTAAATCCAGATCGCTAAACTCTATCCTCCACTTCTTGGGCAGTTCCTGGTTGAATAGGATGAACACGGTCAATGCAATTCTCCCTGTGTGAATCAAGACTCCTTTGCAAGGCCTCAGAGATCTTTATTTTAATGTTTCAGTGTCAGACGATTTCTTCTGTACCTCCCCACCCCCATGAGATTGAGGAAGTACTAGAGAAAACACAGTCATAAAGAAAGACTGTTTTGTGATGTCTGTCATGTATTGAAATTGCCACAGTTGAGAAACCAAAAGCCCAACAAAAAGCAGAAACTATGAGCCACATATTCCATTGTCCACCTCTTCACTGAAACATCTGCCTCAGTGGAAAACCAGTATGAGTGGTCTCAACAAACTGTGTTTTGCCCCAGCAAAAATGTCCCCAAATACACCTCTAATACCAATGTTTGTGAACTAGGATAAATACTTCTGATCCTGTCTTCAGACTTTGTGCTTCCCCAGAAACCTACTTTCCATGGACCAAGAGCCAGGAGGTGGAGCTAAAGAATAAATTTTCAAGTGGGAGCCGAAAGCATGGTCAGGAAATTCGACCTTGTCAACATACAGGTACCAGAGTATCGGGCACAGGAGATTCAGAAATGAGCTTTGAAGAATGGATCAATGCAAATAAGACACGAGTCCTTGAAAGAGGACTCTTTTCAGCTTCACATGTTCAAAACAGTCCACATTCGCCACCTACAAAGACAGGGTAATATCTCACCCAAAGAGAATCCTGACTGTCCTGCCTTGAACACAAAGGGTAGTGATACAGCATTTGTATAACATCGGTTGACAATCTTTCCAGAAGAAAATAAAATGATGAAAGTGAGGAGGAAATTATCATTTCCTAACCCTGCAGATAAGTTGCAGCATAGCTTATCTGCCTCAGTCAAAAACTGTCATGTACAGTATCTTTGCCTCCCCATTTCAGCCCTTGACTCTCTTCCATTTTCATGTTCAGTACATATTTGGTTCCTTCTCCTTCTTCTGCTGTCAAGTATAGAAATTCTCATCTGAATGGAGCAAAAGTCAACCAGCATCCTTCAAAATAAAACTCTATTTACAACTGTAACCGTCAGCCTTGAGACTAAACTGCATTTCAATGCAATTTCATGAAGTAAGTTCTTCACCCATCTCTTTCCTGTGGATAACTGAAGGCACCGTTATAGTATTTGAGGGGGGATTTAGTGTCTTTTGATCAGAATGGACCAGGAGAAGCTACAAAATTCTGAAATGGATTTTCTGAGTGATCTGCTACTCTGTGCTGCCCACACAGACTTATCAGTGTTGTTTAAAGTGGTGACATTGGATATAAGTATTTCCTCAGACCTTCACATTCTGTGAGTATTCTGTTTTCTTGGTTAGGCCTGATAAATGTTCAGTCCTCATGTAATCTGAAGTCAGGCTCATTATTCCCTTTGCCATGAGTGAGAGAGACAACAATCAAGTTTTCTAACTGCAATCCTCTTGCTTTCTCCTGACATTCAGAAGCAGATAGAAACCGATCACCTTGACCAGAACTCTTAATCACAAGATCAATATATATGAGCACATTAAAATTCAGAGGAGCCCTCCCAACACATGGAAAAAAGATTGTGGAAAGCACTAGAACCGCATAAACTTTAATAGAAGCAAAAAAGAAAGGCTGGAGGAGGGCTTTTAAAGTAAGTGGTTATATTTGACACATATCATAGTTTTGACAAGAAAATCGTAAAAAGGATGTTCAAATCTTTTCAAATATCTTGGAAAATAATCTAGATACAATGCAGGTACATCTTTTAAGAGACAGAAGATATGACACAATGCAAAATTATTTGCTCATTGTTTACCTGGAGAGATGGCTTTTCAAGAACAAGTCAACAGACAACCTCACAGACAAATTGTCTATGCAACTGCTTTGCTGTAAGATGAGTAAAACCAATTGAGAGCTGCTCCTCAATTCCACTACGCTCTACTAGAGATTATAGCCAGTAATAATACTACAGACTAATGCTAAACCTGCTAAGAAAGTTTTTGATCCTGCAAAATTTTCCTGTTCCGAACTAAACCAAAACCAAGACCTTCTTTTCTGACAAAAAGGCAGATTCCTACCTCAGAAGAGCGGAGAGCTGATTAGTTAGAAGGCTCTCACCTGTGAGAGACTAAGATTTGAAGTACTGCTTTGCCATGTTCTTCTGTGCCAAATCAGTGTCTCAACTACCAGGTATTTTCTCTCAATTTCTACTATTGTGCAGAAATAGTAATTTCTACTATTTGGGATGAGGAAATGAGCTGAGTCTAGTCAAACCCACATTCTCTCTCTGCTCAAATAATTCCTTTATTATTGATGAATTAAATAAATGTCCATTACAAAATTGATACCATAATGACAGTATCCATGTCAAGAGATACGTCTGGACTAGGAAAGTATCCAATTTCATCAGCTGACGTGGTCAGCTCTCAGTTTTAGCAAAGCCACCCATACACCATGGGCGGCATGGTCATCATGGCACTATGCACCAACCCTTATCCATGTGCAAAAGAAAGCAGGCATCCAGGTGCAAGAAATACTAACACATTAATTAATTAAAGGAGACTACTAAGAAAATCCTCAGATGACTGAATCAGGACCATATGCTGACACTATTACATGCCTTTTCGCAGTCCAGCACCCACTATATTATTTTGACTGTGTGTGCCTGTGAGCTGTGAAATTGTGGCCTTCTGTCTAATGCACTTGCTGTTAGAAGATACTTGTACAAGGATACATAGCACCTTGGAAATCAGAGAGTATCAGATATAACCGAATAGCCAGAGCAAGCATGGAATTTTAATGGAAAATGGGAATGTAGTCCCTGGAAGTGTTCAAGGCCAGGTTTGATGGTACTCTGAGTAACCTGGTCTAGCAGAAGGTGTCCCTACCCACAGCAGGGAGGTTGAAACTAATTGATCTTTAAGGTCCCTTCCAACCCAAAGCATTCTATGATTCTACGAATTCACTAAAGATACATGAGCCACTAATAAAAGCCACTAATAAAAGGTAAATCAAAGGAACATAGCAAATTACCCAGCTGAATCAATTCTGATGACAGCACCACATACCGTGTCCTCTAGGGCAGCAGCTACTCTATCATTTTGGCTGTGCATGTCTGTATGCTCTAGAATAACGGCTTCTCTCTGATGCATCTGATGTTAGAAAAAGTTATGTTAGAAAAAGTGCTGCATACTTATGTTCAACCACCAGCCATAGAACAAATTTGTTAAGTGACAGAATAAAGCGAAAACGAATAATATTCTTGAAAGATGTCTAGTCTCATCGCAGGTTAATCTGTAAAGGAAATAACACTTTAACAATCACTGCAAAGAAGTTGAACATCAAATAGATAGATACTTTCATCCAACCTACTGTTTTCAGAAGATATGTGGAATATTCGTTTCTGTAGCATATACGTCATTAGCAGCCGAGCATCTTTTCTGTGGTTGCTTTAGGCTGAGCTGCAACTGATAACACTGATTTCAGAAAAGTGATTTGGGGCTATATTCTGTTTTACGTTCATATTACATACCTGTACATATTTCGCTTTTATGGTTACCATCAGCTTTACAGAATGCTTTAACACACTTTTACAATATTTATTTTCAAATACAGTCATGTTTAACCTCCTTATCATTATTATAATAGCTCTTGAATAACAGATCAAAGCTCTGCAAAATATTTTGACAAAAGTTACACAAAATAAGCTACTCGTGTCTGCCCTGAAATCTTCAGTGCTCTTTTGCAGGCAGAGCTACAAAATCCTTAGAAGGCAGTTGGTCCAATGGCAAGTAACAAGACTCTCTTCAGTGTATGCTTTCAGGACAGCTGAAAACAAACCCATCTGAAAAAAAAAATAAAACCAAAAAACCCACACCAGAATTTCTTGAGTTGTCCTATCTTTCTGAACTTCTCGAAAAAACAAAGAGGAGGTAAGCTGTGCTGACTGGTTTTATATTCTTCATTAGATAATGGCTCAATCCACATCGGTTGAGTGCATGGATACTCTCCCTGTCACACATTGTGTTGGGAGGAAAAAAGGCACAGGGGCATAGATAAATAGAGCTTTAGAAATTTGCTTTGATTTAAATCTGGACACAGTTTCCATGAATGCTTGTTTAGGATGAAAAGTAACTATCAGGCATTTGCAGAAAAGAACTATGATCATGCCCTGCTGATATAAACACAGCTAAACAGTCCAGCGTGAACTAAAGAAATTTAAAGGTCAGCATCTCCTGCTGTTCCTGAGAGTGGAATTTGATGGTGTCATTTCTAGAGTAAACTACTACTCAACATGAAAGCGCTTTACAGAATCAAATAGCAAATAAATAGCAGCCTTTTTTTTTTTAATGACATTTTTCTTGGAACATCAAACTAAATCCCATAACTGAATCTTGCCTTTGGCATCTCAATTGCTTGAGTAAAACAAGGAATGAGTATTGCAGGAAAATATACCCCAGAAAGTGAGGTTTTTCTTTAGCTATTTTGGAACTATGCATTCAACACCGTCATTCTAGGTTTTGTTAGTTTATGATCTTGACAACTTTTCCTATGCAGAGCAATATCACAAGCAGTATTGTGATATTCCTCTCTGTGGAAAACAATTCTTCCTTTACAATAAATGTGCTTCCTCTAAAAATCTTTTAAAACAATACAGGATTTCTCTCTGATATAGTAGGATCACTTAAGATTGGAAGATTTAGAGGAAGTCTTAGAACAGTAGTAACTTCTCCTTGATGAGCAATGGGACTTTTTTTTCTTGCAGAGCTCAGATGGATATTGATGCCCAATACTAGGCTAAGTGAGAAAAATGGAAGCTCAGAAACAGCAACAGAACATTTCTTCATCCAGATAGCATATTAATTCCAGAATAAAATAAGCAAATAGAGAAGAAATAGGGCAGAGCTTGCTGCTGGCACTGCGTGTGACAGATGTCTTGCAGAGGTCGACCTGTACCAGTCAACTACCAATGTCAAAATCTGGCAACTGGCCATTCCAGACAAAGGAGCAGGATAGCTCCATCCAAGAACTCCTGAGAGAGCTATGCCTACAACCATTCCTCCAAAAGCTTACTCTGTAGTTGTGTGTGCATAGCAGCAGTGACCCTTTGTGGCAGGAAAGTCTCTGTGTTTTAGTCTCCTAATCATCTTGAGAGTCAAAAATTTGTCAGAGTTATTGCTACTCAAGACAAATAAAATCCTGCTTCATCTGTTTCACAAGTTCAAAAGACCTGTCAAAATTACTCAAAAAAAAAAATCACTGAACTTTCCCAAATCACAAAAAAGGGCTGGGATTTGCTAAAATTTGTGCAGTGCTAGGTTTAAACCATCCTACACTGCTCCTAAAAGTTTAATTTCCCCATCCTGTGACCAAATTCCTTTTACTTAATTTAAAAACTTTAGGTAACTGCCTTTAGTTAAGTGGAAGCTCTCTGAACAGACAGTGCAGAGAGATAGGCACCACTGGCCAGAACATCAGACCAACTCCCCCTGTGAAGGTTTTATCTGTCTCCTTGGAATATACATGAATTATAAAATAACCATATTCCCAATTTTGTCACCTCAGGTTCTTAATGTTAAGGAAATAAATCTGTGCCTCACTGTGGACCTACTTATTACTGGTATAAAGGTACCTTCCCATTAGGGACAGAGATATATTTGGATATGCACTTTTACACTGATATAATTGTCTTTACCCTAGGGGAGTTGTACTACTTAAGCTACACTGATATAGTCAAAGAAGCACAACTTTCTGGTGCAGACATATCCAGTATGCTTATTATAGAGAGTTTATGGCTCATTTTCTAATGGTTCATAAATTAGGACAATATTCCCTAATAAAATTGGGGGGTAAGGGGGCTAGAGATAAGGATAGGCAGACAAGTGGAAAATATAGAGGCAATCATTATCAAGATCCTGTAATTTTCAAAGTTCTGTTCTGTCAGTATTCCTCACAGTGTACACTTATAACCTGTCTCACCTGCTTTTTATTACTCACCTGGTCTTTTATTACTTCAGCCTTTATTCCTTGAAAGATAAACTTGTGGAATGAGTCCATCAGCTTATTGTACCCATAAGCAAATTGTTCCCAAGCCAGCTGCCCAGTCTGACCGTTTCAATTGTGGAAGGCTGGAATTTCTGTCTCCAATACCTCAAGAGACAGAAGGCTGCCTTGTTATCTGAAGCTGGGTCTAAATAAGAGACTTCTCAATTAACTGTATTCAGTTCAGCCACTGGCTTGCTATGTGATTCCCCGTGCGTCAGCTTTGCCATCTGTAAAATGGGGCTGACAGTAATACTTTCCTCATGGGTGAGAGTGAGGAGGAAAAAGGCTCAACAGAAGTGTAGTTCTTCAGAAGAGTCCGGTGAAAATTGAGAAACTACTATTATTATCCTTAGCAATCCAAACCTTAGCACTAAAAATCACCTACAGTTCAAACTGAAAACAATATAAATATGTAGCTTTTAAAAAATGTACCAGTAATGCTCTGATGCCAGGCCTTAGAAGTGATTCCAGAACCCTTAGAAAAGAATGTAGCTGCTAAACTATCCCATATGTTAAAAAGCAGAAGCTGATGGGCCTGCCCTACTACGGAAAAGAACAAGGAAACAAAATGAAGAAGGGCTGTCTGCCTCAGAGCAGTATCTAATCTGGGAAAACATCATCCTGCTTGTGGATTGCTTCAATAATCTGAGACAAACAAAGGTAATGGGGGACTTTGAAGCTGTAATTTCAAGAAATGACTACATGGTGAGAGTATCAGCTTAGGAAATTCCCTGTCTTCACGTACTCTTGCTTTTTCTTGCCCCACAGGAAGGCACGTCTGAGGCTGTGCTGCAAAACACATCAGCTAACTGGCCCAGCTGCAAAAATATTTTTTTAAGCCACGGATCAATTTCCCAGCCCAGCTCACAGCACAGACATCAATACAGAGAACGAATGAGAAGGAATACATTAAACCAGCATTGCTGCCTGATAACTTTGGCTTACAAAAGCACAACATAGTGAATGTATGTGTGTACATGTACATCCCCAAACTATTTAGGCAAGTGTACATTTATGTCTTTTGGCAATCCATCTCCACACACAGATGCTAATGCAGCCTCTCTCACACGTTGCTTCAGGGCAATCTAACACCGCTGTGGCAAGGATTTTACTGCTTTTATGATGTAAGGAAGGAGCCAAAGCACACCCTCAAACCGTGACCTTTTCTGTAATAGTTTTTTTCTGAATGAGATAGCTGCTACTGAGATAGTATCTAAAGAATCCAGCCCTTGAATAGCTGCTTCTCTCTGCCTAAGTGCCTTTGCCCTGTTTGCCAGCACCCTGTTTAGTTTTCCAGATTTCACTACAAAGAGCTTGTATAAGCTATTGCAGAATTTTAAGGTAGTGCCACTACAGTGGGTTTCTCACCAGGAATCAGGCCACAGGAGGGTGGAAAGGAGAGGAGAAAACTGTACGTCAATAGGACTTCTTCATGAGTGAAAAGTGATTTCGTTGAGAAAAGACAAAAAATTAATAAATCTTCAGAATAAAGGAAAAACAGTAAAGGGGGGGGGGGAGAAAAATCAAACATCCCTGTTAGTAAGGCATTCAATAAAATCTATTTACTACCCAAATAATCTTTGCAACAAGACATCTGGTTCTGACACTCTCAGATATGTCTGCTGCAAAACAGTAGAAGGTAGAGGGGGATTGATGTCCCGTTCCAGTTCTTTCTGTTCCACCTCTCGCCTCTGAGTTCTGCTGAATGTGACATTTTTCCCTGGCGCCTAATACACAGAACTCTGCTGCTAATTTTATGCACAGAGTTCTCATGCTGTGTAATTTGAGGCCAGAGACTCCTCCAACAGCCTGCCAGAGCACACACCCTTCAACACTGCTTCTGCTGCAGAGAAATGGGGGAAGGGAGAAGGAAAGGAGCCAAACAAGAAACAAGCTTCCAGACTTGTCTGAGATGTTTGGCTGATTTTTGGCTCTCAGATCTACCAGGGATCTACCTCCAGCTCTGCCTGTCCTGTTTGTCAACAGACTGGTCCAGTGAATTTGCCAGCAATTACAAAGACTCAGTCAACTTAAGGCACTCACTTTTGTCCTTTTTTTCCCACATTAGATTCTATCTGGCTGCTTTAGTACTAAATCAGGCTGTTGGCCACAAGGCTCTTTCAATACTACCCTGAGACATAATAAGAAGTGATTTCTGCAGGATTATAATCAAGGATTTAAAAGAGAAACTGGTGTCTCTTTCTCCCCGCCTTGGTTAACATCTCTGCATCTCACAGAGATAGTTTGCCCTGTAATATATTCCACCAAAATAAGAATGGACAAGTAACCTTCAAAACCTGGGCTGATTGTACTCAAAAGAGGATTGAACTGGATGTATCCCCCCACTAACTACTAGAAAAGCCTTTGTTGCCAGACACCCTTCTTTGCTTCCAGATAGCTGGACCAATGTTTGCTGAAGTCTTTCAGTGGAATCATCACTTTCCACAGTAGAGAAAATATTGAATTAGACCCATTTTGATACTACATACTTCTACCACGATAATGCCAGAAGGAAAACACTCCATACCACTGTCTTCTCCCAACTCCAACTTTTCTTTCTCTGGACTGCATCAACCAATAGACAATGAGGAAACTACAGGTTAAAAAGAACTTTGATAACAGAATTATATCAATAACTTCTCCTACTGCAAACACTTTATACCAGAACAAAAAATAAACTGCACTGCCTAAAGACTTCTTTGTATGGTACAGTATCCTCCTCACTAATGCTTCTTCTCTTATAATTATGTTGACCAGCCGAATTAAGTACAGACCTGGTCTTAAAAATAACAGATTTCAGGCCTTGCTGTACAGTAAGTGTGATTATAGCCCAGAGACCTATCTGAGACTAAATATAATCTTTCTTGAGAATTTGAGAAGAGCTGGGACTTTTACTGCTGTTCAGCTGCAACAGAACATCATGGGCTTTGACGCGCAGAGAACTTTCTTTGCAGTTCCTCACATCATGAAATATGTGCCTAAGCAGACACAACAAGGGAGGAAAGGAAAGGCTGGGAAGAGGAACATAGTTCTTTATTCCGTATCTGGGTTGTGAGATAAACAAAAGCTTAGGCATAAAAGTCAGATAAGTTCATACACTGATCTGGCACGGCCACCAACATGTTCCACTGGAGATAAAGGAAATGACAGGAAAAACAGGTACAATGCACACTTGACAAAAAGAGGAACAAAAAAGATAAAAATAGTCATGTGTAGAAACAATCAAACGCAAAGAAGGATTGGGAAGAATCCATCCCTCCTCTAAAGACATACATTGCATTTCCAAACTTGACCCACATGTGTCTGGCTATCTAATTTATGAGAGACGTGAAGCTGACCAGCCAGCAGGCTAGCCATAAATTATGTCTCTTAGATAAGCCAAGATGACTTACATTAGGAGAGAGGAAGCGAAAACTGACAAGTAAGAATCTTGCCCTTGTCCTCATGGGGACTGCCTGGGATATACTTTGTTGGCACTTAAAATCTGCAGGTGTCCTGAGGTGGCAATATGCCTTGCCAAGACCTCTCCATTATAAAAGCTGATAGATCAGAGCCTTTTTTATACTGCCTGATAGCATGGCTGCCTAGCACAACTACACTTTCAGATCCATGATACTTGCAAGTTTGCTGACCAAGCTTTGCTAAAATCCTTGCTTTTTCCTCTTCTTACATATAACTTCATTGTTTATTTCCTTTATTTCTACATATATATGGACTTTTTTTTTTTCATTAACAAAGCAGTAGCCAGTAGGTCAAGAGAAATTATTTTTCTTCTCTACTAAATGTTTATAAAGCTGTATCTGGAATACTATCACTAATTTTGGAGCCCCCTAAAACAAGAGAAATATTGAGAACCTGGATAAAGTTCAACAGAGGACAAATAAGGGTGGAGACAAGAATCACAAGTTGCAACAAGGCAAAAATCTCATTGGATATAAGAAAAAATAATTCAACATCACACTGGAACAAGGGCCCAGAAAAGCTACGGGATCTCCACCCGGGGAGATTTGCAAACTTTGACTAGACAAGCTTGACCTATCTTTTATATTAGCCCAGCTTTGAGCAAGCCATTGCATAGATGATGTCCAGTGGCCCCTTCTAACCTTATTATTCTATGTTCAGATACCAGATCCTACCTTCAGCTAACCAAAGTCTCCATCTGAGTTACTGGTCACTTTATCCAAGACAATCTGCCTGACATAAATTAAAATCTCACAGGCATTTGGCAACTGTGAACATTTCAGAAAGTCTGTGGTACAGTGCTATAAAATTAAATTTCCTGTATAAAAAGAATAAAAAGGAATGGGAGGAAAACACAAGTTCTAAACTTCACAACGCTTCTAAAAATATTAACTTTAATAACTTCATAGCAAAACATATTGATGGATATTCAGATTGGATTGACAGTAGGAAGCAATCAACTGGCCTCTGTGCCTTGCTTATACTACCTACTTCATGCATCCGCAAATTCTTTTCTCTTTGAACACCAACTTTTCCCTCCTCATCATTTCCCCCTTGTGGCACTCGTCCCTCTCCTAACCTATCTTCCTCTCCAACCTACTTTCCTCTCCGTGTCACATATTTTTTGTCTTTTTTTGATCCTTATCTCACCCTTTATTCTAGTCCTAAATCTCTGATCCTGAGTCAGAAAATAATTCTTCAAGGCACCTCCCCTAAAGAGCAGCTAATTATTTGGCTTTGGGCCCATTCCTGCTTTGTCAGCTCTCTCTTGTCAGCTCTCTCTTGTCAGCAGTTGTATCAAGTGTGTGAGGAAGCTTTGGAATGACCACGAAGCCCATAAACCAATCTGGTAATCCCAGGGAAAGCCTGGTCTGCATTAATGATCATGTAAAATAAACAAGAGAGTTTGATGCCTAAAGTACCATGGAGCAGCCTTCCTTAAATGGTGTCTGATGCATCAAGTATTCAGTGCTTGATATGGAGGGAGGGGGGGAATATGGCTACCATGAAAATGAGTAGAGAGACTAAATGTATGCACCACACAAGAACTAGACCTGCACTGATTTTATTAGCTATAAATATAGTTCTTCAGATTTTCTTTTGCCTTAATAGCTTGGCTCCCATTATCTTCAGTCTCTCTATTCTTGTTAGTGCTGTGACCTTTAGATACCAAGAGTATTACTGTAAGAAATAGATTGGTTATAGAAACTTAGTATGCCTGCCTATATGTCTGACAGTGAAAAAAGGATGAAGAAAAATTCACACAACTTGAAATTGGACTCTTAAGACCGTTAACTAGTGAGCAATCAGAAAGGCTGCAGAGTTTTAAAAGCATATCTGGTTCAGAGAACAAGAATCACAGAAGATAACATTTTCACCACATAAGTCTAATTGTTATTTCAGAGATATAATTTGAAAATTCAGTGTAATTTTGCTCTCAGTTACAGAAAAGTCACTGTTCACGTATGCTTACCAGTCCACCTATATCATGATATAGCTATATAAAGAGCTTATGAATATCAGAAATTTTTATACTAGAAAAGTTGTTAGTTTCTCTCACTCCTTATTCACCAGAGCAGACCTGTATTTCTACTCTGAATACTTTCTTTCCAGTGTTGCTTTATTCCATATGTTGCAGGAAAAAAAATAAAAAACACCAAAAACTGAATACAAAGCACACTTCCTTGCCTTGGCAATATAGTTTACTTTTTTAGTTCTACTGGTGATTGTCTTATGCTTTCAAAGACTACCAGATTTAGCTAGGCAAAGAGCAGATACTTTGCTTTTACTTATAATCCCTCTTCAAATCTCAATAAACTCTTTGCTGAAATAATAGCCATCCAGCTGCTAAACCCACAAGATAATTAAACACTGTGAAAGGACATTTCTTTTTAAGCAGATTTAAATTTTATCAAATGATTACTCCATCTTAATTTGAATAATAATTATTCAAATACTTTTTTCTTTTTAACCTTTTCTCACCTAACTTGGGCCCTTGGGCAACAGAATGTAGAAATATAACTATGGGACAGCAGAAGGCAGTGTGAAGAAGGCAAGAAAAAAAAAGGCATGAAATAGTTACTGGATTCTCATTTAGGCTCCAAATATGGCTTCAGAGGGACTATTCATAGTTTAAAAGTTAAGCATAAAGCAGAAGGCTGTGCAAGATCACAGTGCCTTTGACACAAGAATTGTTTCTCACTATGAGACATCTAAGTACGATACTATTACGAAAGGCCTAAGTGACAGCTGGATCTACAAAACGTGATGCAGTATGAGCACAAGTGAGAAAGAAGCACTTAGGAAAAGAAGCTTCTAGTCATTTCTAATAGGCCTATTCTCCAAATAAATATCTGACTGAGTTTTCTTGTACTGGTTTGGTTTCAGTCTCCATTTTTGGCTGCACATATGAAGTACTAGTCATCACATCTATTTTACTATCCACAGACAGTGTTAAGAAGATGGAAGCCATGCTTAAGAATTCACTCTTGAATTAATGCTGCCACAGAAGTGCAAAGACTTTATCTAAACATGCCAGTCTATGAAAAAAAAGATGTGATGGGGAAAAGGAGTTAACAACAGCTATTTTTTATGGTCTAGCAAACTATCTAGAATTACAGGAGAAGGGTATTTGCTATATGGTATTACTTCCAATCAGGATATCCTTTCCTTCACTTTATGAAGGGATCAACTCTTTTAAATACTTATACATCTGGTTTTCTTTCTCCAAGTGTCTTTATCTACAAAAATCCCTTCTCGCCTGAAAACTATTTATTTCTCTAAACTCTGACTGTATGGTGTGCTACCATTCTAAGGGAGACTTTAGCAGATGTTTCTGTTTTGCTGTCTCATCTTAAGGCTCCTTTTAAGGAGCTATTAGTCTTTAAGGATCCCTAATCCCCCAACTAAATTTATCAGCAGTTGATTGCAGCCAAGAGTTAAGCTAAATTAAACTTTGAAATCCCCGTACAGTGTATCAGATGCACTTCTGGTAGGGGAGGTGGAACAGAAAGCTCCAAGTGTTCCACTTAGCAAGAGGTAGGAGAACCATGCTCTTCTCTAAAGGTTTCTCAAAGCTGACACACATTTTTCGAGATCACCATAATTTCTCCGATTTTATAAGTGCAAGAATTCAGCTATTGAAACAACTTATCATTTAACTCCATAGCAGCAGGTGTGTGCATGCATACATGTGCATAAATTCACACACAGGTACATACGTTCCTCTACAAGTGTGTATGTTATATATGGAGGAGGTATGTGTACATACACACTTAGGTTAAGGCTGCATGCATGCTGATACATCCATTCCAACTGACACACACGTGGTGAAAAGGTATTTATCTACATTTATCAATATATCTCACATACATACATTAATCTGTTCCCCAGTCTTCGTCCTCACACTATCAGCCAGTCCCTCTTTGCTTCTCTTGCTCACAGTCATAAATAATTATCAGAACACATATCCCTCCTGCTCTCACTCCTGCTTTCAGTAAGTAGTAAAATACAGTGTGTCTTAAATAATTTGTATGTCAACATCAATAATTGGTCAATTTTGATTACAATATATGATAATCCCTTATTATTCCAGAACTGTGAACTTCTATGGCATTTCTATGTCAGAAGGAGGACAAACAAACAGGCAGATGAAACAACTAGGGACAGTCCAGTATGTACTCTTTCTTGAAAAAAGCATATAGAAAAAATATGGGTGCTTAAGAGGAAATGGCATAACATACAGATTTTTTTACTTGTGGGAAAGTAATTGCAATCTAAACCATCAGTAGTTTTCAGAAGTCACTGACATCTAACAAGAGATTAGAACCCACATAGATTGATGTTGCCAATCAAATTCTTGACATATTGGGCTTCTCTCTACAAAGTAATTATTCAGGGGTACTAACTGATCCCTATGTCTTTGCAATTTCTGTAAAAAGCTCTAGAAGAGGGGCCTGGTTAAATCTCCATTAAAAACATCAGAAAGAGTCCCAATGACAACTATGGAAGATGGCTCAGGTCCTAAAAAGACAACTGAGTTGAGACTACAGCTCTCTGGATGTAAAAGCAATTCTTGCAAAGCAGGTTACAGGAAAATGGTGAAACAAAAACAAATTTCCTCTCCAAAGACTTCACAGCATTTACTCTGAGGACACACCAAAGATATGTTTGCAAAATCATTTGTCTATCATTTTCACCAGCTTTTTTTTTCAGAACAGAAAGTGTATGTGAGAAGTGTGATTTCTGATGTCTGTATCCCCATGGCTACTAGAAACAGCTAGAAAGGGAACTGGGCACATCACAGCACACAAAATGTCAGTTAACAAATTCCAACACAACAGCTCAGAGAAACAGACACTTGCTTTCTCTCACCTTCATCCTCCCATATCACACTAAAAGAAAAGGGAAAAAAAAAAAGTTAACAACAGAAAACTAGCCAAAGCCATGTAAGGGAATCAAATATGTCCTTCAGAAATGTAAACCTCTCTAAAAATAGGATGAAAGGCTAAGCAAGTCACTTGTTTTTACTCATAGCAGTAATAAAGGGTCCTTGTAAGGGATTCTCACAAGTTCTGTGCTGTTACAGTAGCATCTGTCTCCTCATTGCTGGAGAGAAATGGTGAAGAGGATTTAGAGCGTGTGTAACCTGAGAGAGAAATCATCTGTCATTCCCTCACAGGGCATTAGCAAACTTTCCCTCTCCTGGGAGAAGGAAGAGCTACTCTCCTTCCCCTGCCTCTTCGGATTACAGCTTTAAGCATTATTATAATAAACACGCTTAGAAATAATACTAATAATTAGAAAAAATCTATCTCTACTAAGAAAGGGTAAGAGAAGCCCAACTGGAAAGAGACAACATTCTGTGCAATACACAGGGTGAACCTGGTAGCAAAGAAGAGGTCAAGTAACAAATGGATCCTCTCTGTGAAACGGATGATGACTCTGCTCCGGGCAAGTGAAACTGCTGTCACAAGCTGTACTTCTCACAATCAAGATCTAGAGCAACAAAAAAGAAGAGGATGATCTACTTTGGAAGATATTATCCCAGGACAGGATGCAAGATGCAATTTCTTGTGCCACTATATTGTGTGGTCTCATGCAAATGGTTGGTTTTTTGGTGTTTCAGTTGCCTGCCCTTTAACAGGAGAACGTGTTGTTGGAACAACAGTCAGGCAATAGTAATGGAAGACATGGAGGTACACTACCTCAGAGATCAATGAGGGTTTTAGTATGTCCTGCTACTTCTTCTTTCTTTCACAAATTACAGGGTAGAAACATCAACAGAAGTGCAGAAAAAGAACAGAAATTATACATCTCAGCAATGTGCCCTTGTGGCCAAGAAGACCAATGGTATCCTGGGGTGCATTAAAAAGACTGTGGACAGCAGGTCAAGGGAGGTCATCCTCCCCCTCTACTCTGCCTTGGTGAGGCCCCACCTGGAGTGCTGTGTCCAGTTCTGGGCTCCCCACTTCAGGAAAGACAAGGAACTACTGTAGAGAGTCCAATGGAAGGCTACAAAGATGATCAGGGGACCGGAGCATCTCTACAACGAGGAAAGGCTGAGGCACCTGCGTCTGTTTATCCTGGAGAAGAGAAGACTGAGAGGGGATCTCATCAATGCTTATAAATATGTAAAGGTCAGGTGTCAAAAGGATGGGGCCAAGCTCTTTTCAGTGGTGCCCAGTGATGAGACAAGGGGCAACAGGTGCAAGCTGGAACACAGGAAATTCCATCTGAACATGAGGAAAGACTTGACTCTGAGGGTGATCGAGCACTTGGAACAGGCTGCCCAGAGAGGTTGTGGAGTTTCTTTCTCTGGAGACATTCAAAACCCACCTGGACGCGTTCCTGTGCAACCTGCTCTAAGGTGGCCCTGCTCTGGCAGGGGGTTGGACTAGATGATCTCTGAAGGTCCCTTCCAACTCCTACCATTCTGTGATTCTGAGATTTCAAAAAGGCAAAATGCTGCCAATCAGCACATCACTTGTATCTTGTGAGTCTCTGATCCACCCGAAAGCAAGATATTAGCGATCAATTTACTGAAATATTTCGTTCTCTTTCAAGACAGCAGCTGCTGCGTCCCACTGATATCAAAACTCAAAGGGCCTGGGGCTACTGCCTCTTACAAATAACTATCAAAATACCATAGCATGAGTTTTAAGTGCAGCTGCATATCATTCAGATCTGTACCATATGCCACATTAATGGTCCACTTCTAAATTAAAACATTTATTTTACCTATACAAGGAATATTCACAAAGTTTTGAAAGGAGGAGTGCAAAAAGGCCCTGCAATAAGGTGACTTATGTAAGAGATCACCACTGTGAACCTTTTTAGGAAGATGAAACAATACAAACATCCAAGAAAAAAAAAGTGTGCCCATAATAAGCATCAATTCAGATGTGCGGAATATAGAAAATGGAATGTAAGTTTCTATAAAATGGGTTAGTCCAATAAAACTATTTCTTATTTTGCAAATGTTTTAAAACATGGGAATAAACTTTTTTCACATTGCCTAAGGAAAAAAACAAATCCCCATACATAGGATTATGAACAGGGTGATAAGATGATAATCAGAAGGAATATCTAAAAGGCAATTGTAAGAAGAAGTTGTGGTACACTGGTAATGGCAGGGAAAATATACTTCCCTTAGGAATATGCCAGTGAGTCTTTCTTTAATAAAATTCTCTCCAGAAGACAGAGGATAAGAATGTTACAAAAGATAAAATCAAATTTTCAAATGGATGTTTACCTGAGGGAAAACCCCAGAAGCGGCAGAAGTGAATGCTGCTGAACAAGCTAACACTTGAATGTCCATCCATTCACTGAAAAAGTTTAGCATAGGTAACAAGAGTAGAGATTTCCTTCCTGCAGTCCTCCTTTTAGGCAATCTAAAGAGATAAAGAAGAGAAAGTACCAGAAAATTCAGTGTTTGGGTCTGATTCAGGCTGTGAACTGCATGGAGATATTCTTCTACTGCAAATAAGTTTGGTTTGTGTGTATCTGTTTATTAACAACCAGACTGGGGCTGTTCATTTCATCAGGGTGACTAATACAGCATTACAGAACAATGACTTTTATTTACTGATATTCTCCTTGGCTAGATTCAAATCATGACCTAATCATGAGAAGACATCTAATTTACCAATCATGAAAGTGGAAGAATTGTTCTCTAATGAAATATTGACATTAAATAAACAGCTGACACTACCCTGGTCTTTTTCTGCTGCTAGTTACAGACTTTCATAGCCAGCAATTTCCACTTGGGAAGTTGGCAGGGAAAGCCCCAACTTGCCATTTGAGCATCTCTGCTATAAAATTCTTCCCACTTGCCATTTACCCAGAAAGATATTACTCCTTTACAAACCTCTGACTTTTAAATCCATCTCACTGTGCACTAACAGCTCTGAAACAAATTATAAGGGTGTAAGGAAAAAAAAAACAACACAGCAGATTCATCAAAAAATAACTATCAAGATTTGGGTTACCACAAGATTCCAACTGCTAAAACTAAAGTCAAATTTTCCCAAAAGTTGTTTACCCTGATCTAAATGCTTTGACTGCTCTCCTACCAGCAGCCTAGTATAAATGGGAATAAGTAATGAAGTTGTCTTTCTGCTGTGCTGGTTTTTCTGGAATATAACCCCTGTGGTAATAATTACATGGATTTACCCATCCCAGTGTGAACAACACCAGAGTGTCAATTATGACAAATGTCTGATACTCACAAGTGTCTGTTGTAAAGAAAACTGTTTCCATTCTCTTAACCTTGGGGTCAGAGTTTCCCACTGGGACTAACAGCTTTTTTTCCTGCTGTAAGTATCCATTTGAGAGTTGCTAAGAGGTGTTATGATGCACAGACCTACTCTTTCAGCACTAGCTTTTTTCTTGTTTGGTAATCTGAGCCTAACTCTCACCAGGGCTTTACGCAGAAACACCTATGGCTGGTTTTAATTTGTATTATCTCCTTTGGGTGATACTGTTCGAGACATTTGACATTCTTTTCCACATCATTTGCAATACAAGCTGGAGAGTCCCCAAAGCCCACTGGTAGCATGGACTATTAGTGACCTACTTCTAGCCTCTGGGGTATTTCTTGTAGCCATTCACTATTTCCAGCTTTTGAGACAATTATCAGAGGAGCCATATGTAAAAATGGAACCACTAAGCTCTGATCCTAGGAATACAGACTTCTCTCAGGCAAACCAAAGAATAGTCTCCATTGCATGGACTATGAAGAAGTAATGGAACCTAAAAAGCCTCAATCAGTCTGATATACTCTGTCTGGCAGAAGGAAATGATAATTAGTATATACAGAACAACTGACATTTTCAGTCACAGGGTAGTAGTGTTAAATATATATATACCTGAAAATAAATATGCTCATACGCAGCCTAAAGAGGGCATATATGAACTCAAGAGCAGCATGTAAGCAGAGTCACAGTAAACACGGACTGAAGGTTCCTGTTTTATATTAGTGAGGAAAAAGATTTTTTTCTATGAGTACTCTGAGTCATTCTTTTAACTGATTTTTTTTTCATATACATTCTGTCCACCTGATCCTTCCTCTTTTCACACATGCATGGTATCATAAATTACACTGAGGTAAATAAGCTAAGAACCACCATACCAGATCAAAATAAGTTTCCGCTAGTTCTTTAACCCAGTATCCAGTTCCCAGCAGCGGACATAGACAAAAGCCTTTGGAGGAATGTAAGCACAAGACAATCACATTATGACACCTTCCCTTAATCCTACCCCAAATCCCAACTACTTTATCTCAGGAGCTTCACAAAGATGGGTGTGGCCTCTGTGAGTTTAGTAACCTTTGATGGATCTTTCTTCCAAGAATTTGCCCATTCTCCTTTCCAACGCGTAAAAGCTGTCAACATCACAACATCATTCGCAGACTAAATTTAATAAGTGCTACATTCATTGCTATGTAAATGTATCTTTTGATAAAGCTACAAATTGTACTCACCAACATGAAAGGTTTAGTGGTACTTTTGCCAGGAGTGATTTGGGCTAAAATTCTGGACAACTTCTAATGCGGGTTTTGACATTTTGTCTTCCTAATAATTCCCAATTGTGTGGCGTGAAAGAGAAAAAGAAATTATAATGGATGAAAATCCCAATTAACTCTGCAGTATATATGTATTCTAAAGGGGAACCCCAGCCCTAATTTTTTCCTGAATTAACCTGATTGAGATGACAGTAAATATGTAACCACATTACTGAAACTGATGAGTGCAGTAACACAAACTTCCTCCATAAATTTTATCATTTCACATAGGTGAACTCTCACGTGATCCTGTTGCCACAATTCCCCATGTCTTTCAGCCTCAGGCAGATTTGTACGAATAACCTAGAAGTGTCAAGTTTTGATTGTATTCTTCTTACCACCAAAAAAAATCCCAACAACACAACCACTTTTAATTAATGAAATACATACTTACTTGATGTATAACAAAGACCTCACTGTATGCCCGATGAGGTCATAAAGCTGCTTCTCTCTTTGTAAATAAGCCTTAGTAGGAACTAACTAAAAGGATAAGAAAGGATTTCCACTAATCAGGATTGCTTTCACATGGCTGAATTACACAGAGGAATCACAATGACTAGCCCGGCATTTGCTCTCCTTTCACTAGTGGACAAATGCACTCATTCCAATGGAGAAGACGGAAATAGAAGTCACACTCTAGTAGCCAAAAAGATGGTCCTCCAGTCCTTATCCTCTCTAAGCTGCCAAAAGAAGGTGAGAGAGAATAGTTGTTCTGCCAGCTACCAAATGGAAACAGAGCATCCAGCTAACCACCACAGATACTAGTATCTCTAAACCAGAATCTAATCTTGGTACAACATCAATATGTGAAAGTGTAATGCAAACCCCACATCACTGAATTTAGCAAACAGGGTGCTATGAAACATGCTGCTCCAAAGGCTGTTGGTTGAAACGTTTGGACCCACAAGAGCCGGCTGTCTCACATTGTAGTTAAATACAAAGTCTCACCTGCTCTGAGCTGGGGCACAGACACAGTGTTTGTGAGAAATAAAGCTACCTGAAAGATATTATTACTTCCCCTACTACTGTAGCACACTGAAAATTCAAAAACCACTACAGGAAGTGTAATAAAAATAAATGAGAGAACATTAAACTGATTGAATTAACCTTTGTCATGTTTGATTCAATAAAGCTTCCTCTTTAGAAATTACCTAAAGCTGCTGGAGAATTTCCAATTTATCATAGAACTCAGCATCAAAATGATACTGGCAATAGAGAAATATTTTTAAATATTCTTATCCCATACATACCTCGATTATCTTTCCTCCATTCCAGGATCAATTAATCAAGGTAGAAAAAACAAATCTCACTTTTGCAGCACCTGCCTTTCCCAAAAGATAATTTCAGTTGTATCACAACAGCCTTGGTTGCTCTTTAACCTAAGAACTGTGGGATTTGAGTCCTGAAACAGAAAATATTCTTTTCTTTACTCACAAATATACTCCCGATAAACATGATTCATAGTCCTCTATGAAATGGTTCCCCTTGCCAGAAAAACATTAAATATCAGGAAAAGTGTCCCTAGATGGATTACAGAATGGCAAATAGGCCTCAATGGCATTTTTATTGTTGTTATTATTGCTTGACAGAGTAAAAATAGAGGCATCTTCAAAGGTGTCTTTCCCTGGAATGAGCAACTCAGCATAAAGAGAATTTATATGCCGAAAAGGTTACAGTCGATGTATTATGAGTGTATATATAGTATTTCTTCATTTACAACACTCCGCCTCTCCTAAGAAAGCTCAGGTTGTACATTTTTTAGACTTCTACAAGCACCTCGCCCATTGGGGCCCAGAATGGGGGTTTTGGATGTCCCTGTAAGCTGTTGCCTGCAGGAAAAATTATTTCAGCCTTCCTTCAAGGCCAAGAGGTAAAGCTGAATGTTGTAGCTTTAGGTGCGGGAGGCAGCTTAGGGCTGTTGTCTCGTTTCGAGTGGTATCTGCAGGGGATAAAGAGAGAAAAGGACTAACTCCTGGACGTAAGTCCTCGCTTTCCCTCTCTATGATGAGGAGGCTGCATCTTCCTATTTGCTTCCTTCTGAACAGAGTCACAACTCCCAAACTGAACCTCCTGATTCATCGTGACGGATCTCCCCGACGCCACCACCCCCATCTGATGGAAGATGATGTGCTTATTTGCCCCCAAATAGATGATTCATACCGCCTGCCTCCATCCTTAACAATCAAGTTTAAGGCGGACCATCAGTTTGCCGAGGTAATAGGTTTTCACAGCCAGGGCAAGGTGAGTGCCAAGGATTATTAATAGTGTTCCTTGATTAGTTAAGGGAAAGATTAATGTGACACCGCCACCAAAATCCCTGAATATCTGATACCAGTGAGGAGTGGGTATCACCTGCTAAAAATAGAAAGAGCAGGGGAGATTATATAAGTGGGGTTCCTACCCCGAGTTCCACCTCTTTTTGACCACCTCCGTATCTAACACCCTTTTCAAGAGTGCTTAGGAGAGATACAAAAGGTAAGTAGCAAGAAAATGTTCAAACTTCCACAGCAAAGGTGGATTCGCCCGCTCCCGGCAGGAACCCAGGACCTTCGCCCGAAGGAAGGCAGATAAGGATCTCTTCCATCCTTGCGACTCTATCCCCCTGCCCACAAACAAAAGCCCAGAGGTGAAGAGATGCAAATCTTCCAAACACAGAGGAATGGCTTCCCGCAGAGAAGACTGAAAACGAGAAGAAAGGGCTATTAAAAGGAGGAAATAGGTGATCATATTGAGGGGGAACGAGGAGCAAAGGAGGGGAGAAAGTGAGAAAACGGAAATAACAAGACAAGGAAGGGGAGGGGGGAAAGTGAAGGAGTACGAGTAAGGACTCGGGGAACAGAATTCACTGAAATGCTCAGTCGTGAACCAAAGGGAAAAACCAAAACACGTCGCAGAAGTGCAATCTCTATGCACAGACAATAGTAAGCGATGGGGTGAAGCTGGTCTCCTTGGTGTGGTCAGTAGGAAGATAAAGGAAATGTGTCACCATTTTTGCAAAGGACGCCCGGCTTTCTGCTTCGACTTTCGGCGTGGGGGCTTCTTGCTGTTCATGCAATTCTCCCTTTCTTGTTTGCTTTTGAGAAGGGCGGTTTGATTTCTCCTTGATTTGCTTGATCGTTAACTTAGTAAGAATATCATCATCCTGGCCCCGGTGGAAGGGGGAGTTGATCTCTTACGAAAGCTTCTATGCAGACAACTTGGGAATCCACGGTGTGGATTTTGCAAATAGTTCGGGCGGGGAAATTGGCAAAATCTCAGAGATAAAGAAAAATGCGTCATTCATCTCGCAGGGCTGATGAGAAAAAGGTGGAGGGTCGAGTGTGAAACTGCCAATTCGTGAAACGCCTTTTATAGGAGAATAACATAAGAGTTTCGACTACAGCTCGGCGGTTAAAAAGCTTCTAGAATTTTGCTAGCTATCCTTAAAATGGATGCACCGCTGAGGTTAGGGACGGGCCTCTTCCACGTTAGATCCCCAGCTGTCCGCTTTGAGAACCTGCAATGTCGCTGCTTTCACACTTCTGGCCACGGACGGCCCGGCCTCCCGACTTAAGAGCAGGGGACGGGAGGCTGGGGGAGATGTTATTTACGCTCCGCAAACGGCTCCCACTGATCTCGTTTTTCCGGCACCTCTCACTTTTCGCCCTCGCAGCACCATGAGGCCGGAGCGGCCCGAGGGATCCGATGACGAGGGCAAGCGGAGCGCCCGGCGCATCGTTAGGGATGCGGCGGGAGCCGCCGGGGCTGCCACCCCGCGGGATGCGGCTCCCACGGCGGGGAGCGAGGCGCCTCTGGCCGGTTTGCTCGGCGTGAGGCTCGTTAAGCCGATGGGCGCTTGCCAGCAAGGCAAGCAGCCGGGCAGCGCTGCGCATCGCCTCTGCCAGCCAGCAGCTTGGGTTACGGCCGGGGGCAGCCCTCCAAACGGGCCCTGCCTTGTCAGCAGAGCCGGGCCGGCACCGAAACACGAGTCACCCGCCAGCAGAGCATCTTCCCTGGCCTTCCCGGTTGCAGGGACATAAAAGGAGGCTCTGTAGCTCCAAGAACGAGGAAACCTCAGCAACGGGTTTGCAAAAGGTTTGTAGGAAAGCGGGGAAAAAACCCCAAACAAACCGTGGGGGCTGAGGCGCTGCCGAGCAGAGCAGGGAAGCGGGACGGCCGTGTCGCACCAGGCCGGAGGCGACTGCGCTGGGGACCAGGAGGGACTCTTCCCTCTTCCGCCAGCTCAGGAAAAGTAAAGGGACGCCAATTACAGAAGCTCGTGCACATTGATTTCCCTTGAAACTGTATATTGATGGGTCTACATTTAACCTAGGCGTAAAATAGAGTACGGATTGGGTTTTAACCTGCGCTACACCAAGCTTTTCCATCTCCGTTCTCCAAGCCGAACCCCGGTACCGCAAGAAAGCCAAGAGACCCGGGCACCGTCCTCACCGCACCCCCTTCCACCTCCCAGCGCCGAAACAAGGGGGGCAGCTGAGCTGAACTGCCCATGTGGGAAGGTGCGCGGAGCCCTTCTGCGGGGGGCTCCAGCGTCCGAGCGCACAGCTCCTCTGTCCCTGCCCATCGGGGTGAAGGAAGATGCGTTCGGCCTAAGGAGGACTCGGCTTCTCCATCCGTCTCCTTGTTTGTCCTTGGAGAAAGACGAGCCTCTCCTGCATCTCAGGAAATACAGGGAAATGGTGGTTGTGGGGGAAGTTCCAGCGAGAGAAAAACGACAGTCCCTCCCACAACGAAAAGTCGCTGTTTAAAAAAGAAAAGGGGGGGAAAAAAAAAAGAGAGGGGGACCCCAATGTCACCTCCTCCTCCGTCCTTCTGCGCTGAGTGGCTTGCTAATGACTCACCCGTTATAGCTGAACTTGGGCCGCGCAGAAAAGGATGGGGGCTCCTACTTTTAAAAGCTCTGAGGAATTACTGACGACACGAGTTTTTGCAGCAGCCGCCTCCTTTTCCAGGCCGCTCTCCCAGGACCAGGGTGCCACTGCGTCAACGGGACCGGGCTGTACCCGCTGGTGGCAGCGTGGGGACCTCGCTGCCACCGCTCTGCCCTCCCCCGTCTGTCCTGGAGCAGAGATGCCAATGCTCCTGCAGAGATCTGCCCTACTACTGGGCCCTAACCTTGGCTATCTCAGCCTCATGGCTCCCGCCCAAAGCTCTGAGAACGAGTTGGACTACTTGCCATATGGGCACAGTTTCTTGGAGAAAAAACCCACAGCCCTAGAAAACACATTACGATTCCTAAATCTTTCCTTTTTGGCGGTGTCGGGAAGTGGCCGGCCCAGGCTGAGAAGCCCGCCGCTGCACGGGAGCTCCGCACGAGCATGTTGTCACCTCGCATCTCGTTCCCCCAGATCATATCACGGAAGATTCTGCAGCATATTGTGCATTACAAACGGGATCTGTGGGATTCGCAGGGATGTGATAATTAATTCAGCGAGGATGATGCTTAATATGGACTGGCCCGAAAGAAACGAGGTCTAAAAGGAATATGTGCGTGAAGGGGAGGGGGGAGGGAGAAGGGGGAGATGTTTGAAGTGTTTGAGCGATAAGGCAAATGTTCACAAGCTACATTGCATTTGCTTCCCGACCTCAAGAGCAGCTTGAAGCTTGGCATATGCTGCAGTTCCTTACTCATCGCCGAATGTAACTGGTGAAGCTCGTCCTGACTTTACTAAAGGAAAAGGCTCTGCTCTGCACCACCGGCTCTTCCACCGCACCCGAGAACTTGACCTTGGCACAACTCTTTCCTCCCGCCGGTATCACGACAGGCTCCGGCGCTGCTCCAGTAAGGCTCAGGCTCCCACCTTCCAGGGAGAGACCCCCACC
>VXBO01002531.1:116326-128058 GCA_013400135.1 Rhinoptilus africanus | reverse complement strand
CCCCCTCTTTAGCAGAACCCTCGCGTCTGTGGACTACTTGGTGCTCCGCGAACTGGCGAGCGACAGCCCGTGGCACTTCTCCAGGCAGAGCTATATAGCTGGCGCGGCTCCAGCCTCTCCCGGTGTGCCATCCCCACACAGCACTGCAGCTCTGGTCATATGAGCAGAAATGATGAGAAAAGCACTTTTTAATCTTTTCGCACTTGCTTCCCTGTTCAAACAGTTGCAGGATGGCTATGACTGACGTGCTCAGCGCTGAGGATATCAAGAAGGCTGTGGGAGCCTTTTCAGGTGAGTGCTGCTTTTTTTTTTTTTTTCCCTCTCTCTTCTTTTACCCCCTTTCGTCTCTTCAGCCGAGGATAGCAGTGCATTTATTTAAACTCGAGGAAGATTAAAGGATCCGACTAGATAAAATATATCAAATGAAGCTGCGTTTTCAGAAGTGCAGTGAAAGCGTGACAGGTTTATCAAGTGCAGGGCTGCATCCTCGGCAAAGTTGCTCTGCACATCAGAGAGGTGAAATATTTGTTTGCAAGGAAGGCAAGCAGTAACTGCGGACAGGCTCGGCTTCTACCGAGAGGATACTTTCGAAGGGAACAAAACCCTCGGCGACCCCGGGTGGATTATATCTTGATGTGGGACAGGGAAGTCAGCCGTGGGTGTCGGCAGCTTCCCACTGACCTCCGAAATGCAGTTTCAGGTGTTACAGAACTGCTGTTTCTCGTTCCAAGCAGATAAAAAACTGCTCTTTTCTCACTTTCTATGCGGAATCCCCGGGGTGGGCTTTGCTTTTCGGGATGGAGCAGAAGGCAAGAGTAGAGCAAGAAGGTGCACTGCTCGACTGCAGAAGCTTTCTGCAGGACGAATGGCTGCAGCGGTCCACGCTTCCCTCTGAGTCCTCCGGCTTTCAGATATTCCCTGCCCTTCTAATTCATCGCCACCCCTAAACCGACAGCAAACCCTCTTCGTGCTTACAGGGATCCAGGTAGCTAAGGTTGCTCCCGAGGAAACGCCAGCAATGGTGCTGCGGGATGCACACGTTATATTTCCCCAAAAAACTACCTGGCTGATCCCACCACCCAGGAGAGCAACCTCTTTCTGTCCTGCTCTGTGCGATGACCTTCCCCCACAGGCAGAAGCGCAAAACCCGCTGAGCTCGAATGAATTCAGCAGCCGGAGAGGCGAAGGGACCGACGAACTGCTTTGCTCCGTCCAGCAGCTGCTTTTCTCATTAGCTGCCATTGTTCTGGGGTCTGCTCCAAGTCCCGGAGCAGGTGCAATTAGCAGCAACTAATGACAGATCTCAATCAAGCAGATCCCGAAAGACTGAGCCTCCTTAATTTTACGTAATAGGAAAAGCTGCGGCGGGAATAAGGATGCTTGGGGGGGGGAGTCCACAGCACGTTTTGGAGGTCACTGTATTGGATTGCTAATTCACACCTTTCTAATCCAGTCGTTAGTCTGCACGGGTGGGACAAAAGCGGGTGCGGTTAAAGGATGGGAGAGGTGGAGCAGGTAAACTCGTTTATCTCGGCTCCGATTTCAAGGGCTCTGGGTCTTTTGTTTTTATTTTTTTTCCCCTCCCCGGCGACGTGCCTCACAAGGTCCTGCAGGCAGCGCTCGGCGCGGCGCTCCCTTCCAGCGTCTGAGTTCACAAGCCACGATTGCACATACCTGTAGGGGTCAAAACGCAACTCTGATTTCTAGTAAGTCTTCAGGAAAAAACGAAACAGAACTGAAATAGCCGTGTGCTCGAAACACTTCTCGTCAATGCCAGGCTCCGGAGTTGAGCAAGAGTGGTTGTTTTTTCCAGGGGTGGAAATGTCAAAAAGTGCCAGCAATTTAATAGTCAGAGTCCACTCTCAGATGACTGTTTTAGTGCAAAACTTAGCAAAAAACCCCACCCGGGTTTAAGGCATTGAAATGAGACCAAGCAGGTTAGACTTCAGTTCCCAACTCTGTCCCAGACTTCCTGTGTGACCTTGGGCAAGTCTCCATCCCCCTGTAGCTCAGATCTTCATCTGCAAAATGGAGACACTGCCCCTCTTCCCCCTTCATTTATTTCACTTTGTCTCTGTGAAGCACGGATGATTACAGTGCCTATATCTATTTCTTGCCACAACTGGGGCAGACGGTGCCTGCCAGGGTAGGACACGCAGCAGTACAGAAGAAAACCACGGGTATGTGTTAGTATCCGTTTCAATGACTTTTCTAAGCAGTTCTCTGGCTTTTTATCTTCTACAGCAGCTGAATCTTTCAACTACAAGAAGTTTTTCGAGATGGTAGGATTGAAAAAGAAGAGCCCAGAAGATGTGAAGAAGGTTTTCCATATTCTTGATAAAGATCGAAGCGGCTTCATTGAGGAGGAAGAATTAAAGTAAGTAAAGATATGGCCTTTCTCAAATAATCTTGCCTTAAGAGTCTAATTTCCTGTTTTCTTTTTCACAAGACTCTAGATAATAGAATGTAATTCAATCTCCTGACTGGTATTTGTGTGCAATAATCAGTTGTTTACTGATTATATGATCTAAAGTGTGTTGGAAGTAGCCAGGTGTAGCTTTTATTGCAGGACCCTGAAACACATGAATGATCAATACCTTACAGATAGTTCTTCATTCAAATGCAGTTTCAGAGTAAAGCACTCCTGAAAGTTAAAGAAGGTCAATAACAGAAGATAGAATTCTGGACTTCAACTCACACATCAAATCAGTGGTACAAATACCTAAAAAGTGAAACTGTTCTGGAAAAAAAACTTTCCTTTTTTTCCATGCCTCCTCTTTAGGTTTGTACTGAAGGGTTTTACCCCAGAGGGAAGAGACTTATCAGACAAAGAAACGAAGGCTCTTCTGGCTGCTGGAGATAAGGATGGTGATGGTAAAATTGGCGCTGATGGTATGTGATTAGAGGAGTCAACTTTGACAGTAGCATTGGAATATTACTCTTATATACAAGGACTGAGGAAATCTAGGAATCACTGCGGGCTGTGACCTTCTGAAGGGCACAATTTGTATTTAATGAAATGCCAAGTCCTGCTACATCTGCCATACCTTGGTTGCAGGCTTTAGGGGGAACAGGAGCCAAGTTCTGACACTAGAGGGGGTAAGAGTTTACAGAAATCGAGGTAACGGTTAAGGCACACTACAGCACCGGACCAGGTACCGATCCAACTCCTACTTCAACTAGTTTAATTTTTCTGTTGATTTCAGTGGAGTGCGGATGACTCGGACGTGATTATAAAACTTAGAAAAGAGAAAGAAAAAAAGCTGAGTATCAGCATTTCTGCTTGACGATTAGTAAATAGGAAAATAACGCATGACTTAGCATAGCAATGCTCTTAAAATTCAAAGTACAGTCAGTCTGCTACAAAATTTCTATACGGTAACTGTCTACCCAGCTTTTGCTAGTGTTTACGTGGGTCTTCACAGGTGAGAAAGCTTGTCACTCCCTTTCACTAAACATAAGGACTACAAGAAAAGAGCAACTTTTCCTCTCACAGCATTGCTTAAAAAATTACTGCTGTTTTCTTTTCCTCCTTGAATCAAATTAGCCCACATACATTTCTCCTTTTTTCTCTTTCTTCTGTATCCCTGAGACACATTGGAACAGAGATGAAGAGATGCATTTCTGAATTAAATCTTCCCTTATTGCAGGAGATAGTAGCAGAGGTTTGTGGTCAGAGTACTAAATCATCTAGACAGCAGGCAATTGCTAAGTTTTCACCATAGTGACAAGCCATATGATAGGGTCAAATTAAAAAAATATCTGGGATTTGTAAAAATGTATTGCCTCCAACTAAAAAGCAATTAAAAATGAACAGAAAGCAAAATAAGGTTAACTAACACAGGTTCCCAGTTTAGAAGCCGAAAAAGTGACATACAAAATCACCCACTGACATATTAGGTAATATACTAGCGAAACTGCCTGTCCATAATCACACTGGCATATCAGTGACTATGATCCTGTTTCTAGAGTAAAGACTGTCAATTTCTCAGATCATGGTTACAATACAGTTGCGGAGGAGCAATTGTGAAGCATTTAGGGGAAGTTCCTGCTAAACTTTAGCAGCGCTACTGAACCCGAGGAGTCTGGCATTATTTGACACATTTAATGCTTTATTATATGGGTCCTCCTTACTCCCATTAAAATTAATGGCAGTGGTACTAAAATCAGTGGGCAAGATTTTCACAAGGAAACTTGATGCAGGTAAGTAAGCCTACAGCTGATACACCAACCTCACATCAGATACATTTTAAGTTATTCCCGGAAGGCTGGAAAACAACAGCAGTACCAATTGGAATAAAAGAACCATATTGCAGAATGATTTTAGCTTATACAAGAGAATATACCATTAACTTTTTTATTTAAGATTGACTGTAACTTTTTTTTTAAAGTTGAAACAATGCCTGAAAGCCAGTACATTGTAACAAAGCAATACAAAACACCTCATCTCTTTCTTCTGTAATATTTACACTTCCTTAACTTTGAACTGGAACTACTCTGAATTTATATATGATAATGAAAAGAAACGAAAGGCCTTTTTCTTTTGATTCTTCTGGTCATACCCCTACTATACAATATTATCTGTTGCTTCTCCATTTCTTAAATTTGGCTCCAACAGCAAATTGTTACGCTGGAAAGGCTTGAAATACATGCAAAGTTAACAGCTGGGACTGCAAACAAAAGATGAGGATGACAGATACTTTTCAGCTTTTCCTTTGGTTCATAAATCCAATTCCAGATTATAACTACCTATGCAAATAAAATGTAAAGTCAGCAATGTACATCACATTCATCTTCAGTATTGCAATGTTGTACTTCTGTTGCAAACCATTCGTTTGTTTCCCTATAACTGAATTGTCAGGCCTCACCTTTACCCCTTGTTTCAAACATCAGCATTGTACACCATTAAATGATCACAAACATGCAGCCTTTCACAGGGGTTAATGTTAATTCCCTACATGGCCCTTGAATGCTGTCTTTCGGTAGCCCATAGCAGTTGTAGGAACTAGTCTTCATGGATTTTTAACACCACAGAGCCATCTCTCTCAGATGTATCATCACAAATGTTAATCTCAGCCTTCTTCCAGTTAGAGGCCTCACATTACAAATTTTCTCTTAGGTCTCGTGCTTTAAACCTTTTCTCATTCCTGCAAGACTGTTCAGCTCAGAAATAGTTCCGCTAGTTTATCTCTTGTCTGATCAAGATTTGTAATTTGTGGCTGATCTGCCACTTACAAACAGTTGAAAATTTGCAGCCTGTTCATGCAAGACATTATCATCTTCTGTGTGGCACTGAGCCCCCGTCACATTCCACTGATGTGAACAGAAGATGATGAATTGGAAAAAAATTGCAGGCCAAAGCCAGGCTACCTAATAAAACCACAAACATTAGCTTGCAGATTGGATTGGGAACCGATGTTGAAGCAGCTCTGTTAGCTTCAGGAGAACATTTATAAGAAAGAGGAGAAAAGAAAATGAAAATTTCTGCTCATAATGTTGTGGGTTTTTTTTTTTACTCTGTTTTGTGTATTAATACTGGACATCATGACTTTCAGTTTCTTGATATTGATAGACTTAAATAAGTACATAGAGAATTTAAAATTCATGCACTGTAGACAGAACAAATCCAAATTTTTATCCCAGTAAGTCAAAATATTTTTCTTGATACAGCTCAACTTCTGCAGACATTTTAAAATACTTCACTTATTTTCTGTAAACATTGTAAAAATGAGACATCAAGCATTCAAAATTACAGTTGATAAGTCATGACCTTGCCACAGGTAAAAGTCAAAACAGAAAAGAAAAATCTTTTGGAAGTCCTTCTCTTCTTATCCTTCTGAAATAAATTAGTGTAAAGCATTACTTATGAGGTTTCCTAAACAGAGTCGCTATTGTATGGATAATGTTAAAAACACAATCTGATGAGAGAAATCATTAGCCTACAACATGTCCTCTGTAATTACGCCTGTCATTTCAATATAATACTACAGGGCATGCACTAGACTGCTATAAACTACTAAACTGTACTAACCACAGTGAAACAATCCTCTCCTTTTAAGTCAGAGCTTTGACACAAGGTAGCTAATAAATTGTTTTACATGACAAAATAGTCTAAACCCTTGTAATTTAAAACTATTATTTGTGCAAAGAAAGATATAATTTCGTTTGGAAGGAGAATTACGACTGGAAAAGAGGATGTAGTCCATCACAAGGATTCTCTCACTAACCATTCAGTCAGAGGCAACAAACATTTATACAAATTACCATCAGGCAGGGGCTAATATACAGTGCCTTATCTCAGAAGTTTTGCATATGTATGGATACACTTTGTAACAATGCCTCCAGAAGCCACCTGCATTTGGGCTAACCTTCATGGGAAAATAAATAGTGAACTAGTTTACAAGATATTTCAACTGGAACATCTTTGAAGTATTAAAGTACATTGAAAATCCTGGAAAAAAGTATAAAGCGCATAGCAGTTATTCATGAAGGAGTATTTTATGGTTTGCTGGCTATCAGAAAGGACCCATGAAATATATTGCCATTAAGTGATAATACCCCTATCATAACGTATTATAGAAAACATTTGGCTGCAAGTCTGAATAACCTTTTCCAAACATATTCTGTAGACACAAATTATTATAAAAAGGATTTAATTTATCTGTATCAAGCATGACAACTTGTTCTAATAGAATATGCATAGTCAGTTTTCCCTTTTGGAAAGGTTTCATCCATTGCAGTTCATGTTTCTCTCTGCAGGATTTATTCACTCAGTGATTTAATAATCATAGCCTTTTTCGGTTTTTGCCCAGAACAGTCTAGGTTTCTATCACAAGTATTTTATGTTATCTCTTGAATTCAGTTTACAACACTTTTAATCTATGGACCCACCATACACAGGATTTATACATGTTTTGGGTTAAGTAATCTGCATCACTAATCCTAATTTGGATTTACATCTTTCAAAATGATGGATAAATTGGGATTTAATTTAAACCCTCTGACACTTTTATTTCTCAGTCTGGTTTGTTAGCGTTTGGCAACCTGTTTTTTGGACACGTTCTCAAAAGTGGTATCTGTTTGTACACACCAGTCAGTAAAGATCTCATTTGTTAAGAATTTAGTGTTTTTCAACTGAACATTAGAATGTTCTTTAAAATGCCTAATTTTCATCTTCTATCTTTTTTAGTTGCAGGACATTACTCCTAATTACGGCAAACTCCAATAATTTTCCCTTCAGCCTTTACAGATGACTGCCTCCCCTGTTTATCATTTTCCCCTCAGCTGATTATGTTAAACCTATAAACCACTCTCTCTGTATACCCTCTAATCCCTTTATCATCTCTGTTGCCCTTCTTGGGATTCCCTCCAGTCTGTCATTTTTAACGCTCTGAGGCACACAACCATGCAAGGTATCCTCAGATGTAACTGTTCCAAGGTTAGATGGAGTTAGGAATTATAACCTCCTTGGGTAATACAGTATTCGGAGTGCATTATGCCAGGCAGCTATTCACCAGGATACAAATGTGCCTTTTCCATGCTTTATCACCCTGACGAAAGTTGTTATACATACCAAAGCATAAAACGACCCCAAACTGCAGACAGATACATTTATGTAAATATTATGGGTGTAATGCTAATAAAAGCCACAGGGTAAAATCCTGGCCCTCTGAGATCATGGGGATTTTTCTTGTTATCGCCAACGTGGTAGAAATTGCTACGTAGGTTTTTGTCAGCCTTTTGTTTTTGTAATCTGTCATTTTCAGTCAATTTGCCATTACAAAATTGAGTTTAAATGTAATATATTTATAATATAGGGACACGAATGCTCTGAAAGACTCATTAATAAGTCTCTTTGCCAAACTCTGATATAAAGGAAATTTATCTCACTGCAAAATTAAATTTCTTATTCTTGCCTTCATCCCATTGAGATTTACAAAGGAATAACAGGGAACTAATCAAGTTCTTCAGATTAATAGTGGTGGACAGTCCTGACAGTCTGGCACGTATAACATATCTCCCTTACCCTCAAAAAATCCTTTCATTTCACTGTAAGATTTCCCAAGTCATACTTTCCCTTTAATTAACTTGGATTTCTTTGTTCTTCTGTTATTGTGATGTTTCTGCTACACCAGTGACTCTGTAATCATTGTAATATGCTTCCTCCTTCTTTACATTTTCTTTTTTAATATTTTTTTAAAAATTTTTCCCTTCTCCAGAATTTGCAACTCTGGTGGCTGAATCATAANCAGTGTTATAGCTAAAAAGTATTTCCTAATATTTAACCTACATCTCCCCTGCTGCATTTCGGTGATCAGTAAATTGATACTTGTCTGTATCATTTGTTAAATTTGCCTGGTGCAGGGGGATTTTTGGATAAAAGGTTTGACAGGAATATCAGTTGGTGCCAATCATGCATGGGATAACTTCGTAAACTATTAAAAAGCAGTCACTTCTGAAAACCAGGGTATGTTTACTAGCGATGTTACACAACTATCTAGGACAGAACAAACGGAATACTCACAAGAAACAACAGTATGAATCTCAGGAAAGTGGACACCAAGATTCAGGTCTGATGCTACTGTTGACACTCCCACTGTTAAAATTGTACATCAAAAAATCCCATCAAACAATATTTCTTCTAAAACTTTACCACCTAAGTGAATTCTTTGAGTTACATATAGGAAACCGAGACACAAGCTAAGGAAATGATTAGCCAACAGTAAGCCTATGACAGAGCCAAGAGCTAAACATTTGTTTCCCAAATCCAATTCAGTAACTTTGGCACCAAGCTCACGCTTTTTATCTTTTATTTATTTATTTATTTATAAAGCAAAGATTGCGGNCAACTCTGGTGGCTAAATCATAAAGGCTTTGACCAATGCAAACCCTTCACCCATCCTTCACTGCCCAATTCCAACCACCTCCTGCTGACTGCTTTGGCTCCTGTTCTATTTATTTATGTTATTTTATACTCCAGCTCTGTTCTCTGCAATCCTGCAACTCTGTAATTGTGCTGAAAGACACTGTTAAAATAATAAAGGTCACATCAATCTGGGCTTTATTCTCTCTTACTATAACTTGTTTCTTATGTCATGTAGGCTTGGCACATGCTGAGAGAAAATGTTACTCTTTTTTGCTGACATCCTGCTGCTTTATCCTTCTCTAGGGTAAAGTGGGAAGAAATTTTAAAAATTCTTTGGGATAAAACATGCATATAATGAGTCATTCAGTCCAAGTTCTGAACTGTGGCAAAACCGACTGCATTATTTTTAAGCCATCCCTGCTAAATGGATGCGTACTCATAGCCTGGAAAATCTCTAGTGATGGCAATTACCCAACTTCATTTGGCAGTTTGTTCTTTCGACTTAATCAGTGTTATAGCTAAAAAGTATTTCCTAATATTTAACCTACATCTCCCCTGCTGCATTTCGGTGATNAAAAAATCCCATCAAACAATATTTCTTCTAAAACTTTACCACCTAAGTGAATTCTTTGAGTTACATATAGGAAACCGAGACACAAGCTAAGGAAATGATTAGCCAACAGTAAGCCTATGACAGAGCCAAGAGCTAAACATTTGTTTCCCAAATCCAATTCAGTAACTTTGGCACCAAGCTCACGCTTTTTATCTTTTATTTATTTATTTATTTATAAAGCAAAGATTGCGGAGGGGGGAGAAATCATCATTTTCAGACATCTTCCCCACATCTTGACAGAACATTGATTACTACTGGAATAAAAAGGAAGGATATTTGACATTTCTGGATTCCAAAATATTCTCTGCAGCAATAATACCTTATTCCATTCAGATTTATTGTCACTAATTTAGTATAAGGAAAAAGATAAGGCTGAAACCCTGTCACCATCACATCGTACAGAGTACCATTGTCTGCCAGAGCGATTATCCAGTGCTACTTGGGAAGCCAAAAAACGCTCCCTACAGCCATTCTAGATTTTCACTCTGTAGTAACTTGCAAGGAAGGCTTTTTGCTGAAGCTGCTGCACGTTCAAAAGAAATCCTCTGCTTTTGCACAATGTATATACGGATCTGACTAATGTATTGATTTTTAAGTATTCTAAATAAAGCAAATGAAAAAGGATTGCAGTGAAGCAGGACAGCTTATTTACTTTTCCTCGGCAGCTACTGACCTCAAGCGGCAATAAAGCGTAATTACAAGAGTATACAGGGCTACGGTAAAAACACTAGGAACCCAATATTGAAGTATCATGAACAAAGATCCACGGAATCAGAGAATCGGCATAAAACCCGCTATGTAAACAAAGCCCTTTACAGTCTCTTTCTGTTCTTTGAACCTTCAAGGATTTCTATTTTAATGCTTCACCTGATGGCATGAAAGCTGAAATTTTATCCAGGGCTTTAACAAAAAATAGCACAGCAGAATATAAACATTAATGACTGTAAAAATTATTTGTAGTACATTATGTGAAATAAATTAAGTTACAACAACATTAATGGGAATATTTTTCTGGCATAAAAGTCTTAGACCCCAATGATTTCTCTATCAGTCTTTCATCTCATTATTCCCTCAGTCACTCTGAACAAGCAACACTGAGTGCCTAATTTGGCCTGAAATTTTTCAGCTATGTACTAATGGATAACATGAAAAAAAATACCCCTTAACATTCAAACTGAAAAAAGTTACAATATGGATGTCACTCAGAATGGGTAAAGAGACCTCCCAAATACCATCTTTACTTTTCATGGTGGCAGTACTTGATATTCTGCACATGCATTTCGTCGGTTTATTCAAATATGCCACTGGTATACTCAGAACCCATGTAATCAGAAATCCCATAAAATCTGTTTCAAACCACTTTTTTTCCCAACTGTATTTTAAATTCAAAGTTCACATTTCAATATTAAAAAAAAATATTAAAACACATGTAATATAAATAAAGCTCTGCACAAACCTAAAATTACTGTTTTATCACTTATCATCAAATTACTACTTTTTTTTCACTGCTGGCTTTTCAGTGTTTATCTTACAGTCTTACTTTTCCCACACAAATTCCTTTCAAACCTTCTCCAAATCTTGAATTGTTCCATTTCCAATTAACCAAAATTCTTAGAATTTTCCTGTTAGATGAACGTTACCAAAATGCAGCAAACGTGACGTGGCTCAAAATGCAGCAAACAAATGCAAAATTTTAAGTTACAATAAAATATAAAACAAAACATTATACATGCAATATATTTTTTTTTCATTTTCATATCACTCTCATTTTAATGTCATTAAGACTGCCACAGAAACTACTGTAAAGACTGAAGAAACCAGAATTTACTACAAAATTTAACCAGGTTTTCAGCAGAGTGTGGACTATAGTACGCTTGACAAATACAAAAAATCCACATTACCCTGCAATGTACTATTTAATGAAGAAAGATGTTTTAATTTTCACATGCATAAGCAAAGGAGCAAAATTAAGTTTCTCTGCAAAATATTTACCTTAAATTTCTTAATTGGCATCTTACTTCTTCTTCTTTGTCCTGGACAGTAAGTGTTCCATAACTTTCTCCCCTGTTGTAATACAGTAGAAGTTATGAAGAAACCCCCACAACTCCAGCCATCATGTTGAAGACAAAATTTTAAATAATCAGTACACATCCTTTCCTTAGATTCACAGCCAATGGTTTGTAACGAGACAGAACTGGATGATTTAAGATATGTAAATTATGTTTACACATATAAAAAAAGACACAACTTGTT
>VXBO01002531.1:83905-108453 GCA_013400135.1 Rhinoptilus africanus | reverse complement strand
GGCGGGGGGGGGGGGGGGGGTGGTCAGGTCGCTTCTGCGCGGGAGATCCCATTCCGTGGGATCGTAGGAAGGACACGGAGGCTTCGCTCCCTCCCTCCCTCTCAGTTGTCTTTTCCCTCCCTGGTGCTGCCGCGCACCCATTGCACAGCTCGTGACCCGTAACTTTATCATTTTCTGTGCTCTCCCCCGTGAGTTAATTTCGGCTCCGTGGTACTATCTCCTGCGTTCTACCCAATAACAAACCGGCTCCCGACAACGTAATTAGTTGCTGGGCAGAAACTACACCCTCGCCCCCCCGTAACACCACGGCGCCATCCGCTGAGCGCTCTGCCCCGCCTTAGCGCCCAAGAAGGGGCGGGGGTAGTTGGGTTTGACTGACAGGACTTTTGGTGGGCGGGAAAAGACAAGAGAACCAATAAGAACTCCGGGTTAGCATTGATGAGCAGTGCTTACAGCCAACCGAGCTGGGAGGGCGGGTGCTCGTCCCGCTGAAGGAGGCGGGGCGTCCGGTTGCTAGGGCCGCGGGGTTGCTAGGGCCGCGGCGCAGCGCGGTGGCGGCGGCAGCGGCAGCCGCTGCCCTCCTGGCCCGCCGCCGCCTTCCCCGGGCCGGGGCGATGGTGAAGCTCGCTGCCAAGTGCCTCCTGGCAGGTGAGTCCGGCCCAGCCGGTCCCATCTGCCCCGCTGGCGGCCGGGGCCTAGAGCGGGCTCCGTGGGGTGGGGGGAAGGCCGGCAGCGGGGAGGCGCTGGGACGCCCGGGCCCCCTCAGAGGGGGAGGCCTGGGCGGGTGGTGTGGGCGGGCCGCGCCGGGAGGGGGCCTGGCTTCTCTCAGCCGCTCGTCGAGGGGTCGCCCCGACGGAGAAGAGGTGGGGACCTCGGCTCCCTCGGGACGGGAACGGTGGAAAAAGGAAAGAAAGGAAGAAGAAAAGAGTGTTTCTACAGTGTGGAAAGGTGGGCTGAAGGTGAGGAAAGCGTGAAGGGAGCAGGGTAGGCAGCTGAGTCCTGTCTCGTAATCCCTTTGTGCTGGAGGAAAAAATCCTGGTGGAAACTCGGATGATTCTGGGAGTGTCATGGAAAGGTAGAGCCTCAGCAAAGAGTTGAAGCATGTGTGCTTCACAGAAGCATCTTTTTCCCCAAGGAAATTGGAGGTTAACCTGAAAAAAAAAGGTGAGGTGTAGACACTGGTTTATTTAGTCAGGATGGATTACGGTGGTGGTGAAAGTAAGTGCAGCTGACTGTTAACACTGTGGGAAGAAAACTTTTTTTTCCCCCCTCCCTTTACGTTGAAGCTCTGTGCATCCTCAGCCTGAGGCGCAAATCCCTAAAACCTTTGAGTCCAAGTTTAACTCTTTTCTCCAAACCTATTTTCTTTCATCCAGAATAAAATTTTTGCCTTTTTTGAACCTCAGAAGCAGCTAACCATCAACTTGCACAAAGCTAGGTCTGATCTTTGGCAAATGCAAAAGAATTGATCTCCCTCATGCCTCTGTTGATAGTTACTCTGAACAGCATGAGTATCTTGCCTGTCTTCTAGACTTGAAACTTACACATCATTTCCAATTTGGAAATTTCCAGGTCCCAATACGTAGGCTTTGCTTAAGTCTCTCAGGTTTTGTTGTTTAGTGTTACCAAAGGCCAATTCCATGACCATTTTAAATTCACACAGGTTTTGTTTGGATGACCCAGTTACGTGCTTAATCCTAATTGGGTCTGGAGCTGCCTTTTCAATTCTGTTTATAACACAAACAACAGGAAGGAGTTATCCCATATGTAGTGCTCCTAAGTACTACAATAATATCCATATATTATTAAAAATAATAAATTGGAGAAGCAGGCCAGGCAAAATCATTTCTTTCTTGCAGAAGATACCAATATAGTGAAAGAGACGTAAGAGATGAGTAACCACAACAACCTAAAGGGAACAAGAAAAAGCAATTACATAGGTAGGAGCAAAAACATCAGAAATGGAACAGGGAACTCTTGTGTACCTAAGGAAATGGTTATGAAGAATAGAGTGACTCCCAGCATTGGGAGCTGCACCAAGGTCAAAGTGAACAACAGGGGAAAAGGCCTTTTATTAGCAAAAGAGAGACTATTAACTTGACAATAGAAAGTGATTCCTGTGTTATCTCAAGGGTAATTTACAGACACACGGTAAAAGATATTGTTGTTTGAGCTTACTATGGAGACACTATGAAAAGGTTTTCATTGTAGAAAGGCAGTTGACAGTAGCAGGCATTTTAGAGACACACTACAGATTCTGGCAGAATAACAGAAATATGGATGGAATAAATACTGTGGGATGCAGTACTGGCAGATGAGACCAAACTAAATGAAAAGGGCAAGGAAACTTATTTTGAGACAGTGTAGTGATGTAATGGGCTAAGAGGATGTCAAAGAATAAGAAGAGGGGAAGAACAACTGGGGCTGTCAAATTGAAGAAAGGCAACGCATTAGTTAAGAATTTGCAGTGGATGATGCCTGCGCAATTTGGAGCAATGTGTGCATCTCTATCACATTTTACAAAGACAGATCTAATTGTCTATTGAAATACAGAATAGCTTCCACTCAGAACAGAGTGTTGTCTTCCGCACAAGCTTGAACTAATCAGGGAACAAACAAGCTGACTTACCAGATTTTCCTGTCTAAATATTATGAGCCCAACTCAGCTCAAAGTAAGCAAGCATGCTGAAAATGTTTAAACAAAGTCTACATTTGGTTAATGCATCCAGGAGCAATTGTCACTATCCAAAACACCCTTCCTCCTCTGTAATATTATGTTAGCAGATAGCTTTACCAATTTCCTTCAAAATACCATCTAGGAAGCTGTATTAGGGTCAAAATATACCCCTTTCAGGGTTTATTTATTAACAACATAATGTAAAAGACTTGCATTCCAGGCCTGGCTGTCCTGAGTTTTCCTCGAAGGGTAAAGCTAGAACCACTGGGGTATTTAATTCCTGGTTCCTGTCCTTTGAACTACCAGGCTAGTGAGACTGTATGCGAAGAAAAGATTAAGCCATTTGGGAACATTAAGTCTTTGTTTTGCAAGTATTATGATATTTTTCATGGAGCGATATGGGCATATGTGGATTCTGCAGTTCTCTGCCATTGCTTTGGATCTTACGGAGTTTTGCAACAGCAGGCCAAAGCAGGCAGCTGCCAGGTTTTCCCGAAGTGTTGTGCAAGCCATTCCAGAAAGCCTTGGCTCTAGAAGAGCAAAAACTAAAGCCCCTTGCTTTTCTTTCCTTGTAGGGATGAATCAGCAGGCTCTTTCTCTCCAGTCAAGTGACATTTGCTTCTGTTATGCCCAGGATGCAACTAATGAGCCACCAGCAGCATTGAGTCAGCAAGAGTTGCTCTCCTAGCAGGGTCAGCAAGAAGAGTTCATTGAGGAATGTTACCAGCTTAAGCAGCTTTGTAGTATATAAATGGCCTGTCTCTTTCCTAAACTCAGTATATAGCAAGGATTTGAATCTGAGGAAATGGGTAATCTGAGAGGAAATAGCCTCCTATGCAGCCCATTGTCCCTTAACACATGGTGTTTTTCTCTACTTGATAACATATCTGGAAAATTTTAGTTCTTGGGTAAAGGCTATAGGGTAGACATGAACTTTAGAACAAAAAGCAGTTCCATCCTGATCTGGGGGACCTTTACTGTTATTCATAGAGCAGAAATCTGATGTCAGCAGTAGTATGCATAATGGCAATATTCATTTCCTTATGTGGGTATTACCTTTTAGATTGTTTTGTGCTTTAGATTGTTTTGTGCAAGACAGTTGTCTTGCCTGTATTCAGAGTAATAGCATCCAAGCTTTTATGGCATGTGATAGTAACAGAACTGACGGAAAAAAAGATTCTCTAAATGAAACAAAAATCCTGTATGTTTTTGCTTTTGCAGGAGATCCAGCTGTGGGGAAGAGTGCTTTAGCCCAGATGTTCCGCAATGATGGGGCTCATTTTCAGAAGAACTACACACTGGTAAGCATATAACAGGCTCAAGCTGCTATCCAACATTTTTCTGAGTTGCATGAGAAAACTAAGAAAGTCTAGAACAATAAGTAACAGGATTTTAAGTTGAGGCATTCAAGGTGGGGTCTTAAAGAGTTTTCTTTCTCTTACACTCTATATTCTGAAGAGAAAACATTTGCTATTCTGTAAGACTTTACGTTATGTGGGTGCTGGTTTTGAAACTTAATGCAGAGTAATTTAGTTAATTTTATAATTTTCCTGCTGACCCAATGTTTTCACAAGCTTTTGTGGTGTTAGAGAGCTTCCCCCTTTAGGGAGTGCTCTATGAAAAAACATTGCTGAAGGAGAAAGCTTTTAATTCCAACTATTAAATGTGCATGTGGACAGTGTGCTTATCACTATGCAAACATGAAGATGTGCTGCATAGCCCCAAGATAATTATAATCTACAGAAACTGTTCCCAGATGAAGAGGATACAGTTTGCAGTCTTTCAGTGTGAGAATCAATGGTGATGACTAATCAGGAGCAGGATAAAAATAAAAGTAAATATAAGTAAAGAAAAAAAAGAAAATATGAGTGTGGAGAAAAAAACCCTAAAATACGTTTATTCATTGAAATGAAGATGGAAACCAGAAGTTAAGGATAGAAATAGAACAAACAAACAAGCTACAAAGCAGAATGAGATAAAAGGTGGAAGAGGCACAAATAACCTCAGTCCCATATGTTAGCTGATCACACGGTTGGTGCAAAACCTTCCAAGGCGTGCTTTAGAGCAGCAGTGTGATAGCGAGCGTAGCCCTGCAGATTTCAGCTCATACTCTTAGCTGTGTATAAGCAAATCACTGGATGTTATTCTCCATCTTTTTCCCCCATCGGAGCAAATCTACATGGCTTTGACATGTAGGTGGGACTATGTTACCAGAACTGAGGAGTTCCCAGCAGTCTGTTTGATGGGATCGTAATGATTCACAAGAATTGCCTCAATCCAATGCATAGTTGGTATGCAGTTGGACAGGCTCTTAAAAACTTGTCTGATCCTTGTTTTCCTGATTCTTCTTGACAGACAACGGGCATAGAACTGTTGGTGAAGGCTGTATCGGTTCCAGAGACAAGTGATAGTGTGGTGAGTTTTTCTGTGACATAAATTGGGTCAGAAAGAGAGCTCAGACCTCGCTTCAGTCTCATTCTGGTGGAATGATAGCTCTGCATGTTCATAAGACCATTAAGTTGCATTAAGGAAATGAGGCTGATCGTGTACAATTGCTGATACTCCAGGGTTAGTTTAATCTTAAAAATATAAGTTTTACATAGTTTTATCCAGCGTAACATCTGAAACCAAAGCTGTTGCCAGCTTTGTTAGGATTCTGTTCTGTCCTTTAGGGCACACAGTTTTGGTTCACGTTTCGTAGAAATATGGAAGCTGGAACTTATCTATTATTTTTCCTTCATGCCCTATACTCCCACTCATGGAATGTGGACCACGTGTACAATTTTTTATAAATAGTGCAGGTTACTGCCTGCTCCACATATTCTGTTTACAGTAGGGATGGAAACTAGACTTGGGGCCTTGGAGGTAATCCTTTTATTGGTTATACATGAAAAATAGCTATTTCTTTTCTCAGACTACCTGAACTGGAGTATTCTCAGTGCAGGGAACTTGTCCCATAAGAACATGACACTGCTGTACTGATCAAAATGCAGGAGTTACAAGTTCCAGTATTTACTTTCAAAAACTTTCCCTACACTGCATTTTTGTTGGCAAGAGCCTTCTTTCTGCTTCCGCTTTCAGGAATTCTTCATTTTTGACTCTGCAGGAAAAGATCTATTTTCTGAAATGCTGGAGAAACTGGTAAGTCTTATGTAACCGTCCTCTTCTTCCAAAGAAGTGCTTTTGCTTTGAAGATCTGAACTCCCCAGTCTGGCAGATGTAGCAAACTTTGTCTTTAGTGTAAATGGGAGCAATTACCTCAGTTGCCAATGCATCCTGTTCTACCTCTCTAAAACTTGTAGAAGTACTAGAAAAAATACTTTCCAGAGGAAGGCAGGCAGATAGTCATTCAGTTTTCTTACAAAAGAAAGAGGGGTGTTTCACCAAGAATTGCTGAGTGCTGTTGGTTAAAGTTATTTTTATTTCTTAGAAAAACATCTTTTTTGCTGCTACTCCAACAGTGGGGTTTTATGTTACACTGATGTATTTGATCCAAAAGGACTTATTCTTGTCCTTGAGCATAATACTGCCCTTGGGTTTTTTTCCTTCATGCATTTGTGTCCTTACCTCTACAGTTCTTTGTGTTATTTCATTTTGAGAAGTAGAATCAATTAATTGATGTAAGGTTTCATAAGGTGTCTGAGACAACCTAATGGGTCCTTGCTCTGTAAGAGATGATTCCCCTTTTGCTGTTGCACTAGATCTGGTTTGCAAGGGACCCCTCTAGAAGCTGGTTTAGCTTCACAAATTGGAAGAAAACCTTTCTACTTTTTTCTCTAGGATTAATTTTGTGCTGATTCAGCATGAAGAATCAGCTTCCCCAGGGATCAGATGCCAATATAAGAGCCAATATAAGTAAAGGAGCAGGACTGTGCAAACAGGAATGGGGAAAGAGAGCACAGACCACCTCTCCCAGTGCCAGCTATCTATTTAGTCAGATCAACTGAAATGTGAAACCTCAGCCAGGGCATAGGATTCCTGTATGTTAGGCTTTTTATTTTTGTCTTAGCGTCTGTGTTTGCCGTGTTTACAGACTGGCTGTTGACCACATCAGTTTCATTAGAGCTGACAATGTTCCTTTCTTGCTGTGCAGTGGGAGCAACCCAATGTCCTGTGCCTTGTGTATGATGTCACTAATGAGCAGTCTTTCAACAACTGTGCCAAGTGGTTGGAGAAGCTGAGGGCTCAAGCAGTTGGAGTGCATGTCCCGGGTAAGAAATGGGTGAGATTCTTGTAATCTGCTCCCCTCTTGTATGATAGCAGTTGTTCCCATTGAGATGTGGCATAGAGCATTTATTTTAAGCCAGGAGCAGGCACAGCTTCCTCCAACTCATTTGCTTTTCATCGCAAAGCGGATAAGGGACAAATATGTTTCCGTTGTGGAATCTTTTCTAGGTAGTTGTAGACTATTCTCCACGCCTACAATTTTTTCAGCTACTTCTACAAATGTTCCAGCATTTATTGCTAAAAAGTCAGCATTTCTTGGTTGTTGATTTTTTCTTTGATTCATATTTTTTTTCTGTAGGTGTCTTAGTGGGGAATAAAACAGACCTTGTTGGTCGTCGAGTTGTGGAGCAGAAACAAGCACAGGAGTGGGCTGAGAAACATGGCCTGGAATACTGCGAGATGTCAGTGGTGAGTATCTGCTCCTTTCACTGTCTGTGGAAGCGGGCGTTTGTAAAGTTGTCTTCTCTTTCAGGTAAAAAAAGATAAATGGGGGGATCTCTTCCACTTGTTTGCCGTCTAACTCACCCTAAGTTTTAATCTGTCTTCTGTGAAGCAGTTAAAGGAGATATAGTCAAATGCTTATTCCATCTGTTGTTCACAACTTTCTTATTTCTTTACAGAAAGAGATGAAAAATTTTGAGGCTCCTTTCCACATCCTGGCAAAGTCATTCCACCAACTGTACAAAGAGAAAGTGGAAACTTTTCACTCACTAGCTTGAGGGCCGTGACTGCGATGACTTATTTATCTTCTAAGCTTCCCCAAGTGCTCATAATCCTGCAGGATAGAATACAGAGAGAAGAAAAAAGATGAGCTATTTGCTTCTTCATGGTCATCTTCTGGTAATTCAAAATAAACTTGAAATAAGCAAGTGGAAAGACACTCTTATGAAGTTGCTACCTCAGCATTCCTTTCATGTCCTCTACCTTGGTTCTCTGCTCGCTGAAAGTCTGCTCGGTTGGAGGAGGCGGGGAGTAAAAGGGGAGGGCAGAATGGAAATTGCCAGCTCTCTGCTTTGATATTGTCTTGTCTCTTGTTTGAACAGACTTCCTGCTGCTACAAGCAAGGATTTAGAGGTTTGGAGAAGGAGAGAGGAAGCTGACAGGATTTTTTTTTAACTTGAGCAACCCATCATACATATGTTTCAGGGCAGAACTGATTTGGCCCTGCTGCTTGAAATGCATTTTCAGTAGGGAGGCCTATGCCCTAAAATCAACGCATGGAGACTGAGATGTGTGGGGACTGAGCCAGATTTAGGTGTGTTTCTAGGAGTGCCCAGAGTTTGACGTCTGTTTTAACAGTATTACTCGTATCAGTTGTTGGACTGATATGCTGGTGACTAATGTGTGTTTCTGACTTCTAGAATCTGGTTCTTTTCTTCAGCGTGGCTCACTTTCACTGCCTGGTAGGAACTGTCTTGCATCTGTACCGCTGTCACTTGGTAACGCAGTGCCCTCTGCTGGTCCCAAGTCACAAGATTTCTCAAGAAGCTACCTCTCTTGAAGCGAGCAGGACTTCCTATGGGCACATCTAAATTGCCTTATCTGCAAAATGGGGTCAGATGGCAAGAATACCTGTTATTCTAAAGATGAGTCCAAAGTTTAAAACAAAGTATCCTTTCTTTTTTATGTCTTTGTCATTTTAAGTGGTTTTCTGTCATTTTGCTTTTTGTCAGATGAACTTGGCAAAACCATGTTCTCATTAGGTTCAGTTCTCAATCCCTTACTAGAATCAGAGTCCTCTTTGTTGTTAAATTGTCCCTGCTTGTCCTTGAATTTCGGATTAAAGACCACAATTCTGGTGTCGCTAGTGGAAACAGGACCAAGAAAATGAAAGACAGTCTGTCTAAGTTACTTTGACTCGGCCCTGCCTGCTTAAAAGTTTCATATCAGAAAGGGTAAAAGCCTAGAGAGAACTGCTCTTTTGTGTGGAGTGCTGATGTTGCTTGCATGAGAGTCTATTTGCTAATGTAGTATATGAAAGCATCCATGGTAGGGTGGTGCCTTGTCACTGACTCTAACACCAAGGAGTTCAAAACCATAACCTTTCTCTTCTCCCAGATTATGTTAGCCTTCCTTGGGTAAGGAGGGGATGAATTTTGTAGAGAGTAAGCCCTGAATGATTTTTCAAGCAGGTTTTTCAGGAATCTGTCTTTCAGGACTTTTATATGTGCATTTTATAACTGTCTTTATGCCCAATGCTAGGAAAAGTATAGTGGATTGAATATAAGAAATATGGCTGCAGATGTTGTAGCAGAGTTTATGAAGTACTTCAAGAATCTGGAGAAGCAGCTGGGCTCATTTCACTAGCAACAGTGTGTTGAGGCTGGGAATTAGCTAGGGAGCACGAGTACCAGCTAAAGAGGTTTAGTAGGAGCTCAGTCCATAAGAAAAGAAAATTAATAGGTTCTTTTGCTAGAAGCCACCTCAAAACCATGACAGAACCAGCTGGGAAAGCTCTTGGTTCCTCCAAAGAAGAAAGGACTCCTCCATGGGCTTAGGCTAACTAGAAGACTCACTCTTTTTTGAATTGGATTAGCGTTATTGGCATTTGTATTTTACATGGGTGGTCTTGTTAATCCTAGGGAGTGTCTGTTGATTTACATGGGCTGAGTAGAGTCTTGCCTGCAGGTGCTAGTACCTCTGACTATTAAGAATAAAAGTTATTTTGGATGCTGTGCTGATCTAGTTAGGGAATTAAAGAAGGTTTGTTTTGATTTGGTAGCTCATTTCCCCCTGGTTCTATAGATGATGTGAATACAACACGAGACAGGTATTTTTTCATATTGAAAACAGCGTGCCAGGTGTGTATGCCACCTGTGACGTGGGATATAGGGCAGGATGAATGCCTTGGGAATGGGTGATAAAACGAATACTATGCAATGTCTAACCAGGGAGTTCAATCTCTCTGCACCAGAAGGACCTCCCATAACTTCAAATAAACAGTCTAAAAGCACCAGTAAGATGAAGATTGGTGAATGCTGTTTTATTAAATGAATGCAAAAGCTGGAGGATCTCATTAAGGGAATGCTTGCAGTGGTGATTTGTGATTTATAGGGAAGCTGCTTTTGAGAGGTTAGTGAAGAAAAATGCATCCCATGCAGGGAAAGATATATTGCCTGAGAGAGGAAATGTATGATCTAATTAGCTAGCAGTAGGGAATCACCCACTGCCCGTTTCCCTCTTTCCACAGGCCATGACTAGAATTAGAAAAGAGGTTGTGTCTAAAGCATCTTGTCCAACTTGCTTTTTACAGAACTACCTCAACCACTAACGTAGACACAATTTCATGTCCTTCAAAATGGTATATTTGACAATAACCATCTCAGTCCTTCCAAATGCGTCTTAAGAGCATAATATATTGTCCTTCCTCGCTAATGTACTATATAATACCGGCATGATGCAGGTGATGCTTGTGGCTATTTTCCTAGCTTATTTGTGACCTTGTTGTGGAGGCTAGTAGTGAAGAGTGGGTGGAGAACACAGGAGCCAAATACAGGAAAGCTGTGGAAAATAGTTTTGTGTCTGTGTGATGGAATTTAGGGTGGTGAGTAGGTGAGCTGGACAAGCAGGATGAGTAAGAGTCTGAAGCCATTATCAAGTTTCTCTTACTGTGCAGTCACATCTGTAGGGTGAGGTTGCATGTTTGCTGCTTAGAGCCTTGGCATCACTCTGAATTACAAACACCGTGGAGAATAGTGGGAGGAAGGCAGAAAGCCTGTCTGCTGACCAGGAAGCTTGTTGTCTTCTTACAGCTCCCCTGCTTTGTCCAGCTGTGCAGTGCTGCGGGTGCTCAGCATGAGTGTTTACAACCCAGAAGAGACCTAGCTCAACCAGAACTGAAATTTCAAAAGAAGGGGGAAGAAACAAACAGGCCTTTAACCAGGTTTAAGAGATACATAGTCATTTTTCTAGCTTGTTTGATCAGACAAAAACATTCTTTCCTTCTTGGAGTCTCTCCTTCGTACTTTTCATTTGGTCCTCATGGTTCTGCTGCATAGAACCCCTGTCATACTTGTGCCCTGCTTTACTTAGCTTGATACATCACCAGCTGGTTTGGTTTTTTTTATCCTTCTAATTTCTGCATTATCTATTCCCAAGGCTGCAAGACATTCCTTCTTAGACAGATTAATAAATGAAAGAAAACAAAAGTGGAATTTTTAGTCAAATTGTCTTGGAAGAGAGAACCTTAATAAGCCGACTGACATTCTGAAATTTTACTGGGAATTCATTTGTGTAAAGTTGTCATACTAAAGATGCTTTAATGGTTTTGTTTTGTCTTGGCAGACATATTCTACTGTGGAGTGAAATGCAGGATGTAAAATTCCAGAAAGATCAGGTTTTATTGTGGCAGTTAATAGGAGTTTCAAAGCTGATCATACTGTGATAAGATCTGTTCAGTCTTAACAATGGAGCGGTCACTGCTGTTCATAATAAAGCATTAAATATACTGAAATGGGCCTGTCAGAACAGTTTTTTTTCCTAGAGATTTGTTCATTTTAGAGACTTAAAACTTAAGAAAGGACATCTTTCAGAAAGCTGATCTGATAAATGACACCATTTGGACCAGGGTTATTTCTGATATAACTACAGTGACTTAAAGGGATGGATTTAGTCTTTTATGCCAATTGACTCCCCTGGGTAAGCTTCATTTCTTTACCCGCTATACATCTTGGGCCGATCTGACCTGATAGCAAAAGACACATGATGTTGTTGAAAATGAAATACTGCCTTGGGGCAGAAGGATAAACTGTGTGGCCTCCTGAGGTCCTACCAGCAGTACTTTCTATAATTCTATTAGATTAAGTGGGGAAAGAAGTAGCGTGGAAAGCACAAAACAGGCTAAGTCATAAACTAGCAATTAAACTGGGAGCTGGGCTGGGCTACAGCAGAAAACGTACAATCTATCCCAATTAAGGGCTGTATCTCAAGAGAAACCAGGAGCCTGACGCAGGTGCTGACAGCAGGGAAAACACTGCATTTCTGTTCTGTAGGCAGCAACTGCTTTCTACTGGTGCTTACGCAGATCCATGGGGGTCCATACCCCACTCAAGACTGTGCCCTCTTTTAATAATTACTGTATCTCTGATGTTCAGGTGGCAACTGCTTGCAGTTGTTGTCTCACTGCTCGTATAAAGCCAGCAGTGTGACGGCAAATTATCTGCTAGTAGCAGGAAGACATTCTATTCTTGACACCATTCATGATGGGACCTCTCTCTCCCCGTGCATTCTCAGTCCTTCTTTTCCTATCTCATATCCATGTCTTGAAGGAAAATACCCACCTCTGCTTGTTTTTAGCAAGTAATTTTTCCATCTTGCAGATAGAACTCCATGGAAGCTGGCATTAAGGGACTTCTAGGACCTTCTGCAGCAGCGGTGGAGTCTGAGCAGGAGCTCTTCAAGGGCCATGTTGGCCCCTGCAACATCTCTCTTAGCCTAAAGGCACATCATCTCTCTGCTTCTTGCATCCTATTTCCTCCTCCTGCTGTCATCTTGCCTGGAGAACAACGTCATCTGTGCCAGTTGCCCTTGGCTCTGTTGACCCGGAACAACAATGCTTGGGGAGGGAGAAAGAAGAGAGCTACTCCATCTCTAGTCTTTTCAGGCCTCTTTAGCTGCTGTGACTCCCTGTTGAAGTGACCTGAGAGATGGGGAAGTTGCTCAGTCTAGAGTATAATTTCCTGGCAGCAGACCCCCAGCTGAGTCCTGGCAGCCTCCCCTGGGCTCTTCAGAGCTCGCTGCAGTGTAACTTCTGCAAACACTGGCTGTTCTCATTCTGACTTGGGAGTTTTGTTGGTTGGTTTGTGTTGTTGTGGTTTTTTTTACTCCTTGGGGGTCTTTCTCTCATTCTTCTGTCACAGCTTCACATATTTCCTCCCCTAGAGCTGTTTGTCAAGAGAAGCCTGGAATTGCTCTCTTTCCTGGTCTCTGAGATCAAATCCAAATCTGGCAATGTTTAAAAGGGAAATGTGACAGACCCTACATGTCAAGCCGGGGTCAGGGATGGGGTCAGTTTGATGAGTTTCCCTCCAGCCAGATATGCATCAATTGGAGAAATGTGGAGCCTGTAATCTTTCTGCACAAGTACTGGAAAATACACAGTATGAGGGCTTCAAGTTAGGAACTGTGAGCAGAAAGGTATAAAGGCAGAAATGATCACTGCTGTGTCCCAAACAGGGGAAATGCAGGAGCAGTAGGAGAACAGGAATATGTAGGAAAGAGTGGGGTCTATATCCCTTCATGAAGAGGCCAAAGGATTTGCTGAGGCAGGGTGGGAGTTAAGGGTGGGAAGACCTAAGGCTTTTCCTGCCTTGTAGAATGATGTATGGAAATGAAGTGGGAGGAAAAGTAATTTTTGCATGAGCTATTGAGGGAAAATGAGGATACAGGGTAGAGCTGGATGACACTGCAGGTGGGAGGGCAGGTGGTAACGTTAAATAAATATGAACAGAGATTTTCAGGGCCAAAATCAGTTTGGAGAATTCAGAGCCATGATGAGGAAGGTCAATGGTAGCCATCAGTTTAGGTTCAGGATGTAGGGCCAGCATTAGAACAAGGCAAATCTGCTTGACGGGGTTGACTCTGGTGTTTGATAGCAAGAATGCAGAATGATAAGCCAAGGAGCAGTGTGGGGAGATAAGAACAGCGAGCTGTGATGACATGAGGAGCAGTGGCTGAAGACAGCATATCCAGGTGAGACCAGAAAAAATAGAGTAGGTAAGCTAAGGACACTAGCAGACTATCAGGGTGGAAGAGTGTGAAGAGATGTTGGGAATTCAGATTGTGTATATTTCTTCTGAGGGGATTTTTGAGTGGAGGGAAGTAGACGCCTGCAACTGTTAACAACACATCTTTGTATCAAATAAAACACAAATTACTTCTGGTGCTATCTCTATTTTCTTTTGGCAGAAAGTGGTGTGATCTATTTGCTTAACTTTTTTATTAGGTTTTTATTGGAGGTGGGGGGAGGGACATGACAACACAGAAGCTTGTGCCTAATTGCGCTGCAGCATCCTGAATACTTTATGTTCATCCCTTCAGGGAATGTGAAGAGAACCTGCACCTCACCTGGCCAAGCAGAAGTGCCCACTACATCTCCCAACAAAAACTTCACGATCAGTTCATGCAGCAGAAGGCCTCCCCAGACTATCAATATTTAACCTCAAAGAACAGCAAAATGCAATGTGTGTGAGGTTGATGTAAAGCAGAGAGAAATCACTCCATTCGTGACTAAAATTACCTGCAATAAAAAAATGCTTTCAGCTCTGCATGGGAGGAATCTCTTTTCTGTGTTGGTTTCCCTTCTCTGCTTTCGCTAATACATTCTGATTACCATGAAGCGTCACCTTCTCTTAGTCTAACAGTTGTGCGTGGCCATTGTGTGCTATTTCTAGGACTTTGGTTTTGTGATGTTGTGTGGCTTTAGATTGGGGACTGTGGAGCTGGAAGTTTTGGAATTCAGGTTGCGGTTGAAGCATCAGGCATAAAAACAGCTTGTAAGGACAGCAGAACAGAGTATCGAGGAAAGACGTCTTACAGGGTTAAGATGATGCTTTTCAGCACTATTGTCAGCAGAGAGAGACCAGGCTGCAATGAATGTGAAAATGTTAGATGGGAAAGGAATGCTGGTGGGTTTGGAAATGGGTAACAACTGTGGGATTTTTGTAACCGAGGTAAACGCAGGGGAAAGGACGCTGCAAGTCTCTGCATGCAGATGTCTGGGGAGGTCGTGGAGGAGGTAAAGGAGCATTCTTGGACAAGGTCATAAAACCGAGTAAGGGCAGGAGGACAGTTCTGCTGTGAGCAAAAGCAGAGTAATGCAGACTCTGTCCCCTAGATTCTGCACCTATCTGAGACCTGGAGATGTTTCCCTTACGTGGACTAAGGCATTGCTCTTCATGGCCCTCTCCTCTAAGGCTGCCAGTCAGGTGGCTTTCCCTCTTCACCAAGACAGAAATGATCACTGCATGCCTCCTCAGTCCACAACCATTTTGATATCTTGATTCCTCTACGCTGTCCATGGCTCTTGCCTTTTTCCTCCTGTCTCTGCACATGGAGGTCTTGTAACTATACATCCCCACCATTCTGCTACAGCTCCCAAGCTAGCAGTCCCCCCCATTACGTTCAGACTGCTTAGATCCCCCCATGTACTTTTCTCTCTGGGGTTATAAGTGGCTGTCAGAAAAAAGAAAAAGCAACACTGTTTTTTCTATCCACTACCACCCCCTCCTACCCCTCTCCTCTCCATCTGGTACTAGGGTAGAGCTTGTGCCTTGTTCAGCTGGCCAGTTCTGGCATGAAAATGGACTGGTATAGGAGCGAGAGAGCTGTGCCCATGTTGGATGTGTGTCTCTGCGCGGGTGAGGGGCATCCGAGGCAGGCACCCTTTCCTCCTTTTATCAGACTGTGCTCATTTATTATACCATCTGTTTTCCCAGTGCTGGAGATGATGCTGGGGATATGTGACTTGGGGCACTCAGGCAGAAACTGGCCTGCACAAGGCCGGCCATGTGTTTGCCTCCTAGCAATGCAGCGGTCAGCAGCAAATTCTTTGCCGCCACCGCCTCCTCTCAGTATGGGAGAGAGCAAGCGTGGGCCTGGGCGTGTAGGAGACACAAAGAGATGAAATGTGTGAAGCAGGGGGGGAAGAAGGGGAGAGAGAGAGAGATGGGCTGGGGTATATGTGTATCAGCTGGAGAGATCTGTGGGAAGGAGGGACAGACAGATGGGCAGAGCCAGGGAGAAGGAGAGAGGAATGGATTGTAGAGAGGGAAAGACAGAAGAACTGGGTCGGGGGAGACAAAGAAATGGACTGGCTGGGGGACAGCGAGAGAAAGGCTGCGAAGGAAGGAAAGACAGGCAGATTTGGCAGGTGTGTGGTGTGGAGATAGATGGATTGTCTGTGGGAGAGATGTGTGTCAGCCAGGTATTACAGTGATAGGTAAGTGGATAACTACAGAGACGGAGATAAAGAGAGTGTGTGTGTATGGGGGCAGAGGGGGGGGTGTTATATGGGCCTGTGTTAAGGGGAACTGAATGAATGACAGTGAGGAAGAAGAGCCATAAGGGAAGAGGAGAGAGATAAAGGAGAGGAACAAAAGAGCAAGGCTAGAGAGCAGCCATGGAGAGGGCAAGGCAGCCCTTGCAGTGCGAACAAGAACTGGGATCGGGCAGGGGGGAGGAAGGGAATTCGTACGAGAAGGAGGGAGACTAACAGCGCCCATGTGTTTGAGGCTGAGGTTTTCTTACTGGGACCTGAGAGAGGGTGCAGGGATCAGAGCACAACTACCCAGTACTAACCAGCAGCATTTTTACATATGCAGGGCTCGCGGCCAGCGCACAGGGAGACCCAGTGGACCGGGCAGTGTAAATGCCACTGTGCTAGTCCAGACTCTTTCCTGCCTCCTGAACTGCAATGTGTACCTGAGCATTTCCAACCTATGGACTGCTTATTTCCAGTGTACCTTCTTGGCTACTAGGAGCTGCTTAAGATGGCAGCTCAGGCATTTATTTACCCTTTTCTTCCCCCTTCTCTTGCCCTTTTCCTCAATGGAAAAGGAGACATGAAAAAGCTGTACACAAATTCACAAGCACCTTCTTAATTCTTCCTCCTCGTGTCATAGATGCCACTTTGCTTTGCTGCCGACTTGACCTCCCCCGCTTCCCCTTGACCATTTCTTTTCTATTCTGTTCTTTCCTCTGCCCCTTTTCTTTTCCTTCTTTCTGTCTTCCTTCAACTTTCTATCATTTTAAATTTTTACTCTTCCCTGTAACTCCATCCCCCTTTCTCTGTTGTGTTCTAGACTCCTAGCTTACATGCCTTCCCTTGTTGCTGCAGCTTATTCCTTCCGGTTGCCCTGTTTCTTTTCTTTTGCTCCTTTTTATCTCTCCCTGATTCCTCTGTCTCCTTCTGCCTGTGCCTGTCTCCCTGCTTGCTCTCACTCACTGTCTGTCTCTCTTGAACTGGGTTGTGAATTCTGTTGGCATCAGAGCGGGACAAACTGTAAAACCGAGGTTCCCGGAGGGCCAGGTTGTGATCATTTTATTTTTACAATGTCCTTGGATGTGTAAAGGTGTTTGTTTGAGGGGGAGGAGGAGCAGTGCATGTGCTCCATGTGGGAGAAGAGAGAGGAGTGCAGGCCAGAACGAATGGAAGCTTATAACTAATATAGGTCAGTCGCAGAGAAGCGTCCCAATGGTCTGTGAAATAGAGAAGTGCTTTGTCGCTTCAGACTGGCTACTGGAAAGATGGCAACTGAATAGTTTTATCTAACAGAATAAAGCAACCTGGAAAAGTGTCCTGTCAAAGAATGGAGTAGTGGTGACCACAGGAGGAGGACCAGCTCTGCACAGGGGACTGCTCATCTCCCAGCCACCCCCTTAACCCAGGGAATAACCAGCCTGAGATTCCCTTTTCCTGCTCTGAGCTGTCTTCTGTGCATGTTCCTGCATCTCTAAAATGGAGGGGGGAGGAGGGCTGAGATAAGCTTCCCCATGCCCCCCGCCAGACATGCTCACTCTGTCAAAGCGGGCAACAAGAGAGCAAACAAATTAGAGAAGCACAAAGGAGAACCATACCCCCATGCCCTTGGAGGATGGGCTGGGGTGTTTGGCCAGTCTCTGCTGGGGTTGGCGCTGCCAAGGACACCCACATAGCCAGCAGAGAGGCATCATCAAGGTCCTGAGCTAGGTCTGGTGGAGCTGCATAAGCCAAGCGCACTGCTGGGAATCGCTTTGCGCTGCAGTAGACTCCTCGCTTCTCATGGTTTGATACCGTGCGAGTAAACTCTGCTTTCAGACCTTTCCCAGGAATTTTACAAGTAGTCAGTAGCTGCAGTGAATGACTGAAAGTGGCAAATCCTGATAAGCCTAGCATTTGGCCTTGGGACTTCTGATTTCATTTACATTAAGGATTTTGTTGTTATATGAGGTCAAAGTTAAACTGCTAAAATGACATTAAGGCATCAAAGCAGACATTCAGATTTTCAGAGGTATTTGGCGCCTCTGCATCTCGACAAAATCAATGTCAGCTGTTGACTGCTCAGCACAACTGAAAATCAGGACAGTTCTTCGATGTCTAAACATGGAGTTAGAAGCCTAAATAGATGTATGTGTTTTCCTTTCTTTTTAAAATAGGCCTCTATTCCCAAGGCAGAGAATATCACCTCTACAATTTCTGTCCATGGCGCACTATTCTGTGCATCACCATAATGCTCCAGTCTAGCATCTGACTGGCTTGATCTGATGTGTTTAACCTACTTCCTCCATAGGAATTCACACTGGGGATCCTAAACCATTACAATGGTAATGTAAAACCAAATCCTAGGAATTCAGGTAACAGCTCCACTGGACACAGTACACCAGCTGGCTTTCTCTAAAACCATGTCTGAAGCACATGTACATCTCATGGGACATCTCCCTGACTATGCCGGACTACAGAAAAAAAACCTTCTTGCATTAAAATCGGTAGCCTGTTACCGACATCTGTGGAACCTGGTGATTTTGTGTTTTCTAAGATTGCCCACTCACTGAACTCCTGAATAGGTGTTGCGGTATGTGCTTCTCTTGATCTGTCCCTCTGAAAAGTCAGAGGGACTAAATAACCTATCCCAGATACTAACCATTTCTCTTGTTTTTCTGAAGGTGCTCCTTCAAGAGTCTCTTTTAACCCTGATTTATGACTCAGCATCAGAGAAATTAAAAGTTCAATATTCCTCCCCTGATACCCTAAACTATCTGACAGAGGAAGCACTAGGGATGTCCTAAAGAAGATAAAAGTGTGTATGGCTGGCTTGCAGAGAGGTTATCTGCATCAGTACCACCAGACCTATGGGGAGAGCAAGTCTGCCCCATACAGGAAGCCCCAGTGATACCTCTGCAGCTGCTGAAGACCAGATGGCAAAAGCTCGTGTTTGGGCTGGATTGTGGCTTTAAATGATGATACTGTACAGATGAGGCTGCACAGGATCTTCTTCTCTGTCCCCATCTGTGCCCTCTACACTGGGAGAAAGCCTGGTATCACAGAATATCGATCAGTGTCAACGTGAACCATCCTCACTGTAGGCCTTACCTTCCCCTCAGCATTTATGATTGTGCTGATGCTTCCAGGAAGATTCTGAAAGCCTTCAGTTCAGAAAAAAAACAAGGCCTCTCTCTTTCTTGCCTTATTCTTTGCAATTCTCTGATTACTGCTATGTTTACGTGAAAACAGGCTTTTTTCTTCTTAAAGAACCAAACCACAGCCAATGCACATTTCCTCACAGGAGTTTCATAAACCTGTTTGGCAAGAAATGATGAATTTTTTAATTTGTGGATTCTGAAGTTGACCAGGAGAGACCATGCCTTTCATAAGAGGCAGATCAGGAACAAGAGTCTATTCTAGTTATAGTGAGTGGATGGATGGACAAAGGCTTTATTGGGAGCAAGACAGTCATTTGTGCCCACATTTCATACACAACGGGCAGTGAGACCTCTTGCTTCTCTGATCCATTTTGGAGACCCTTTCCCTGTGCCTTGACCTTAGAGCAGATTCTGATTATAAATCCTGTGTCATAACCTTTTCACCAACTTTTTGTTTCCTGGAATATGCTTCCAGGCTCGGATGTATTGTGGATGTTGATGGGAACTGTCTGTGCCTGATTTTGGATATGAGCGGGAAGAAAAATGATGATTTCTGTGAAGGATCCGGGGCTACAGCAAAGGAGAAGGAATGGCTGTATGCTTGTGAATAAGTGTGTCTTAAATTGGATTTCTGTGCTGTATGGTTTATGCAGGCATAGAGGCATCTATTTATTTATATACAAAATGGTCCATACACATATGTATATGTATACGTAATTCTCACTGAGGATACTCTGCCAAATACTGGAATTCCAGCTAGAGTGACTTGTTAGCAGCCTGTCCTCTATTAGAGCTAATGGGTTGCAGGCATTGATTATTTTTTTTTTCTATTTCTATTGATTAGGAAGCTGCTGTACATACAAACCTCAGCACAGCATGGAAAGAGAAAGGGAGGCAAAACAGTTCTCATTCCAGCAATTCATCATGGCGGAAAATTCATCCTGGGAATCCCAGTCTTCTCCTGTTATCTCTTTCAAGTAATAAAGGAAGCCTTTCCCTTTTTGAAGAAATCAACCCACGGGGATCTTGAGATGACATTATTCTTTTCCCAGCCATCTTCAAGCAACAAACATTTCAAAGGTTACCATTCAATGGGAGAAAATGTTGCATAAGAAAAAGGAGTCTTGCGTGGAAAGCACAGGGGTTCTAGCTTCAAGGCTCAAACTGGAACAGGTATCTTGGTATCCATGGGTACCCAACTCATTTACAATAGCATGCAGGTCCCACTAAAATCAGTGCAAATACTTTCACTTTGGTGGGCTTTACAATTAGCTTCTGATTTTTTCAGTGCCTCTGTGCCTCTGCAAACTAATGAACACATTATTTTAATAGTGTTATGAGGCTAAATGCATTGTTTGCACAACATTTAGCTTGGAAGAAGTTATAGGTCAGAAACTGAGGGAGTTGCGTATTGCAATCTTATAGTCTCTTACATGGTCCCTGCCAGAGTTCCACTCCTGTCTAACACAGGCATTTTTTTATGCACTCTCAGGGTAGCAGTAGCACCACTTTTGCATGGAAACCTACTAATTTTAATTGTTAGACCTCTGTGCCCTCTATCTCCCTTCTTCTTTCTTCCCTTCTGGTCACAGTGTTACACTAGAGATGACCCTCCTGTATATTTGATGTTTAAACTGTCTTTCATGTTGATCCTCAAGTTATATGAACCTGAAGATAAAAAAAAGAGGACCGATGAGGATTTTTCCATCTGTATTTATCTCCTTATCACTATCTCATCTCCGTCTCCATCTCCACCTCCATCTCTATCTCTGTCTCTATCCCTATCTCCATCCCTATCTCCCTATCTCTATCTATATCATCTCCACCTGCAATTCTCTGGCAAAACCCCAAATCTTCTTTCCTTCGTTTGCTAGTTAAATTGGTCTAACAAAACCACGAGCATGCAAATATGACGTGAATAAAGTTTCTTAAGTGCTTTGGGACACTCAGCTTTGTATGCTAGAGATGACTGCTCTGATCACCCCCTCTGCTTGTCTAACCATAAAAATATGTGACTTTTTTCAACTTTCTCCAGTGAGAACTCTTAAATTTTATCCTTTTTTTTTTGGCATCATATCTCACTGCTATCGTCTCTGCCTCATTGGCTTCCAGTTCTATAATCATCACCCTAACCCCAATTTATTTTTCCTAACATCTCCTCTGCTGGTGCATCTGTCTATTAACACCTCTGCTCTGCATCAACAGCTGCATCAACTCCATCTCTTTTACATCTCATTACAGACGCTCCTTCTGAGCTGGCCTCCCCAGGATGAAGATTCCTAGATACCCGTTTTCATATGCTATTGCTGTCTGATTTTCTCCTATGTACCGAAAAGCTCCACTGCAGCACTCAATCACACTCTATTCAGTTCCATTACCATCCTATGGAGTTGCTTCCGACTTCGTGCCCTTCATATCCCTTCCTACATCTTTCTTGTGCCCCTTTTTTTTCCTACAGCACTGCCCCTTCTCTCCACAAATAGCAGCACTCTTGGTTTGCCATTGGAAGCAGACTTCCTGCAGCTCCCTGTCTCATCAGCTTCTCATTTCAAGTAATTTAAAATGTAATTTGAAATCTCTCTATTTCCTCCAGACTATTAATTTCTCTCTCCTTACTCTTCTATAGATGTCATTCTGTGTTGCGCTATTCAGTAAGATGCGACTGTTGTAAGAATCTGCCACAGTGTTTTTATTCTGTATTCTTGTTTTGTATTATCATTTTTAATGACTCTTTGTAGGAAAGATGAAATCTCAGCACAGCATCTAGCCACAGCACAAGCAGTCACACAGGACATTCTGGCATTTGCATTGCCTTTGTTCCATTCTTCTCCTGTGGCATTTAGAACTGTAGAGGGATTATTGTGAATGGTCTAAGAGTATATAAGTAGGGTAACAGGAAGAGAATTATTTCTGGAAATTGGGAAGCGTGAGGCAGGAAGCCGTGTTTAGTCCTGATCCTGAGACATGCTGAGCCCTCGTAGGTCTCACTCCTCTTAGCCAGAGATTAAAGAATTCATCACCCTGCAAACTTGGCCTTCTTACACTAGCGATTTCTTTGGGGGCAATGTGCCCTTCTCCTGTTGCTGTAGTCACTTGAAACCAAACTTGAGAAAGCTGTAGAAATATCTAATAAAGGCAACAGTTCTGGATTGGTTTGAGGATCTATATTTTGTCCCAGCTGCTGCGTCATCCTCTGCATCTGACTGGATTCATTAAATGTAAAGATGTGTAATCCTGACACTTGAGCAATATTTTTCTTGTTATAGATGAAATCTGTAATTTCTCACAGTGTTGGGGTCCCCTTCAAGCCCAAATCCACAACCTCTACAGTGACTGCTGGCTCACCCTACTAGTCTCACTAAACTCAGCTACCAAGAGAAGCAAGCTCCTCAGCACAGAGACAACCTCTGTCTCTACAGCCCACCATACCCTGACCCAAAGCAGCACTACCATTTGTAACAGTAAAATAAACATTTAACCATGTGGGCTACACAGGTGAGCCCTAAGTGAAAGCACAGAGCATCACACCTTCTCTCGCTCTCGTCTTTGAATGACCCTGGTGTATAAGGGTGGGTGAACTTTCAGAGGGTCTAAGCCCTTTTTGCTTCCACTCACTCCAGCCAGGTTGCTTGTGTGGCATGGCTAGAAGAGCTATGCTACACCCTTTTTGAGAGCAGAGAGTAAAGGAGGAACCCAGCTTCTTTGGAGCTATGAGCTCCACAGTTTTCCAGAGTGCTTTTCCCATCCACACATGTGGTGCTGGTGCCTGATGGATTTGAGGCCAGAATAGCCTCCCTCTTCAAGGCCCCTTCCTTTTTTCAATGGAAATGTCTCAGAAGGAGAGGGCAGGTCCTAGGGTGATCTTCTCTGCTTCCCCAGCTAAGAGCCTCACAGAGTCTCCTCCTCAACACAGGCCATCCCTGTAGAACCATAATCTCCCACAATCTTAAGGGTGTTCTGTACATCTCTCTGCTTCTCAAATTCCTTTGAAACAAGGACGACAGTGTAGAGAGCCTGTCCACAGCCACCATGCTCCACACTCTCGCAGTGGGCTGTACTTAGAATGCTAAAGCTGCACTGGGGCCACCTATCCCTTTGCCCACCCTCAGCTGTTTGGCAGTTCACTCAGCACAGAAAGAGCCTCTCAGCTCCTGTGGCAGAGGGCAAGGCCAGGATTCCCCCAGGTGAGGCTAGGGACTCTGTGGTTTTCCCCCCAAAATGTGTCAGTGGTCTCAATCTGCTCTGTCTCCTACTACCCCTCGCTTCCTCCATCCCTTCTCCTGCCTCTCCCAGGGCCTCTCCTGCCTGCTGGTGGTGATCTGCATATGACTGATGCCAGACACCACGAGTTCTTGCTGCCAAACACCTCTACCTTGGTCTCAGCTGTGAGGGCAGCCCGGTCTGTGCCCTCCAAACTGGGGAAATGATCAGTGGTCTGTAGGGCAGCCAATGGCCCCTCAGCTTCTTGTTATAGAGCCCTTCATGTCCAACAGTCCTGCAGCAGATTTTCCTGAAAGGGCAGCCCTGTCTGCACTCAGAGAGGGAGAAGGGAGGAGAGATAAATGGAATTATGAAATTGCAACGTGGCTGAAGCACTCCAACTGGTTCAACTTCCCAGCACCCGCTTCCCTCAGCCCTGCTCCCCTGCACAAAACAGCAGTGAACCTAAAGCAGCTCTTCTGGTCTCTTTTTCACTGAACAATGAATCCGATCAGAGAGAAACAAAATCGGTAGCATCGAGAATTAGATTATTTCTTTTCTTTATGATTGTTGCATTAATGAGCAGCTACATGTATAGAACCAGGAGGTGACTAATGTAATTAACCTGGTGTAATGATTCTGCCGAGGAAGAGAGAGAGGATTATGACATACTTAGATGTCAGTATTGCACAATTTTGTATATGTCCCTGGTACTATCAGGTTGTGTCTGACAGAGGAAACTTAAGCAGTGACAGATTTCAGTCTGCATCCATTCAGCTCATGCATCTTTCTGTGTAAAATGAGGAAGTGAAAGATGGATTGCTTTCCAGGGGTTGGGGGAGGGAAGGCATTCAATTTTGGTGGTTTCTGTCCTTAATAAAATAATAGTAATAATAATAAATCGTCCTTTCTCATGAAGAATCTTCCCAAAATGTCTGCTTCTTGGAGCAGGCACTGGGATTTCACAGAAAGCTATAAAGACAAGTCAGAACGCAGGGATTCACACAACACTGGTCAGGGGGAGACAGAGGGACAGAAAACAAGCAACACCAAAACATATGCAACTTGCAGCGAACCCGAGAAGAGTGAAGAGCAAGCACTTAAAAATCGTAACAGCAGCAATCATAACAGTAATAAATGCTTATTTTTAAATTACCCTTCCACGCTACATTTCACCCGTCTCCTGGGGAGAGAAACGGCTGACCACCGAAGTTTTGTGCGGGTCTGGCTGGGTTGTGCGGGGTTGCACTCGCAGCTGTGGACGCGTACGGCAGGGGATGCAGAGGGGGAGCTGGGGGTGGGTAGGGGACGACAAGGCAGAAAGAGA